>CM060831.1:11280000-11485000 GCA_030762175.1 Metallyticus violacea | reverse complement strand
TAGGAATCGAACTCCAGTCCCGCTTAAAAAGCACGAATGCTATCATTAGAAGGTCTGTTACCAAGCAACAAGGCAAATAACCAGTAATTGTGAACATTTTCCGCTGTAACCATAATAAGGTTGAAATGTATTTTATTAGGTTGGCATGTATATAATTAGTTTGACATGTATTTAATTATGTTGGTATGTAATTAATTAAATTGAAATGCATTTAATTAGACTGAAATGTATGTAATTAAATTGAAATGTTTTTATTAGTTGATTAGTATATTTGACACGGATTTAATTAAGTTGAGTTGTATAAAATTAGATTGACATGTATTTTATTAGGTCGATATGCATTTATTAAGATGAAATGTATTTAATTTGATTTAAGTGCATATAATTAGGCTGAAATGTATATTTAATTAGATTTAAATGTAAGTAAATAAATTGAAATGAAATGTATTTAATAGCTCGATAGGTATTTAATTAGGTTGACACGTATTTTTTAAGGTTGAAATATTTTTAATTGTGTTTAAATGTTTTTAAATAGGTGATATGTTATGTTACCATAAATTTAATTACGCTAACCCATATTTAATTTGATTGACATGAATTTAATTAGGTTAAAATGTATTTAATGGTATGTACATGAATTTTATTAGGTTGGCATGTACATATATAATTAGGCTGGTACGTTGAAATGTATTTAATATTGTATTGACATGTATAACGGTAGTACAAACTGTAAATGTTGTAATTGCCACTTCCAATTGCAGATGTAATAAATATATGCATATGACAACTGTATATTGTAGTGTAAAAACAATGCGATTGTATTCTGCATAGTCTTTCCAATTAAAATTGAACTATTTTGTATGCCATGTTAAGCAAAATTACAAAAAAACAAACAAACAAACAAACAAACAAACAAAACCGGCATGATGTATTTAAAAAAAATGCAATACAAATGCTAAAGAAAACGATAGATGGGACATATCGTACACGAATCAGTAAAAGTCCATCTACTTATGAAAAAAGTTTATTTTGTTCGTCAGGATTTATTTATTCGAGTGGGTAATGTTGGGCTAGGTGTTTTCAACTGCAAACTAAAGTTCACAAGATGATTTCATTTGTATGTTATCTCTTTCCCAGCAGAATTGTATCCGCACTCCTGCGTTAACCGTCAGTTTCCAGGAATGAAGACCTGGCAGTCGCCATAAAGTGACCTGGTCGAGCATTCCTTCGAGTAACTCAACGCGTAGTCTGCTTGCTTCCTGCTAGGGTAGAAAGTTACGCAACGTCATTGTTATCAGAACGCTGACACATACATCACGCCATCAAACATTTAATACCTCACAACAAGCATTCAGGCTATACTACACCCCAAGGACCGTTAAGGCGAGGACTCTTAGTTCGATTCCCACCAGGACCGTCCTCCCTGACTTGAGTTTTTTATTTTTTCAGTCTTCATTAATGGCAAATGCAGGGTAGTTACCCTAAACTTAGGCTTGGAACTTTTTCTTCCTTAAAAAAGGAAAATTATTTCCCAGTTTTCATTTCACCTCATGTCTGTATATAGTCGGTCCTGGTGGTGTAGTGATAACCATTGCCTTCTAAATCCCAAGATCGTGGGTTCGATCCCAGTCAGGATCGATGGATTTTTTCGGGAGTAAAAATCCTAAGTTCTTCCTTCGGAAGGGAAGTAAAGCCGTGGGTCCCGTGTCGTACATTTACGGCACGATAAAGAACCTCAAGCCTGAAAAAAAGAGGTCTCTGAGTAACATTTGACGCCCTGAATTGAATGGGACGCTGATGACTTGAGATGTTAAAGAGCGTCCGTAAATAAACCAAATCAACATCTCATGTATCGTCAGTATCTACCGTCTGTGATGCCTCAATAGTTAAAAAAGTAGTTAAACACCATTAAAAAGGCTGTACTGCGCGTAATAATTAAATACTCCTTTTTAATCATTTAACATCAATATGATGAAATACATTTCGTCAAAAGTCACAGTTTAATTTTCCATGACATAACATAACAACAAATTTTAAACTAGCAAATACAATAAAATACAACGATTGAGTTAGACTACAGCAAATATAATTACAAAAAAGATACCATCTGTAAGCAAATCATATCCCACACAATAAATTATATGCAGCTTAAATCATCATCAAACTCATTTATACTGTACAAAAGTACATTTTTGAAAGTTTTCATGCTCATATTTCTTATTTGTGGTGGGGGTTTATTGTATAGTCTTACACCCATAGTTTATGACTATTTATATAGACAATTTTATGTACGAAACATCCAGGTCATTTATACATACCGGCTGAATCATCTAAAACTTCACCGCGATATTTCTGAAACGGAAGGTGCTGCTTTCACATAATTAAAGTTTAATTGCAGCCCATACACAGATGCTAATAATTATTAGAATGTGTATTTCTTGAAATAAGTTGCATTTTTTCAAACGGAACAATGTCTATTGACATTAAGAAAATAACTCTAGAGGAAATTAGAATGTCAATGATGTTTTCTTTCATGGTTGTAATGAAGTAGTTTACGAGATATAGTAATATGAACATTTTAAATATCTATAACCTGCTCATTCATCATATTTGACCCTTTAGACATTTCTCTGTGGGGAAAACCAAAAGACACTGTCTACAACAACATGCCGAATACACCAGAAGATATGAAACGACGTATTACAGCTGCCTGTTCTGAAACTTCAGCTGAAATGCTCCAACATTGCTGTTGCTGGTGGTCTTCTTTTTGGCCGTAACTTGTGAAAGCCAGTTTTCTTCTTCTTCTTCTTCTTCTTCTTCTTCTTCTTCTTCTTCTTCAGAATTCATAGAATTTGTTTATTCACTTTCATATTTCTTATGAGAGTGCTGGCACATGGTACATAAAAACACACAAGCACAAAACGCAACATCTGTTTTTTGCAAGTGCAGAAAGAAAGAAACAAAGAAAGAAAGAAAGAGGGAGAAAAAAACACACACACACCTACACACTAAATAAAAAAGGTTCGTTAAGCAGGTACTGCGTAAACTAAGCGAATTCCTCAAAAAGTTGAATAATTTTAAAAAAGTAATATAAATCCAAATAAGGTCTTACTAATTAATGAATTGAAATAAGTTATTGCATTGCTGTGTGGTATTAGGGGAACAAGATTTCAATTCATGCAATCTATAAGTATTAACAAAAGAATAAAAAAACATTATTATTAATTAAATAAAATATATGACAACTGATAGACAAAGCTGTACTGTGTGGGTATTTTTAAACATTTTAAAATGTAACCATGTTTATGAATTGAGCCCTTGATACCATCTTTACATCACTTAAAAAGAAAACAATAACAGAAAGTTTCCAGTTACATTGTGTATTGAATATGATGTTCATATGTTTCAGTAAAACAAAAACATGTTACTGTTCAGAATTAATTACAATGTACTACCAAATATACACAATCAACAATAAATAATCGAAAGTTTAATCTATTTTCATTAATTTGGTATCACAGTTATTATTAATAATATTTACGAGTATATAAATTTGGAACACAATTTATGAAGAAAATTATTAAGCTCATTAGATGTTATCAAAATTTTTGTCTGGCTTATGTTCCTGTCCAGTTGCCGCCTTTTTTTTTTTTTTAAGTCCGTTATTTTTTACGTTTATTAACAGTCTTTTGTACTAAAATAATAATTTCCAATTTCTTGTTTTTGAATTTTTATATCTATTGAGACCAGTAGAATACCGCTATGGGTGGCCGAGTCGTTAAGGCGTGGATTCGTGAGCGCGTGGTCTGGGGTTCAATTTCCGCCAGGACCGTTCTCCCTGACTGAGGTTTTTTTCCAGTAGTCATAAAAGGCAAATAACAGGGGAGTACTCTAAATTTAGGTCTGGGACGTTTCCCTCTTTAAAAAACTCCTTTTCCAATATATCATTTGGTCTCATGTATCATCAGTGTCCACAGCCTGTGAGGCCTCAGCAGTGAAAATGGACGTTAAACACTTTTAAATAATTAAAGAATACTCCAGATTTAGCGGAAGTGCGAGGGATAGTCAATTACTACTGATAACGCTTTTTTTACTTAGAAGTATAGATACACTGGACAGAATCAAGGTTGGTGTAGTCTTTTTTGAAGTGGTCCTCTTGATTTGTATGTACATGACCCAACTTGTCTGCCAGACTTGGAAAACAATTTAAAACTTTCTTTTATGTCATCTTCTGAACTTCCGCAGTATTTAAACGACAGCTGTTGGTGAACCCAAATACCTGGCCCCGCAGTTCGTTTTTGAGACGAAGGAACTGAAAGAGGTTCGTCACGCTGGAGCTGCGCAAACTAAGCGAATTCCTCAGCAACTTAAATAACTTTAAATGAAAATGGATATAAAATCCAAATTAGACCTTATTAATCAATGAAATGAAATGAGTTATGGCATTACAAATCACATTTTTAGAATTATTATTATTATTATTATTATTATTATTATTATTATTATTATTATTATTATTATTATTATTATTATTATTATTATTGTTGTTGTTGTTGTTGTTTTTGTTGTTTTTGTAGGCATTAAATCACAAAAATTAATGGTGTACTATTAATTAAATGAAATGTATCGGCACTGATAGACAAAGCTATACTGTGTGGACAATTTTAAAAAAATTAAATATAACCATGGTTATGAACAGGGCCCTTGGTATCATCTTTACATTCACTAAAACAGAGAAAAATAACCGAAAGTTTCGAGCTATATTGCGTATTTATGAAGATGATGTTCATATGTTTCGATAAAACAAAAACATATTACTATTTAAAAACAATTACAATGTACAAATCAAATAAAAACAATTGAAAGTTATATCGATTAGCATTGGCTTTGAAATTTTATTTAAATATTATTGTAGTAAAAACATGTGACGCAACCGTTTTCTGAAAGTTATTACAAAGCGTTCTTAAATACAAATATAATTTTCAAACATATTGTATTAATATTTCACATCTATCTTCACGACGATACGTTTATTAAATGTAATATAAATTATTATACATACAGTTTATACGCTGAGTTAATTTATCTTTTTATTTGAAAACAAAAGAAAGAAAATAAAACTAAGAACACTTTTTAAATTTAGGTTTTCAAGTATATCCCTACCCCTAAAGGTCTGGGGCCGCTAGAGCAATTTTAAAAGTTTGAGTGTCAGGTAAACCCTGACTCGTAATGGCCTGATTTTCCTCGTTTTCAGAAACTATTTTTCTTGGTTTTTTTTAAAGGTACATACGGAATTTGCGAAAGAAACAAATATTGGTGGCGCTAGAGTAATTTTTAAATTTTATGTTTCAGATAAACCCCCCACTCCTATTAATCTGATTTCACTGCTTTTCATAAACTATTTGTCCTATTTTATTTCAATCGCATATACCGAGTTTCGTTGAGAAAAAATATAAAAGTATGGCCCTTGAGCGATTTTTTTAATTTCGCTTTAATACCTACTCTTTAAATTTCCGTTTACAGCTATACCCCCACTCCTAATGGCTCGATTTCCCTAATTTTCGGCAAAAATATTTTTTAAATGTATTTAAATTTATTTTGTTCATTATACATAACCATTGTTCATTAGAGGGATTTTTAGGTTTCAGGTAAATCCGATTTTTTTTCATTTGGCTTATTTAAGGACGCTCTTTAACATCTCAGGTCATAAGCGTCCATTCAAATCAGGGCGTGAAACGGCCGATAAATTTTGCTCAGAGGCCTCTTTTATCAGGCTTCAGGTCCTTTATCATGTCGTAAATGTACGGCACGGGATCCAGGGCTTTACTTCCTTCGCATACTTAGGATTTTTAAGCCCGAAAAAATCCATCGATCCTGACCGAATTTGAATCCGCGATCTTGGGTTTAGAACACAAATATGGTTACTATTACACCACAAGGACCGACCCGATTTCCCTACTTTTCAGAAACTATTTTTCTTGTTTTACTTAAATGGTATATACAGAGTTTCGTTACGAAAAAACAAATATTAATTCTGATAGAGCGATTTTTAAACCCTTCCTTCTAATAGTTCGATTTCATTGGTTTTCAGAAGTCATTTTTATTATTTTATTTCAATCGCATACACCGAGTTTCCTTTAAAAAGTTTAAATTGCGGCCGCTAGAGTGATTTTTATATTTCGTTTTAACCGCCACTGCTAACGGCCCGATTGCCCTAATTTTCGTTAAGTATATTTATTTAAAGCAATATGCCGATTTTCGTTGGGGGAAAAATTGCGGCAGCTAGAGCGATTTAAAATGTTTCGCTTTAGGCTAACCCCCATCCCAATTGTCCAATTTTGCTATGAACTCGACGTATCGTTAATTAATTGATAGTTATATGCCGAGTTTCGTTGAGAAAAAAAAACTGCGACCTCTACAATGTTGACAGACACGCACTTGTGTATATTACCTATATAACTTTTTTCATTGTCATTTTCGGTGCCTAGTAGGTAGGATCGATGAAGAATTGAATACATTTTTAAAAATCGTATCAAAAACTTCTTTCCTTTAGACTTCGCATGTAGAGAATCCTGTGCACTAACTGGTTGAGAACGTTCAAATCTGAACCGCCACTCAACCCCGTACGCTCTAGGCAACAAGCAAAACGTTCGTGTCATACAGATTGCAGCCTTAACCGGTTAAAGAATGCGTTTGTGTAATCATGCTCAGCTAGATTCTGAAAATATCCAAGAAGGTGAGAGGGGTTGTTCTTTGGGTGTAAAAAGCGGACGAAAGTGAACCCGTTAGTCATCATAAAATGATGTTTTAAAGTGCAACAACATGCAGTGTGTAAATGCAGATGTAAGGCGTTAAGTTGCAAAATAAAACATACCAATATACAAAAATGTGAAGGATTAGCCACTAATGTGTGGAATAAATTTCTTCTTGTTGTACATGATGATAAATCCCCTACTGGTTATGTATAATGTGAAAATTGTTCAACCCTACTAATATTCACATCTAGTACTCTCATTTAAAAGCACATTCGTTTAAAAATAATGATGATAGACCAATTTCACATCTGACTACAGAAGAAAAAGATATTATAATGAGAAAGTTGTGGTTCTGTGTGCTAAAGATCTACATCCCTTTAATATCATTTATAGCAAATAATTTGAGATGTTGAGACAAGAACTCATCATTACTGATGACATTTCACTCCATCCTATCACAATTGCTCATCATGTGAAAGACCAGGCTGATAACATAAGAAGTATCATCCCTTGTGTTATGGCTGTGGTTGAAAAAAGAACTTGTGCAGCAACCGTCGATTGGTGAACTGATTCTTTCAATATCAGAAACATTATTTAACATATAAATGAAGATTGGAAACTACAGAATAATGTGCTTTTCACGACTAAGTTTCATCATCTGCAAAAAGCTGGGAAAAATTTATCCTAGATATTCAAGAAGAAATGGATGAACTGGGGAATTGTTGATATTCCAAATAACATTCACTGCGTCTGCTAGAAATCAAGAATGCTAAAAAGTCCATCATGCATGAATTGCGTAAACTAAGCAAATTTCTCAGCAAGTAGAGTACTTTAAAACAAGAATATAAAATCCAAATTATGACCTTATTAATTAATAACATGAGTTATGGCATTACTGTGTGTTAATCACCATGACAAACTCTAAAGCTAATCAATAAAAGAAAAACTGAACTATTATACATTGCTTAACTGTTTATTTTTTTCCCTTGGAAATCATTTGAAATAAATGTGTATAGTGAAATTCTAATCTTCAAAAAGTGCATAGAACAAAATTAGAATTCCTGCAATCTATACATGTTACAAATGATAAATCACATTTTTAGAATTATTATTGAGATTAAATCAGAAAAAGTGATGATATGCTATCGATTAAATTAAATATATGACCACTGACAGATAAAGATAGATACTGTTTGGGTATTTTTATGTCACCATGTTTATGAACTGAGCCCTTGACATCATCTTTACATTCATTAAAATAGACAGAAATAACAGGAAGAAACCTCGTGTACAGAAGAAGTTTATGAGTATCAATAAAACAAAAATATGTCACTATTTAAAAACAATCACAATGCACTAAGCAAATACACAGAATATTAACAACTTACAATTGAAAATCTCATTGATTTTCATTGGCTTTGAAATTAAATTTAAATTTAATTCTAGTAAAAACATATAATCCAAATATTTTCTAAAGGTTATTACTGAGCACTCTTACTTGCAAATATAATTCTCACATATAAATACACAAATATTTCACATTTGCTATTTTTACGATAATGCTTTTGTTAAATATAAAACATGTGCATTGTTATAAACATAGTATATATGCTAAATTAATTTGTCCTTTTATTTAAAAAAACTGATACTAATAGTAAAGAGTATTGATACTGTTAATGATGGGATGCATACATTTCCAGTCTGGTGAATTTTAGGTAAACCATATATCTTGGCTATTGCAGGGTTGCTTTGTTTTATTTTGTATATTGTTTCCTTTGGGATGACTGTACATGTTTTAGAACCTCATTGATGGAATTATTACACCCTTTCAATGGGTCTGACTGGATCTGAACATATTCTTTTTTATTTAACAAATTCTGCTTTTTATTGTTATTACTATTCTGTTTCCTTTGTTTTTATTACTATTCTTTTTCCTTCTGTTTCCATTTTAAGTTTTAATTTTAAACACTGTATTTATTTATAACTCTAGAGGTGGACCTGTATAGCATTATGAATACTGGAAACTATGATAACCTTCTAAACTGGAGGAAAGAGAATGAAAGAAGTCTATGTTTACAGGCCACACTTGCAAAACATATATTGTGTATTCCAGCAACAAGTGCTTCTAGTGAGTGTACATTTAGTAAAGGTTTACTACTACTAAACAGAAAGGTCAGAGAATGACTGAGAATGCATCTGTTATTAAAACAATGATCAATAAGTATTTGGCAAATAAACATGGTGGTTGTATATTCAGTATTAGTTGATTTGGAGAAGACATACGATAGAATTAAGAGAAATGTCTTATGGTACAAATTATGGCATAAGGGGATGAGTAAGGAAATGATTGATTGTTGAAGGAGCTTTATAAGGACAATATGTTTTGTGTTGAACGTGAGGAAGGTTTTGTGACCCAAGATTGGGGGCTTAGATAAGGGTGCAAGTTCAGTCCTATTCTTTTTAATTTATATATAGATGATGTAATGGTAGGTATACACACGTCAACATCCACAAACCAATAATAAACAAATCAGAAATCCTGGGGTGCTTTACGTTAATAATTTAATGACAGCATCTATTTCAGTGATATGCATTGCATTATTAGATATTGTAAAGAATGAGATCTTACAGTGAATCAACAGAAGACTAAGATAATGGTATTTAAAAGGGGAAATAAGCTGAGGAGGAATGAGACGTGGTTTATGTTAGGGAAGGAGATACAGATTGTGAAGGAACTTTCATACATCCTTCTGAGCTCCTCCAGTCAATTCAGAAATAAAAGAAATCATTGTTAACTAGTTATTGACTATTGTTGCTAACTATTATCTTGGAAATTAATTAAGCAATATATGTTTGTTGCAAAAGATATGAAGGTGAATTGGTTGCAAAGAATTTATAGGGTACTGATGCAGTCAAAATGGGCATTTGGCATTGAAATATGGGGGATAGAGGAAAGTTGGAAATTAATTAGGTTTGTGTTGGAAATTTCATTAATGCTGCAAATGTAGGGGCATTGTTAGAAATGGGGAGCATTGGTGTGAGAGGATGGATAACAAAAAGAGTGTTGAAGTATTGGTTTCAGATACAACAGATGTTGGAGGCTTCTTTGTTAAATGAATGTTTAAAATTTCACGAGTCTGGGGTCAGGGATTTCTACTGGGTAAACAAAATTAGGCAAGAGTTAACAAGTAATGGAATGAGTGGTATATGGTTAAGAAATAATTTGGAGAGAGGTTTTTGGAAACAGATTAGAGTAAGGTTTTAGCATAAAGACAGGTTATTACATTCTATAATGAGGAGAAAGAGGTCCCTAGTGTTCTATCAGCAGATAAATGGGGATGTTAAAGAGGTGGATACATTAGTAAGTGTAATAAGCAGGAGAGAAAGATCATTTAGATTAGAAACCTGGAGCTTAAGGGGTTTTAGAAGTAATTGTGATTGTGGAGTTTGCACTATATGCGGGAATTTGGAAAATGTACAACTTATTTTATTTGAATGCTCAGGAACAAGTGAATAGAGACAATCAATAAATAGTTGAAGTTAAATAAGCAAATTGCAGCAAAGAAAATGTATGGTGACCAAAGAGAAATTAGGAATCTTGGGAAATATTTGTATAGAGTTAAGGGCAAATGGTTATGGTCAAGGAGGAGAGAGGATTTGTGAATTTGATTGTGTTTGCCTTGTGTAATTGGGTAGTAGTGGTATTGTGATTTTGTATAATCGATAAAAATGTAAAAATGTGAATGGATGTAAGCTAGTTAGGGGCAAGGATTTTATAAATGAGTACACATTTATTGCTATTTTAGGTGATTATTCAATTGTATAAAATGTTTTAGTTATTTTAGTGTTTCTTTGTTTAGTAGAAGAGGTAGTACCAAAGTCCTCTGGATATACCAGAGCTAGTGATGAACCAAGGACTGGGGCTTAGCAAACATTATTAAATATACAACTAATTAGCATGTCAATTAAAATGTTTTGTGTAGGAGCGATTTAGAATATTGGCCTGGAAGAGAACCTGGTTAGAAACAGGCCATGTTGTAATATTTATGAATTCAGTGCTATTTACATAAATATAAATACTAATGAACAGACAACACAATTAGATCCAGATCAGGTAAATGACCTGTTACTTATTCATAATATTTTTGAAAAGTAGAATTGTGTAGTGTGTGTGTTAAACTATCATATATGTAAATAGTAATAATATATTGCCATTATATTTGAGAGGTATTTAAAAGAATGAGGTTTTGTTTCTTAATTACTCTCTGTATTACTGTTTACGATAAAGTATTTATTTTTATCATGTTTTGTACAGAGGAAATAATGATTGTTATGGGTCAGAAAGTATTTTATTTAAAAAAAGGAACCATCTAATTTTAAAAATTATAAGACTATAACTGATTTGTTTAATAATAGGAGAAAAATTTGTGCAACCATTTGCAACTTCAAATGTAAAATAAAACAAAATATTTCAGTGTATTTCGGTATTCATTCAGTATAACTCATAAAATTAATAGCTTTTGGATTCGAAATCTGAATGTTCTTCTAGTGTCACTCGATATTATAGTGCCACCAGCTGATATATGTGTAGGTTAAGCTGCAAGACATAAGGGATAATGGTTTGAAAATTGATTATTCAACCTCAACCGTTGCCTTGTTGATCGCTCTCTGACTGGCCAGACATAAACCGATTATATGTGCTACATTGCAGCTGTCTAGCACAAAACATATGTGTCATGCTATGTTATATACCCTTTGACCTGAGTCATCTCTTGAATGCAAAATTCTTCTAAATCCTAATTGTTACATCTCATGGTTCAAAAGATAACCAGCAAGCTGTGTAGCCACTGCAGCAGTTATTTTATATGGTATGCACTACAGATGCTGACTAGTGTGTGTTTGGTTAGCTCTGTGGCAGAATGTGCAGTAATGTCATTATTAAGAGCACAGGTTCACCTCCTGGCATGAAGCATTTTTTTAATAAACCTTTGAAACTGATGACAAATGTTTCTCATACACAGCAAACTTTAATGTTAACATATTATATATATGAAAAATAATGCAACACTATTAACTATGTAACTAAAATAACAATGACAAAAAAGCAGAAAAGGATAAAACACTTTGAAAATGATTTGTAATCGTTATATTTGCAACTGAGTTCTTGTATGGCAAGAAGACAAGTGAAGGTAGTAAAAATAAAGATTGAATATCGAAGGTAATGTTATGCATAGAAACAGATAAAATAAGCAACAAGAGTGTGTGAGAGGGAGAAAAAAAAATAAAAATAATATGTAAGATTTAAACCTGTTGGTATTTGCTCTTTATGCAAAAATATAGCTGCCATTTCTCTATCTCTGAGTAAACTTTCAGAGCTATGAGTAGGTAACTCATAAACAGGCGTAAAATTAAAAGCATCATCAAAATCCTTACAGTGAGAGAGGGTATGTTGGGCAACCGGCAAGGGAGACTTGGTTTCAGCAGAACGTCTATGATCGTCCATATGGAGCAAAATTACAGTAGAAGTTACACCAATATAAAATGTTTTACAAGACAACATATATACGACGTTTTTAGAAGAACAGGTAGCAATTGAAGAAATGTTAAATTCTCTGGATAATTTAGGGCTGTGGAATGAATGACATGGCATAATTAACACAGAGGTTTTACATTATAATGTATATATTATAATATTTCCTTCAGTATTTATATCTAAATGCATTTTGCTGCTAACACATTCCCTGTATATGCAAGAAGGGCAGCTTAAGGGCACAAATTCATGAAGCTGTGATGTTGTTGCCTCTTGTCCATACTACTGTAGAAATTTGACAGCTATTCCTGGAAGATTCAGAGTAGTTATACATGCTGAGGGTTAATTTGTGTTTATTTATGATATTTTCTCTTTAGAAGATAAATATTTCTGTTCATGTATTTATTTAGTTATTTGTATGGGAGCTTATACAGAAGAGCAATGCCCTCTGAACTGCTACTCTACCCTAATGTTCTCTTTCCAGTGCTTATGATTGCGACCATTACATTTACAGGCAAAGCTCCCACTGCATGTGCTTTAAATATAGAGTTTACGAGTGTCCCGGAAGTTCTGAAATTGACACATAGAATGTGGCAATGACTCGTTTTTTTTTTTGCCAAAGGGTGTACATGCAATGGACTCTCACAGATAAGCAGACCATACAAGTTAGAGATAGGACAATTACTCATGTCCATCTATAATTATGATTGCTGAATTAGAAGAAATTATAGCAGAACAATCAAACACCATTATAAATACACTTAGCATATTCAGTTTTCGATTATTAAGTAATAATTTAACATTAAATGTGCAAAAAACTAAAGCACTTATGTTACACTACTGCAATAATAGACATGAGAATCTAGATATAAATGTTATAATTAATGCAGAAGCAATAGAACAGGTTAATCATATAAATTTCTTGGGAATCATTGTTGATGATCAATTAACTTTCACATGTCATGTAGACTATTTCTGTAACAAAGTGAGCACATGTATATATTTATTCAGAAAATTATCGCAATATTTAAATTCAGATAGTCTAAAGTTAGTATATTATGGTTTAATCTATCAGTATTTTTGTTATGCAATTGAGGTTTGGGGAAGTACATATGGTGAAAAAATGAACAGACTACTAATCCTTCAAAAAAGTCGTTTGAGATGTATATATAAGGTAAACAGGAGAGTATCATGTAGAAGTATTTTTAAAAAATCTAAAATGTTAACTATGTTATCATTATATGTGTATAAGGTAGTTCTATTTGTCATTAGCAATGAATAAGACAAGACCCTAAACAAGGACTGCCATAACTATAGCACTCAAACTCAGAACAATCATCATCATCATCTAAATATAAACAAAAAAGCTACTGAAACAGATCCTAGAATTAATGGTAAAATTTTGCATAATAAACTGCTACTTTTTTTTTTTATGGGAAAAGCTGGGGATGACGGCAAGTGAAACATTTGATAGTACAAGAATAATGGTTTCATCTTGGAAACAGTATATGAAGCTAAATAATGAAGCACATTTCTGATGAATATGGAGTTGGCAACTCATTTTGTTTTATACAGTATTGGAGTTCGGAGATAAACTGTAATAAATGATGTAACATACACACAACCAATCTGATTGATACATTTTAACGCCACATTCAGTTCAGTGAAATACATTTTGAACAGAGAAAATTACATTATTTGGTGTTTTATCATATAGATCTCAATTCCACTCTTTTCTTCTACAGACACACACATTAACATTTTAACAAATACTGTCTTCAGCTGGGTCCTATCATAGAGTGTTGTCCCATAGGCATTCCAACAGGATGCTGTGGCCCACCTGGCTACTGTGGTGGCGTAGGCTGTTGCTGGGGTAAAATTACTATGCTGCCAGGCATTAGGGAGTGCATCTGCATTGCTGGTGATCCCTGTGCTGGGGAAGATGTCATCTGTACAAAAGTAAAATGTACTGAAATTGTGTATGAGGGTCAGTTCTTGGAATGAAGCAAAAAATGATGACATCCTTTTTTTTAAATTATTCTTATTTTTCACCATAGTTTCCCTTGACACCAAGGCACTTTGTCCAGCGATGTTCTAATGCCTTTATCCTAACACAAAGATTAGATTCCTCCAGACCAGCAAAATATCCTTCAATTGATGATTTAAGCTCTTCATCTGAGGAAAATCTATTATCACCAAGGAATTTTCTCAGTTTAGAAAACAGATTAAAGTCAGATGGAGCCAAGTCAGGGAATAAGGTAGATCTGGCATAAAATCTTACCCCAATTCATTAACTTTTGCCAATGCAATAACACATGTGTATGGATCAACATTGTCCAAGAAGCAAGAAGCCTTTCTTCTTTGATAAACCTGGCCTTTTTCATATATTTTTTTCTTCAAAAGGTCATAAAGGTTAGCATAATATGCTCCAGTAGAAAAATAATCAATTAGCATTCCCAGCCCAGGCACTTGGCCTTCTTTGGCGGTGGAGAATCTTAATGCTTCCATTGTTTAGACAGCGGTTCCCAAACATTTCCCATACACGACCACCTTTTCCCACATGAAATTACTGGCAATCCCTCCATCACTTTGCTGCTTAGTAATAATTCACTTACAAGTTCATGCGCTGCTTGATGTGTAGTTTAGAAGAAATTAACTGTTTACATACATTCTGTACCCTTACTGTGAAACAGAATATTTATATTAAATAATACATGAAACTGTTTAACTGAAATACACAATGGGTGACTGACATTGTCATCAGCTGACAGTGTGACTGATAGGTCATGAAACATGTCCTAAATTTTAACAGTTTAAAGAGTGAAACGCTTAAGAGTGTTGAAGATTTTAGCCATTTTAACTATTTTAAAATTTTAACCCTTCCCATGGGAAAGAGATTTTAACTGGTTTAAAAATAGGTGTTATATAAAGCAATTACTATGTTTTACTGTGTTGAATCCGATCAAGTTTTATAATGGTGTTAGTTCTTTTTTGAGCAGATTGAATTCAAATCAAACTCCTAGTAGAAGAAAGGCAAAGGTTTATGTTCATAATATACAGCCCTCATTTGGAAGTGTGACCTGCTTAATGGAGATTTGCTTGCCGGCAGAGTCAGATATTCATAGCCCCTTCACTTCAAGCAATACATTTTAACAGTTCCAAGTCAAGGTTTGCAAAATTCCTGATTTCTGTGCACGCTTTCTCAGAGATTTCTTTGGATTTTGTTCTAACTTTTCTCTAATGTCATATAGTTTTTCCTTTGTAAGAACATGGCATTTTACTTTGTTTCTTATCAAGAACAGATCCCGTTTCACTAAATCTATTCACAAGATTATGAACAGTTTCTCTACAAGGTGCATGAACAGCAGAGAATCTATCTTTAAATCACCATCTCACTTCTATACTCAATTTTGTTGGCACATAGGAATCATACATGAAGATTCTATGCTAAAGAGCCCTTTTGGCATTATAATAGCACTAACACACTATAATACTGAAATATGTGGTCTCACAATCTTCAATTCTACAATAATAGACTTGGTGTCAGCACATGGAGAGGCGAGAAGTAGGGGGGGGGGGACAGGATTGATTAGAAACAGGGCAGGTTAATTTCCCTTAAGCTAGCCATGCAACCAAATAAAAGTTCTGTTGTTGACACCTGGTGCTGCTGACAGGCTAACACATTAACCACAGATCAGAGTACATCTAATACAGAGTAGTTCATCAGTTTCAGCATGTAAACTGAGGATGGGGTGAGTATGAAAAGCCCCCTTAAATAAACATATATATTAGTGGCGAATGGTGTTCAACTTACATAAAATAAATGGTCTAGCAGGAGAATAAACAGTACAACCATAATCCAACTTGGATTGTATTAGACTACAATAGATCCATAACATCACTTACCTGTCCATGAGATGAAGTAGAGAAGGGCTAAAATTTGTAAAGAATATTCACATTTCCCACATAAGGAGTAAAGGTGAGCATTCCAATTTAGTTTATGGTAAAAAATCAAGCCCAAAACCAATGTTCATCCACAAATGGTAATATAGTTGTTCAAAAACAAAGTGGAATATGGGAGTCATAAACTCTTTTTGGTGGCAGAAATTCACACACACTGTTTTTCAGTTGAAAATTTAAAAGCATGTAAAGAGAGTGCAATGATGTACAAGGTTGCAGCTTATGTTAAATGAAGCTTATATATGAACCAACACAGTAAAAGCAGTGTAAAAGTTATAAAAATTAAAATACTGTAAAGGCATTACTATTTCCATCCAGGTATAAATCTATGTTGTATACTACAGCAAGGTAATGTACCTGAAGAGCCTGACTCTGTTGGCAGGATAAGGTTGGCCAGCACATCTCTACAGCAGGGAATAATGAAACATTTGTGCTGTGACACACCAAACTCTGCAAAATGCTTCAGCTGATGGTTGGCAGCTGTGGTTGCAGTGGCAGGACCTGGATCTCTTTTCTCAGCTAGCTGCGTCAGGTTTGTACTGACATCATACACAAGAGGCAGCACTATCCATTGTACTTGGATAAGATCCTCCAATTCTGGTTATCTGTAACTGTTAACCACATGTCTCTCTTTGAAACATAAACTTACATGCCTTAAATACCGTGTTCTTTTCCATAAGACATAACTTAAAATGCAACTCTGTTAAAATTCACATCATTAGTTAAATACTTCAAACTGTCATATCTTCTGCAACAATCCATTCCTTTAATAAGTTGCACATTTCATTTTAAGAATGCAAAATAAAATAAAAATTACCTAATATAATTATAAGGATGTCTATTTAAATTTTTTAATTCCACCAAGCAGATGGTTAAAAAACTGGGCCTATGTTTTTCCTAATTAGTCTCCCACACTCAATCAAATTTGCATTTTCCAAAACCAATTAATAGCCATGTTCACACTATATACAGTAGGGACATCTTAGGTATTTTGTGAAATCAAATTGTGATTGTGCCTGTCACAAAATGGGTTTATTACCTACATTCCCCTTTAGAGGGATCTGCATTAATAAAGGATTGATTTGATTAAACACAAACTGAGAACATAAATTATTACTTTTTTAATAAACTAAGCAGGTATAATTATTGCTGAATAAAACCATTGAAAAATATGTAGTCGTGTTGTGATGGTATTTTCGTGTCTGAAAACATATTAATTTATATTTTTGTGTTGGAGAACTTACTGTGGTGTTATCACATATGACTTTAACTTGCAGCAAAACAGCATAGACACCCTTTTGTATTCATTTTCTTTATTTTATGAAAATGCATGCTGTTACCATATGGACATAGTAAGTAAACAATTTCTAGCTATGACAACTAGTAGAAAAAAAATAATAAAGGACCCACATTTATTTTCATTTCAAAATTATCAATTATCTTAGATAAACAAAGTCTGAATGTAGAATAAATATGTGCAAATAATAGTAATTTCAATGTAACTTCATATAATATGACTCCATTTTTAATAGCATTGTAATCATGGAAATACATTCTTTGATCATTTACAACAAAATGTTGAATTACAAAATATACTTACAAAGAAAAGTATCTTGGTGCGGCAGACCATAACAGCTGCCATGCTGACTGGTACAATGGGTGTGGCAGAGGGTGGGATTCTGAGACACCACTGTACTGCCGATTTTAGCTGCTGCTGCTGGACTAGGCCAGGGACCTACAAAAGTGGGATTTCAATAAATGCTTTCCATAGAATGCAAATTCACAGAACCTTTTTTTTTTTTTTTTTTGTCATTCATTGATCATATGAAAATAACAGTTTTTTGAGGGCTTATTTCTGGATGTATTAAAAATCAGTGTGGTATGACCACTTCACAAAAAAATTCAAATGCAGTTGTTAGTAACTATAGACCAATCACTCTAACCTCTGTTTTCAGCAAATATTTGAGAAATTAATAATGAATAGGATAAATCACTTCTTAAAATCTAATAACACCTTTAATAATTTTCAACATGGTTTTAGAAATAATTATCGACCATCACAGCTATAGCAGAATATGATGTGAAAGATATTCATAAAAAAGCAGCAGATATTATATGAGGTCTCTCTACAGCCCTGGACTCTACATTTCATAATAATCTCTTCTCAGTAGGATATTTATAACACTCTTTATCTCATTATTTCTGTATCTATGATAGCCTAATTTCAAAATCGGAACATTACGCTTTTAGAGGAGAATCAATAAATTACCAGCACCATACATGAAAGTCATGTACAATGTACAGAAATAAATTAGCAAAAAGGCAACCTTATATACACCATTAAATCTGATTATAATACATCTAAAATAAGGTACCACAGAGATCAGCGCTGGGACTTATGCTTTTCTTAATCTATATAAATAATTTACTTCAACGAGAAAACAGAAATGCTATCTCTTATTCTGACAATACATCTATAATATGTGAACATCTTACAAGCAAACTTGTGAATAACAATTTGTTTATATGCTACAATGAGTGTTCTATAGTAAACAGTGAACATTTTTAACATCTTCTTGAAATAAACAAGACAATTAAAATAAAAACTCAGAAAGTACCTAGCAACTCCAGCTTCATGATCTGGATAAAGTCCCTCAGAACGTTATATGGAACATTCAGCATTTGCCCAAAGCCTAAAAGTGCATTTGGCTTGTATGGTTCTTGTGTCAAAGAACTTTTCAATTATCTGTAATCAAATGAAGACAAATATATAAGGAGAACTTAAATAAGTCCTCGTCGTGGTTGTTACTATAGAATTAGTTAATATCGAGCAAGAAAAAAATTTTCTCACTTGCATTTCTTCAGCAGTCCACTGTTCCTTGTGGTCTGACAGGAGGGACCTTGATGTGAAGTGACTGTAGATGCTGCAGGTTCAAACTCACTCTACACTGCAAGCTTTCCACCTTGAACATCACAACTTCAGGCTCATTGTTTGAAATATTGGTCAACTGCAAGCATACAGAATACTCCATATGCATAAAAATACTTTCTATTTATGTTCATTGCTAAAATGTAATGATATTGAAAGGGTTAATGTATTACAGACAATGAAATGCTATTAGGAACTTGTACAGTGAAGCTAATCATGTAATTAAGATTAAAACTGGTAATCCTATGCAACCCATCATTAACAATATCAATACAACTTCATACTACTTAGCAAAATGGCTAGATAATAGATTCAAGACACTACCACATTTTTCAAAGCTGGAGCATAAATAATTCATTTCAGCTAACAGAAAAAAATAAGAATATTACTAACAAATTAATATCTTTTGAAGTAGAATCCCTGTTTCCAACCATACTGAAAGATTAATTTCTAACATATCTACACGAATAGCTTATTATTATTTAGTAGCATTTAACACCCATTTTTACTACTGAGGCACCACAGGCGAGTGATTAACTAAGATTAATGATGCAGGGATATATAAAATTCATTGAAATTTGCACAATCCTTCCTATTTTTTATTTAAGGGCAAATTCTATAAACAAGAATCAGGACCTACTATGGGCAACCCCTTATCTCCTTTTCTAGCTGATCTCTTCATGAGCAGATTTGACACACACATCAACACAGCATTCCCATATATACATTTGAAATCTAGTATAGATATGTTGATGATATATTTGCGATAGTTAACAAAAAACACATTGACAAGCCATAAAACTTCTGAATATACAGAAATATTGCTCACATATGAAACATGCTAAATGTTAAATGTAAATTATAACTAATCTGTCTTCTAACACACTCTTATGCTTCACTTAAGAGTTGTCAAGCTGGTTAAAGATGTAGAGGATGTCTCTTCAAAACCGGTTCCACCATATTTAAAAGTAAGTGAAGCATAAGAATGTGTTAGATGACAGATTAGATATAATTTACATTTAACAAGCTTCAATGTGCGAGTTCTAACAGATATTTTTAAAAAAATGTCTTATTTTTCAAAAGTTCTTAAACAAAATAGATAACATGTTACCATTCCTGGACATTAAAATGATAAAACATCTAGGAAACCTGGAATTTGAAATCTACAGAAAGAATATGCATGTAAACAATCACATCAAAGCTGACGGATTTAATCCCAAAACACTTAAACATGCAGTGACCAACAGCTTAACACTCAGGCTTGTTAAACTATACATTAATAAGTAAAAATACTCCAAAGAATACAAGCAAATAAAAAGAACTGTGATTACAAATGGACTGAGCAAAGAATTAGTTCACCAAAAGTACATTCAAGAGGCAGAAACTTATTAAGGGAGTCAGAACACTTTCAAGATAATTTTTAAAAAATTCACATATTTAAAATTTTCCATAATAACAGTTTTTGTATGAACACTTCAATGTAAAGAAAAAATGACAGTATTCCATCAGAGAAAAAAGCAGTTATTTACCAAATAAGATTACAGATTACGAAAAAGTCTGTATTGGAAAAACAGAGAGAAACATAGGCACAAGATTAAAAGAACACTTTAGGAATAATTATAAAATACAAACAAATGGAGAAATCAGTGGCAGCATCTCATTTCTGCATAGAAAACAATGACATAATGAAAAAAGCAAAATTATTAAAATCAAAAGAACTAGTAACATGGAAGAAAATTCTCTTCTCATTTGGCAATACAACCCAAGGTGGTCCTTGGCCTGCCACAGCAACCTCTGCTTCCTTTGTGTCAATCTTATGACTTCGTTGATAGAGGGCAGCATTGCAGGAGGACATGTGATCAGCATGTAGGTACCTTGCAGGTCACCCTATCAAATGGCTTTCATCATCGAAGTATGTCACTCTCCATGAGACAGCTTCCCAATCGTTCTCATTAGGCTGGGTGGACCCCGTTCCAGACCTTCCTAATTTAGAAAAATTCCCAAGCAGGTACCAGGAATCTAACCCAGCCAGCAGTCAGCAATGCTAACCAGTGAACCAAAGAGGTAGTCTGGGAGAAAATCTACATTTATAAATACAGAGACAGATTAATGAACTTTGACACTTTCAGGGATCCAAACACAAATTTTAAGTTCACCACACTTCCACCAGAACAAAATATACATCCCCAAAGCAGTATGAATTATCCAGCAATCAACCGTTAGCTGAGGATGCATACTGTGGTCTGCAAAACACGTTCTATATTTAAACAAGTAAGTGGAGCCAACAAGAGTGTGTAGTTTGACTCAATCATACAATCATCTTAATTATTACAGACATGTTCTGCACACATTTCACCGAAAAGATTAAACTAAGGACAAATGTGATTTAAAATTCAAATCAGAACATGGGTTACTTTCTCGTGCACCATTTCCTCAAGAAATATGAGGATCAATCCAAAAGTATGATTTGATGCCTTATCCTTGCCTCATAGTTATCTATGGTCAAAACCAAAAGCTTATCAGACTAGTATGACATGGAACCCATGGCTTTACTTCCCTTCCAAATGAAGCCATACTTAATATTTTATGTTCTAGAAGTATATCGTCCGGCCGTGTTTGGACCCGCGATCTTGGGTCCATGTGGCAAACACGGTTACCACCAAGACCAACAGCAACAGCAATAAATGAATGAGTGGTGTTTAACGCCCGTTTTTACTACAGAGGTACCACAGGCGGTGGACACTGGTGATGAATGAAATGAAATGATATATTGGGAAAGGATTTTATGGAAGGAATCGTTCCAGGCCTAAGTTTAGGGTACCTCCCCGGCATTTGCCATTTATGAGGACTGAGCAAAACCTGGGAAAAACCTCAATCAGGAAGGACGGTCCTGGCGGTATTCGAACCCAGACCTCCCGCTCACGAGTCCGAGACTTAACGACCTCGGCCACCCGTGGCGGTAGCAATAAATGAGCTGAATGTCTTCAGATATGTTAATTATTCTCTCTTCTAGAATATGTTACAGAAATGAATACATGGATGGATTTATTGTGCTTCAGAGATGTGTTGCTATGTGGTATATGTATGTACATTAACAGAAGCATATGTAACTATTATTAGTCTATTGTGGGACATCAATCTTTAACAAAATCAAGTGGCCACCTGAAACTGAAACTCAGAAACCATTAACACAGCCAAGTAGTAGTAGAAAACCAAAGTTGCAACATCTGACCGTTGAGTGATGTTATATTCTGTAATAACAGCTGCAGTTAAGTAAATGTACAAGAGTATTAAGGTTGCCATGATTAAGTTTTAGTTAAAGCTTTTGACTACACTTGCAAGCAAAAAGAAAAAACCACAGCAATTTTTTTTTAATTTTTAAGTTGAACTAATTTTAAGTGGAGTTAAGGATATGTATCATTGGTAAATGTGTATGTGTGTGGTTTCCCCTGGGATGCATTAGCTATAGTCTGAATGCCTGGTCCCTTTTTATCTCTACGTTACAGGCTAACAATAAGTTTTATTTTACTTGAAGGTATTACCGCGCTGAATTGTTGATTTGATTTATTTACGGACGCTGTTCCGTAAATCCCAGGTCGTTAGCGTCCCATTTAAATCAGGGCTGAAACGGCCGACAAATTTTGCTCAGATGTCTCTTTTATCAGGCTTCAGGTTCTTTTACATGCCGCAAATCTACGACACGGGACCCATGGCTTTACTTCCCTTCCGAAAACGCACTGAACATGAGCGTAAACATTAAAAAACGTTTTATTGCGGAGTCATTTCTTTTGAAAACTTGCATTTTTTTCTTTATGGAACGAATAACTATGGATAGTTTTTCATTTTATCTCTAAGTTAAGTTGAAATCGTGCCTTGTGTACTGAATCTGTCGCCCTGGACGCAGCCTCCGTTACCCAGCTACAGCCATAGGCGTGGCGTGCAGTGCAAGAGGCTGTGAAACGGTACCGAGAAATGCTGAGTTATACCAGAAGATCTGAATCGTCTAGAAATGATCGCTTTCTCGTCTCCCAGGTTCTGAAAGAGTGCCATACAACACCCGGCTGAAGTTCGGAATCATTTACATGTGCGAGGTGTTAGTGTGAGCGAGAACAAGATCTTCAGTCACGACGACCTGCTACGTCACCAGTTCTAGCCAGAGAGCACAGAGTTGCTCGTCACTGCGCCCCATGCATTATGCAGCAGTGGAGATCTTTGTTGTTCTCGGATGAATCCAGGTACTCCCTGAAATCTCCAGATGTTAGGGATAGGGAAAGAGTCTGAGAATGACCTTGGGAGCGGTTCTCATAGTGCACTTTCTCCAAAAGGAGGTTCCAAGATGGTGTGGAGTGGTATCTCTATGGAGGCCCGAAGCTATTTAGTCGAGAACAGTGGCCCCAACGCTCGCCGCTATATCAGTGAGGTTCCCACCGATCTCGCCGTGCCCTATGATTCATTTGTTGGAGATCAATTCATATTCATGCACGACAATGCTCGTCCACACCCAGCGCATGTGTATCGGTTATCTTGATGGCGCGGTGGTTTTGTTCCATTCGACTTTCCAGCTCGCAGCCCCGGTGTAAACCCTATAGGACATCTCTGGGATAGGTTAAGTAGATGCATTTGAGGTCGTAATCCTATCCCGGAGACCTTACAGGAACTTCCGATGGCACTCGAAGAGTATCGACCAAAGAGACATCAGAACCCTAATCGAAACCATGCCCGAGGAAATGGTGGCCGTAATTAAGGCTCTAGGGGGCACACCTGATATTGAGTGTTGATTAAGCTGTGTGCAACAATATAGCTTCCATTTTCAACGTTAATGAAGTCTTATATTCAGTAGAAAAGTTAAGCGAAAATTTTGACAAAAAGTGTTATCTTTCATTTATTGTCTCAAAATTGATGAAAACAAGTGCAAACTGGCGTGCTACAAATTCAATAAAGTGTAGTCTTTAAAATGAGAATGTTTGCAACATTGTTATTTCTGAAATTATTTTGAAATTTACATTTAAACTTTCATTTAAATAACTATAGTAAGTGATAGATTTTGCTGGTGAGAGTGTTTTTTGGATTTGGCACTGTGCAAAGTTCATTACAATCAGGAGATATGCACTGATTATTTCACAGAAGAAAGCAAACTACGGCCACAAGTACAAAAATTATACAGTCGAACTGAACAAAATCAAAGTCATCCTTTGCATATACACAAAAAAAGAAAAAAAATCATTGGAAGTTTTTGTTGATACTGGGTTTACAATGTTTACAGTTTATGTTCAAGTTATGCCATAAATTTGAAATGTGCTTGTTTGGATCATGTCCTATGATGAATGAGAGGACAAAAACACACATTTCTAGTAATAAGAACTAACTTGGTTCTTTATCTCAAATAAATGTACTTACGAAGCTGTTGACAATGGAGTGGTATATATATATAAACAATGTATACAGTTTTTTTCACACTAACTCCATTCACTTACATAAATTTGGAACATATGTTTCGGGAGCGATCCCTCCCATCTTCAGCGTGTTGACAAACTGTTGTTAAACGCGGCGGTTGGGTCTCTTGATGTTCTTGTGGCGGCATCTGTTGGTTGTATTAGGAATTTGCTGAGTTCATCCAATGGAGGGATATCGAAATTCATCAAATTATCCTTATTTTTTGTAATGAAAATGTTTTCCCAAGTGGAAAATTCTATTGCATTATGAAGTTGTTTAAGCAGTTTTATCTCTGATTTAATTTCATGATTTTTATTCCAAAAGTGTGCTGCTATTGCTGATTTATCAATTTGTTTTAAGCGAATATTTCTGAAGTGTTCTTTTTCCGGATTCCCAAATTCCTCTTCGTTTTTCCAATGTATTTTTTGTCGCACTCTGCATATTCTATTTCGTAAATACCTGACTTTTGTTCTGTTGGCATGTAGTCCTTTACTCTGCAACCTAATAAGTTCTTTATATTAAAATTGTTCTTTGGGGCTAACATAATTCCTTGTTCTTTGAATATCTTTTTGAACTTATTGTGATAAATTGGGTGGTATGTGAAACTTTTGAATTTGTACCTTTCTTTGGCACTTTTAAGAGTGGAAACATCTCTTATTGCCTTTTGTTTTTTGGTTTTATTGATGATTTTTATTACTGTGTCATTGTTGTATCCATTAGTTTCTCCTATCTTTATGATTTGTTGGTATTCCAATTTGTACTCTGTTTCTGTGAGTGGAATGTTAACTAATCTGTGTGCTAAACTATAAAACACTGCATATTTATGTGGAATGGGGTTAAAACTGTCATTGTTTATGTAATTTTCTGTGTGAGTATCCTTTCTATGAATTCCAAATGTAAGATAGTTTTCATTTCTTATGATTTTTACATCTAGGAAGGGGAGATATCCCCTTCTTTCTTCCTCTATGGTGAAATTTATAGATTTGTGCTGCAAATTCAGAAGTTTTAGTGCATCCATTGTATGTTTTTTCGGAATTATTGCAAATATGTCATCCACATACCTATACCATGTTTTGAAGATTAGAGGGAAGGCTTTGGTGATATGCATTTCAAACGAACTCATAAAAAAATCTGCTAGAAATGGAGATAACGGGTTTCCCATAGCTAGTCCCGAGACTTGTTGGTAATATTTTTTATTGAAAATGAAGTAATTTTGTTCAATGCAAATGTTCGTAAGCTTTATCAAGTCTTCAATTTCTTGTGTCTGTAGATCTAAGGAATTTAACCATTTCTTTAACATTAGCATAAGTGTATCTTTTGGTATGCTTGGGAATAAGGCTTTTACATCAAACGATACCATTATATTTTCTGCTGTAATTTTATAATTTTTCTACCAAATCCTGTGAATTTTTGACACTCAAACTTTGGTATTTTATCAAGGATTTGAAAATTTCGGTTAATTTTTTTGCTAACAAGTATGTTGGTGAATTGATATTATTGATTATAGGTCTCATGCTGTTTTGTTACACAAAAAAGAGGGAAAAGCAGATGGAAGATGCCTGTTGCGACCATAACAGCCTTGATTCTGAGTGTCTCAAGGTTCACAATCTGGAAATGTTTTATTGAGCAAATATTAAAAAGTTCTTAGATATGTCGGCACTGTGCTCACACAAACTTTTGTCTCTCACCACTCCAACAGTTTTTATAAAGAAAGTTCTCCGCACCAGCTTTTCGTCCTTTCTACCTAATAAATGACTACAGATTGGACTTTACTTAATTATTCGAAAAGGTTCTTACCGGAGGTCACATTTCTGCTACCTCACTTTCACAATGGCGCAACTGTTTTCCTGTTCTATCGAATACTCTCCTTTTGCTTCGAAAACCCTGCTTTCGTTCTTAGAGTCATTTTTTTAGTCTTAGAGTCATTAAACCAAGTCTTACCGTTATAATATTTGTCCAAGTCTCCTATTGGTTGGATTTCCTGGTCGCGATCTCTTGATATCTCCGATTGCTATCCCTAATGGTTGTTTATTTACAATGAACTGCAAGTTTGCCGAAGGTAAAAGAGCATTGACCTTAGTGATCTAACAAATAATGAACCTTTCAAGTGCAACTTTCAAAACTTAGGATATTATGCCTAGTCCGCTCCGCTAAAGAATTCTTAAGGCTTCTCACCACAAATAAAGTTAACGGTCTTAGGGCGACTTTACCCAAGTGTTGGCCAAGAGAGCGGCAGCTTTACTTGCCCTGCCCAACATAAAAGGAAACTTAGATGTTTATTGCTTTTCTGGCAATAAACCTCTGCAGCAAACACTTTTGCATTAGAATCTTCGTACATTTCAAATATGATGAAAATATGTAAACTTAATCTAGACAACAACACATAATGTGTATAGCTACGCTTAATTCAGACAACGATAACTGCCTAGAGGGTTCGAATCTGGTGGACATCTCAATGCATTGTTGTACTATACAAAGTATTGAATAGAACCAATTTTACTAACATAACAAACACTTTAAAAAAAATGACAATATAAAGGGGCACAGGAACAAATAAAAAAAAGTCGGTGCGAATGGGAAAGGTGAGCGAGACCTAGTGCATCAATCGGGGCCCTTTATTAGTTCGGTTTTGTTTTTTATCTGCATTCGTGCAGCACAAATAACATCATATTCATATAATTGAATCGAATGTTTTACTACATAAGATACCCTCTCTCTGCTATATCGCCTCTACTCTGCAGCAAGCTAATGCAAACGAAATGAATGATAGCTACAAACTGCGACACTTATAACTGAAGGAAGGAAGACGAGGACGGCAAATATCCTGCCCCTTTTAATACAGTAGTTCATATCCGCGCGTTGTGACAAATGAGTCAAAGGTCAATGAATATTACGCATCGCTTGGTTATTTAAAGCGTTAACGCAACCAGGTTTGAAACGAATCCTTACAGATTTCTTTCGAATCATTCAAATTACTTAGTCCGGTATATCGAACTCTCATTTCCAAATAAAGTATGAGAAGGCTCCTTTAATCATCTCACAAGAATGAAACACGTAACACGTATTTTGACAGCGAGTCTAGGCTAGAGATCTATTTGGACTCCATCTCCATTTTCTGGGCTATAGGTGACGTTGACGATTCAAACTTCCAAACGATGTTCTCTTCTGATGAGTTTACAATTCTACACCCAAACAAATATACTTAATAATACTATCTAATAAGTAAGCGTTAACAAATTCAAGATCGATCTACTGAAACGACAGCAAAAAATATAACGCGTTAATACTCCCAAGAGAAACAGACAACAACCTGTAATCGTTTAGTTTAAGCATATACGTTTACAAAATCTGAAACAAATAAAGCCTATGCAGAAATAAGTCTTTTCACATTGAGTCAAATTTGCTGATTTAGCAAGCGGAATATGGCGCAGTATTCTGCACATATGCTAAAATAGAAATAACGAACGTACATCTACTTGCTTTTAAACATACACATGCATTGCTACCTGTGTATAAACAGATAGCATGGCCTTGTGCGCAATGAAGTCAAATGCCCGAAAACAATTTTACCGCACGCTTTGATGCAAATAGTTCTGTTCCTACCACTGTGACAATGGGATATGCTGTCCAAGATGCACAAAAAGAGAAAGTACTTTTAAATAGGTTGATTAGTAAAATTAATAATTTGATCCAAAGTTGACACTTTAACACTTGAATAGCTAGAGTATATTATATCAAACTACATGCTAGAATAGTTTAGCATTGAATGTGAAAGGTTTAGTAAATGCACCTAAAATAGGAAGTTAAAGATGAGAAAAGGATTGTAATAATAATAGCTGTTGGTGTCGAGCTGGCTTGTTATGCATTTTAGATATAAGGACCAGTCCAGACAAGGGCGGCAGGAGAACAGATTATTATCACTTTATAAATAAACATATTTCGAAAAACATCTGAAACAGTGAATTTTTGTTGATGTGCTTGTTATCGAAAAAGTTGTTTGTGAGCACGCGATTTCGCGTCTTTTCGTATTTATTCCGCTAAAAGTAGTGACAGCAAATAAACTGCTTACTTTACTTGTATAATGCATTTCTTATTATGAAGCTAATCTGCCACTGTTCTTTAAGCAACGCTTGTTCATTTCTTTGAAGTTGTGGCACAGTTCTAGCAAAAAGTAAACAATTTAACATTTTAAAAACTTAAAATTGAAATATTTGTTTTGTACAAATTAACATCATTCTGCTTTATTTTGCAACGTCTGTTTTTGATTTATCGTGAAAGCACGCTCTACTTACTCCTAATTAAAAATGCATCCACTTTAGATGTGCATAGTAAACGCAGTAAATGTTCATCGTCACGACAGAGCTTATCTTCGAATTAATATTTCGCTTCTCTCATAGAGCTATTTAGTTGACGATAAACACTGTTGTTATATTTTGGCTTCACTACAATAGATTTTGGAGAAGTGACAGCATCTGGGCCAGTTGAGTAATATGTTTTCAAAAATAAGAATTTGAAATTCGCAACGTCATCTTGATTACATGTGTCAAAATGTGAGAAATACATAACAGAGTAGATATTGCAACATAGGGCTTTGATTTTACACAAACAGAAAGGATTAAACTTTACAATGTTTGTTTAAAATGCCTTCCCATTACTATAATCGTCTTATAGAAGTGTACTAACAATGAAAATAATAATTATCAACGTTTAAGATAAAAAATACAAGGCCGATATTTTGTTTCGAATCTTCTGAGCCGCCACGGGTGGACAAGGACGTTAAGGCGCGGACTTGTGAGCGAAAGGTCTGGGGTTCGATTCTCACCGGTACCGTCCTTCCTGACTGAGGTTTTTTCTAGGTTTTTTCAGTGCTCATAAATCGCAAAGGCTCGGAACGCTTCCTTCCTTAAAAAAAATTCCTTTCCAGTTTATCATTTCATTTCATGTATCATCATTGTCTACCGCCTGTGTTGCCTCAGTAGTTAAAACGGGCATTAAACACTATTGGGAAAAATCTTACTGTTTATTGGGTCTTATTGTCTAAACTGGGATAAAGAAACGTGACGCAGTCTCACACGAGTTGCATGAAAGCAATATATGAAGTAAGAAACATTTTTCAACTCATGATCCCCAGTAGAAATCTAAAAATGTTCGTCACGCAGGATCAGCGTAAACTAAGCAAATTCCTCAGCAATTATAATAACTTTATAAAAGAATATAAAGTCCAAATTATCATAGTATCATTGAGAAAAGTCAAATATTGTTGCCACTAGAGGGATTTTTAAATTTTCGCTTTAGGCTAACCCCCACCTCCAATGAATTTTTCTGGTTAACAAACTCGATTAATCGTTTGTTAATTGATCTTTATATACCGAGTTTGGTTGAGAAAAAGCAAAAATTGCGCTCACTAGAATGTTAACAGACACATAAACAAATGCGTGTGTGTGATGGTTTTGTTTATTTAAGGACGCACTTTAACATCTCAGGTCATCTGCGTCCCATTCAATTCAGGGCGTGAAAAGGTCGATCAATTTTGCTAGAGGCCTCTTCTTTCAGACTTATGTGTGTGCCTATATATATATATATATATTATAATGTATATACTTTTTGTATCGGCATTTTTTGTACTTAATAAGTAGGATAGATGAAGATTTGAAGACATTTTTCAAAAACCGATACAACAGCAATAGCTGCATTCTCTCGGAATTCGCTAAAAGCTGCAAAATAAATCCTGGTGTTTAAGGAACGAAAGCATGTTTATATTTCCATTGATGAGCGAAACATTTTGGATCTAAATTAAAAATTAGTATTAGCACTGTAAACGTTGTACACAGATAGCCTTTTCCACAAAACCGAAGGATAATGGGACATAAAACATCTGGAAAGTAATTGAAAGCACAATTAGAATTCTAAGACGGATTTGAGTTTCCTTTCCTAATGCTATCAATGACAAAATGAAATGTAAACGCATATTTTCCATGAAGATGAATGAATGAATGGTGTTTAACGCCCGTTTTTGCTACAGAGGCACCACAGGCGATGGACCTGATGATACATGAGATGAAATGATATATTTGGAAAGGATTTATTCTTAAGGAAGGAATCGTTCCAGGCCGAAGTTTAGGGTACCTCCCCGGCATTTGCCATTTATGAGGACTGAGGAAAACCTGGAAAAAACCTCAGTCAGGAAGGACGGTCCTGGCGGTATTCGAACCCAGACCTCCCGCTCACGAGTCCGAGACTTAACGACCTCGGCCACCCGTGGCGGTCCATGAAGATCACGAACTAGTTTTGTGGAAGAGAGATATTGCTTTCGCCGTATTTTGCAGACTTTCCATTTAATCTGGGGAAACTGCCAAAAAGTTTCTTGTGAACTGTGCCTTCAATAAGTGTCGGAATTTCCCAAAACTGTGTGCCAAGTGCTGCAAATAAAATCTCTTGAGCTTGTTAGTTATTCAGTTTCAGGTAGCTATGTGCAGTATGGGCGAAGTTTTTGCTTATACAGACAGAACGTAAACCAGTCTACAAAGTCGCCCAAGGCGGAGAATTACACAATCAGACCTTGGTAATAAAACTGCCCGTGAGCATACAAAGCGCCAATGATCAAACAGCTAAAAAAGTACACCACACTCGTGGTATTTTAAGAGAAGTTTGCAACCCTTTCCGGATTGGCCGAAATTGTTTCGCAGATCTGATGGTGTAGGTCGTAATATATTAAATGCAAGTTTATTACAAAATAAATACAGAACGACGCTGTACATGAAAAATACACTTAGAAAGGGGAAAAAAGTAACATCTAAAAATGTTTTGAGCATTTTTAATTTTATGCATTATTGTGAATTATTATAATTCAATTAATTTTTAACATTAAATCGTTTTCTAATATTTTGCAACCATTCTTATTTTTTCGCATATCATCTTGAGTCTATAATTTTCTTTATTGTATGAGCATGAACATACATACAGATTAATCACATCTCATAATGATCTCGTTTTTACTTGTGGGGTAACACGGGTACCCGAATAAATCGAAAGGTAGCTTGATTTAATCGACCAGGGCTTTAGGCTTCATCTTATTTACAACAGGAGGATTAACAGGAGCGATCCTTGCTAATTCCGCAATTTACATTATTCTGCATGCCACGCATTATGTAGTAGCAAACATCTTCATTGGTAACACAACGGCACATCTTTCAACACTGAATGTTACTCTCAGAAGCAGGCTTGTATCACAGCTTGTAATCTTAACAGCATGCTGTGGATCAAAGCGGACGTTTTCTGGCTTCCCATTGATCGTGCAAAGCCTCCAGAAGTTCGTTGAACACGTTGAAGAACATTTTTCCCCATCAGGTCCCAAACATGCTTAATGGGGTTGAGGCTTCGGCCAAACTTGCGCCTGAATCCCCACCTCACGCAAGTACCGTGTCACAATGCGAACCATATTTAGACTGGCATTGTCATGCACGAAGCAGAAATCATTGCCAACAAATGGAGAACAGGGGATAACATGCTTCTGAAGCATTTCCTCAATGCACCAGTTTGCATTCAGAGCTCCGTTCTCCACAAAACCAAGCCTGTCTTGGCTTCTACACTGATTCAGCCCACTCCATGATGGAACCTCCCCTGAAAGTCATCGTCGATGAGAAGGTGCAAGGAGCACACCTTTCTCCAGTCTTTACTCTTTCCCTGCTATCAGGCGATCTTAGACTGAACCTCGACTCACCTCGAATGGGACAGCTTTCCATTGCTCCTCAGTCCACTGCAGATGTTGACGAGCAAAGGCAGGGCATACTTGCCGGTTGCTGCATAAGCAAGTCTTCCAGAGCTGAGCTGTGTTTCTTCAAATTTCCTTCTCACTGTCTCAAGCTGACATTGACTCCTGATGTCTTTGGAAGCGATTTTGAGCTTCTGCGGATGTAGTGTGACACGCAAAACTTGCAACCGCAGAAATTGATCATCTCTGGCAGATATCACTCTTCTGTGACCTGATTCAGGTCTTCTGAAGTAGATACCAAGTTTACTGAATATGCTGTATGTACTTTGTGTAGTATAAACATTGACTGATAACACAACGCATGCTCCGTCCATCTTCCAGCGGGGCAACCGCTTTAGCAGCTTCCTTTCGAGTTATCGGCATCTTTACCTCATAAAATTATATGTGAAACTAATTAAAATAGAATAAAATTTATGTAACAACAATGCCATTAGATAATTCAATTATTGACCCAGGCGTAAAAATGTGATGAAAAATTGCATTCATGTTCATGCTCATACAACAAAGAAAACAATAGGCTCAAAATGATATCCGAATACATAAGAGTGGTTGGAAAAGTATTTAATATTAAAATAATTAATGAAATTATAACAATTTACACATAATAATGCTGAAAATTAAAAATATTCAAAAAATGTTACATGCTGCGATTTTTTTTTCTTTCACTCTCAGTGCACGGTCTCCTTTATTATCCAAAGTTTATTGTTTCAATCCAGGCATGGGGTTCGCTGCCTTTCATATTGTATTAACAGAAAAATGCCAATTTTATTATAAAAGTACATACGATCTTTAAGTCTCATTGAAATATTTATCTACAAGGTAAAACCAATTGCGATGATGATCTTTCAAATTCTCCTTTACACCCCCTTCCTGTGATGGATGCCACTGTTGTGTAGACGTCTTCTTACGTAATAACTCTGCAATAAAGATCTGATTTGAATTTGTTTGAATTGGAGATTGAAGGTTTGTGTAATGTATTCTGTATATTTCGCTGCTAAATGAAATCCTCGTTAAGACGATAATATTTCAAGTCGACTCCGCATTACTAATGTAGAAGCTACTTGCCAGCATTTCTGTTACGCTTAATAAAACAAAATATGTTGATTATCATGGTTTCAGTTTGCAAAATGCTGTTGTCAGTAGATTGTCTTCTAATGCCACTTGGTCATTTTGCGCTCTTCTTCTATCAAAATAAAGTTGACATGTGCATCGAAAGTGGCATCGATCTTTTACTCAGTCGTGTCACCTTAGCAACGGCCCAGAAGTTTTATTACTATGAATAGTTTGCCTCTTCATAAAATTGATGAGCAATGGTGCAAGTGATTTGAAACAAGTTCGTTAACTTTATTTCTAAACATCACAATAGGATACGTTTTTGAACCGGAAAGCATTGGCATTTCCCATAGAAACCTTACTGTAATGAAACGTTGCATGCTACAGGAAGTTTGAAGCATTACGTCATAAAAAAATTAATATATTGAAAAAAACAGGTCCCATTAGAAGACGAAATAAAATTAATTCGAATAGCATAATTAGTTAAAACAAGATATCAAGGTGAATAATTATTGAAATAAGTCAAATAAATGAGCTTGAGTATTGCTTTTAAAATGCATTACTATTGATTACTTCATTGAAGTATCATGAAATATTAAAAACTCAAAACGCAGATAAGTTTTCTGTCAAAGAAGTACCTTGTTATTTTTAATTAAGTCTCTGCATATAATTTAACATAAATCTAAATATATGTTTTGTTAGAAATAAATGCATTATATCGTCTGAATTGAATAAAGAAAAGATTAAAATATACCTCCGTTTATTATGTATAATTACATAAATATAAATCTAAAAAGTAATTATTTTAAGCAATAAACTGAAAGTAATAAGCTATGTACATGCGATTAGCATAAAGACGTAACCGTATTTCAGTGGTTAGCGTGGAAACAGAATGTGTTGTTGTTCTAAAAGTATCAGCGTGACTACTACATCCGTCACTCAAGAGAAAGAATCATGCTATTTACTTTTACGTAACCTAAACAAATATATAAATAAATAAATGAATAAGAGCAACTATTTAAGTCTTGGGGGAACTTCACATGTTTGTTGTTGATACACACTTCGCTTGCATCGAATTCTGGAACATCCCCAACCATCCCACGCTCTGGCAAAATTCTCTCGAGGTGACCTAAAAACTGACAATGATAAATCGAGTCTAATGCTGTAAAACATGCTCGGCCCCTTGTCAGCCGCGTTATAAACGTGTAACGTTACCTTGGATGATACCCCGAGGTAACGCAAGCCACTTCTTACGCAAAGCCTCTGCAATGCTATCATCATATTATAATTCCTTCCAAGTGCGGTGAGAAAGAGAACTCCAAAATGCTAAGGAAATTTTTCCAAAAAAAAAAAAAAAAAAAAAACAACAACAACAACAACGTGAATTTTGAATGTGTAAAAATAAACTGTCCAAAACTCAAAACTTTGGGGACAGTGTTGTACTTACGAACACATTTTAAGTTTTGAGTATTTGTGATAATGTCTATTTTAATTATATTATTATTATTATTATTATTATTATTATTATTATTATTATTATTATTATCGTTGTAATGTTAATAATTTTATGACAAAATAATTTTAAACCTCTTTTTACCTTTTATTCGTATAAAACTGTGAACATTATTATTTCTGTCCATTATTTCGAGTAAAAAATCAGAAAGATTCTTATATTCAGAAAAAAATTGTATGTAAAAGAAAAAAGACCACCTCAGTTCCTAATGTAAATAAGTCCAGCGGTCCAGCCGAGAGTTTACATGCGTATTATGGACAGCATTGTCTAAGAGTCGCTTACCTCAAAAAGTTAATAAACGAGCAATTTTATTGTACAGTAGTCTACGATACCATACACTCCTTTCATTAAATGTAGATATTATTAAAGCGAAAAATCACATGGTATGAGATTGCATGATTTGGGTGACCTTGTTGCGCCATAATGGCTAATCCACTAGTTCCTCACCTCTAAACATCTTCGTTCTGTTACCATATCAATTACATCTCGGCAAAATGCTTTCAAATTCTGGAATAATTATCCCTTATAAAATCTCAAGATAACGTTTGCAGATAATAATCGGTCTTTCAAAACAAAAGTGTTCCATGACTCTTCAAGTGCTACCTCAAACAGTCACACCAGAAGTGTTTTGGTCTTCTGTGATACGAGAGCTAGTAAATAAAGACAAGAATGATTACTTTCTCATCACACAATGCAGAGAGATACGGTGTAAAACAGTATTTCACGAGATGAACAGATCTCACGTTTGGTGGAAAAAATTGCAAGCGTGTAAGCAAATGCGTCTTAGCTACAACAAGACACCGCAAAAGAGCGAGTATGTAAAATGGGGACGCTTGTAACGGAAGGATGTTACAGCAAGCATGTTCTGTTACAATTAACCGCATTTCTATAGTTTAAAAAGTTTATGCAGGGCCGTGTTTCAACAACAAAGCAGGGCAGTTCAAGTGTTCCAAGCACTGCAGTGAAAGGGACAATGATTAACATTGTTTGGAAAGATCGAAGTATATCATTGGATAGACATGTTACAAATCTAGTGCGTTCACCATTCTGCACAAACGCTTTACACATGAGGCTTGTCTGTGCCAGAGAACTGAAGATGGTGACAGTGGGCGTGTGTTGGGAGCTTCAGCGTCTGGTAGCGGAGCATGCCGAGGTATACCTGAATTGCATCATTACAGGTGATGAGACTTGGCTTCACCATTATGTCACCGAAAGCAAACAGGCGAAGTCGTCTGGAAATCTCCGACACCAAAGAAGGCTGAGGCACTTAGTCCGCAGGAAAGGCTATGGTGATTTCATTTAGGCTGTCGTGGAAGGGTTTACTAGCGATAAGTTTGAGGGGGGACGCTCAAGACAGCCTAACATATCCAATGAAAACGCCGTAAGCTGCAATTATCTGGTTGGCGCCTTCACCATGATAATGCACACTGTTGTTGCTCAACATTTGACCAGAAAAAACATATAATGTTTGTCCCATCCTTAGTTACAAGTTACTTGTTTCTGTTCTGTCGTCTCAAAAACGGGGTCAGCGTTTTGATTGACATCGCGAAGAAGGTGAGGGCGGTTCTGTAGAATGATGTCAGAAAGCGATATTTTTCTCTTCCTCATGCTTGCTTCGACTCAGAAGTTAAGTGTTGTACTCTTGTTTCATCGCAGGTTTATGATTCGATGCAGAAACATTTCTCCTTGTCTCCATTATTGACACAAAAGCCTCTTAACGCATTCCTACAGGTGTAGCCTTTTGATCCATAGTGAGGATTTGAGAGAGGCTGCAGAGGCTTTTCGGTAATCCAAGTCATCTGAAATGATGGATTGAACACTTTCAGAAATCGTCAAACTTCGGTTACACTTGATAATGTTCTGAATGTTCAAATATTTGTTTCCGTTGCGCTCAATCGAGGATTGACGGCTTTTATTTCCCACCTTTTGTGTCATTTATACACTTATTTCTTAGACAGCGCTTTATTAGCAACCGTGTTCTTAGTATTTGTAAAATTTTGGTCGATTTTACCCCAACTCGAGACAAAAACAGAATATGTACAGCTCAATCGATTAGTGTGTCCCTTGCTCAGATATAATGTTAGTAATAAAAGAAAGACACAGGTAACATCTCGCTCAAGCAGTAATATCAAAATTCCGGTTAATATTTTATTCACCCTCATATTAGTAGTAAACAGAGCCCGAAAGTTCAGGCATTTATTTTGGTTAAAATAGGCAGGCAAAAAGGTACTTAAAATGCTGAAAATAGGCAGGAATATAATTAAAATAGGCATGTATTAACAGTGAAAACAGAGAGTAATATCACTCATTATTAATGAAAATAGATACTGAAGATACTAATTTTTATCACATTATTAAAGTACTTAAAGCTTGCTTTTCCTGGTCACAAGCAAGAAGATGTTTTTTCAAGGTAACAACTGTCATAGTCAGCTGATTGTCAAAGAGAACATTTTTCATCTTGGAAAAAGAACGTTCTACTTCCACTGAGGTAATTGCAGTATATTCAAAGCAAGCTGTTTCGGAAGGAGGCATAGCAGTTACAACAGAACACTCACCTTTTAGTACATCATGGAAATGTTGATCAAGACAAAGTAAAGTGGTTTTGAATAGTGCTGGCTAATGAGCAAAAGATGCGTAGTGGTTTCTAGTCCAGTTCATTTTCTGTTTATGCTTTTATAGGGGAATCAGGTTAGTATCTCTCCTACTTCCGTAATGAACACATTGTAGGAACGGTTTATTGCACAGTTGTACCGCTCTCGTCTTTCTCCCTTGTAATTATTTGTTACATTTATGCAGCTGAGAAGTTATCCCCACCGCAAATTTCCTAATTATCTCACGCAGATTAATATAAGGTCGTTCACGAATAGTATTTAAAACTACAGTATTTCCCTCATCCTCTCTATTATCTGATATTCATATGTCCGAGGTAACCATGAGTTACTTTCATTAATTAAGTTCTGCTATTTAAAGAGCTTAGGAAGAGAAAAAAAGGCAAAAAAAAAAAAACAAACAAACAAAAAAACTGGCCCTACCGACCCCAAATATGCGGAAACACGTTCATTTATATTTGATTCTTAAAAATGTATCCGCCCAGATAGAAAACACATTTTTCCTAACTTCCGGGCACTGGTGATGAATTGAATTGCAGTAGTTTTATTTCAATTATAAGATTTGTTGTTTGGTTTAAGCCAAGATGACTTTTTAACACTTGTCTTAAAAATGTCATTTGTTGCTGGGAGGCACTTCATTAATAATTATGAATATAAAAATATCCTCTATAATGACAATATTAGTCGCATCATTTCGAGACTCGTTTTGAATGATTGGCATATAAATTGTTTATTTCAGATGTCAGCAAAATTGTTTAGATGTGGATATTAAAGCGATCTTTTTTCATGTATTTGAGGTCACCTCTGTAAACAGTGATGCAGGTTAAAGAACATCTGATAGATCACGTTGTGCTAATTGGCCTCACGAAACATCTGCCGTTTTAGTCAGCTTTTCTAAAAGCTCTTAACAAGCATTTTGAGGTTAATTTTACAGCATAATTATGGAACATTGTATACTTTAATAAATTGCATTTATAGACACAAAACCACCTACCATTCCTAACCTATCCTTAACCTCAAGCCGAAAAGCTTTGCAGTAGTTTTTAACGCTGTGAACACAGAATATTGAAAGTGACGTAACTATATGAAGTATATTTTTTGTTTTAGGTTTGAGAAGAGTTGCTTGGCCCCCACCATCAGAGAACCAAGATTATATTGTCTCTGAAAAGCCTGTATATAATAAGGTAAGTATTCCATATCTAGCCTTAAATGTGCATGATAGCTGAGCCACCATATATTATTTTATTACCAACGTCGTTTTAAAAGTTGTAGAAAAGTAAGTTAAACTTATTTGTGAATACTCGTATAATGTGCATTGAGGGTTTACCCAAATAGTATTGACGGCGTGGATGAAAATGTCTCCCCACCAAGCCGCGCTTTTAGGTTCGGAAAATAGGATCATTAAGGATCAATTCTAATCCCATTTCACATTGCGATAGATTCTGGTGAAAGCGCATATTTTGTGTGCCAACCGTAGTCGTTTCTCCTTCAAATGGGGACATTTTTAACGAAACTAAAATACTCTTTAAAATTTTGTAGGAGAGATTTTCATTATTTTACTTCATATTATTAATTAAAAAAAAAAAAAAACTCCCGCAAGAGCTGCATAAACCAATACTGAATTCCTCAGCAAGTAGAATTTATGAAGAGTATTACAGAACGCTAGAGTAGAGGCATTGGTGCAGCTAGATCGGGTTTCAGGTATAACCCCACTCCTAATAGCCCGGTTTCCCTGATTTTCAGAAACTATTTTTCTTGCTTTATTTAAATGGCATATACCTAGTTTCGTTACAAAAAATCTAATATTGATGCCGCAAGAGTGATTTTTAATTTTTGATTTTTAGGTAGACCTCCATTCCTAATATTCTGATTTCGCGTATTTTCTGAAACCATTTTTATTGTTTTATTTCAATGCCATATACCTAGGTCCGTTGAGAGAGAGAGAAAAAAAAGAATTGCGGTCGTTAGAGGGATTTTTAAAATTTTGGTTTTGGTTAACCCCCAATCCAATGGTTTAATTTTGCTGGTTAATAAACTCATTAAATCGCTTGTTAATTGAGCATTATATACCGAATTTCGTTGAGAAAAAACAAATAATCACAGCCAATGGAACATTAACAGACACACACTCAGATGGAACATTAACAGACACACACTCAGCACATGGTCAAGAGCCAACGCTCAAAATACGCGGTTTTAGTGTTCAGTTTTATTTACGGTTTTTAGTGTGAACTTTTTATATTGCATTCTAAGTGGTTTTTATGATACATATCTGTAATTAATTACTAAAATGTTTCACGAAATTATGAAAGACCGTGTATTTCTAAACATGTTAGACATTAATTACAGATAAATTATGTAACGAATCATTGTAATTCTTATGCCGATAGAAAGAACGTTTTGTAAGGAAACAAAAGTGTATTGCGTAATTGCGTCGTTTAGCCGCTAGATGTAAATTACGAATTTCTTAGCAACGGTAACAGTAACAGTCAGTATGGCGGTCATTTTGTGTTTTGGATTATGCAAGAATGATGTTTTCGAGCATAATTCAACAAGGCGTACAACAACTTAAGAAAATGATAAAGACATTTAGGGATGCCCCGCTCGTCGGCCCGGACGTCCAGGAAATTGATGCGGATTCTGCATAAGCGACTAAATTAACACCCTACATGCTTCAGCTGCATCAGGCTCTCAGCGTTCGTAATAATTTCTGTACTGAAATGCACGCTAAGTTTTAAGTTGGTGATTTCGCAGATTCGCTCATCTTTTCTGATGCATTTCAGGTATTTATGTGGTGCAGGACTTGTACAAGTAGTAGAGAAGCAGTAATAGATGCAACACGTACTGGTTGTGTTCTTCTTCAAAGGCAGGATCATCTTAAACCTTTCGTCTCTTTAACAGAAGAAGGGGCTAACAGGCTTGAGATATTTATTTCCTTAGTTGTATCTGTTTGTGTGTTTTATCTCTCAACAGTGAACACCTAATTCGCCATATTATTGCACTTAGATGTGTTTACATGTCTTTGTAACCGCGTAACTGAGCTCTATCATTTGACATTCAATACAACCACAAATTTCCAGCATTTTCTACATGTTATTCACTTGTTGAGTTTCATAAGGGCACAAGTTCCTATGTTGTTATGGAAAGCAGGCTGGTAACACGAGCTTAAACGGAAATAATATTTCAGTTATCTAACTGATTATGGTAGATTTGGCTACATTCGTCATGAGTATTTAACAAAACAGCCTTCGTGCGCGGCTTGTGATTGGAGTTTTGCTCAAATAAAGCCAAGTAAACGTAAATAGGTTGTCGAATGCACAACTGATGATTGCATGTATAGGCATTATGCAAAAATGAAAAAAATCAATGTAGTTAATGTAGAATAGAGTATAATTGAGAATATGAAGATAGTTTTTTCTAAAGTTAAGAGACTCCTGCTCGATGCCAGAGAGAAGAAATAAATTGAAAGGTGGCATCTTACAGAATAATTGAATACAAATAATACGCTCAAGGACACAAAAAGGGGGGGAAATTTTATTTGATTATATTTAATTCTTCATTCTTATGTTTTCTTCTTGTTTATTGTAAAATGAAAGAACCCATTTAAACACAAGATTGTTTTATTAAGCATCTTAAATTATAACAATAGAATAAATACTGAACTGTAGTGAGAAAAGTTATAAAGGACGTAAAACAATGACAAGTGAATGCTAAGGCTTTCACGGCCGGTGTTGATCCCATAAAATGAACTTTCCGGGCTTGTTGGCCGTGGTCCAGATGTGATTTTAGTTACTCAGTCTCTAGTCTCTAGTCATCCTCTGAAGATGCCCGACGGAGAGACGGGCGAAACGTCAGGTGTTTCAACATCATCTGGAGCACGGGCAACAAGCCCGGAAAGTTCATTTTATGGATTGAATGACAGGTGAATACATTTTTCGGAGCTTGAAACATTATAAACTCGTGTTAATAACAGGCGTCACATCCTCTAACTTGAATAACTATCTTAACACGCCGTTCCAGCGTGTCCCACACGTCGGGACTCATTGCTGGCCATGGTAAAACGTGGATTCCCAATTCTTGAAGACAATCCCTGATCATGTGGGTAGTATGCGGGAGTGCACTGTAATGCATTAAAAGAAAAGTATCGTCTGTAAATGCGCCAAATTGTACAACATGATTAGCCAAACATTCATTTACATACCTAACAGCTGTTAGACTTCCCTGTTCTGCCAAAATTAGCTCAGTAGCACCCATAGACACTCCTGCCCAAACCACCATTTCTCCAAATGGTAACTTTTCGGAAGTTAAGCATTGTGCAAATCGTTCTCCCCTCCTCCTCCAAATGTTTTCACGTCCATCAGGTGAGCGCAAATTAAAACAGGGCTTATTTATGAACAGAACACAGCTCTACTGTTCATTTCTCCGATCCCGATGATCATTTGCAAAACGTAATCATTCCATTTTGTGCATTCTGAGCAAACTGAGACCAGGTGCACGTCTACTTGATATCAGTTCACTTGCTTTCAACCTTCTTCTAAGCATTTTGGCCGAAATTGGGCGACCATGCATGTTAACAAATTACTGGGCTACAGTCATAGCTGACAGGTTGCGCTCCCTAAGAACTGTCAACATAATGTACCTGTCTTCATATTGGTTTGTAGCTCTCGGATGACTCAAACCTGGCCTTCTGGTATATTGCAGGGTCTCTCTAAACCTTTTTATGGTATCCTGGACTGTACTTCTAGCCATATTCATTACATTTGCAATGTAACATACACTGAGTCCATCACTGTTTAGCGCTATAGCTCGAGCTACATCTTCAGATCGCATTTTTAAGGTGAAATATGACAGCCCTACTCATGTTTACAACACATAAAAATAAAGAAATAATAATAATGAAACACAAACAATTTAAGACAAATTTGCTGTATCTGAGGCTTTGTACACCTAATGGGAATATTTGGTTATAACGGCTTGTTTATAAAACAAAAAGCATTCAACATAGCCTACATGTCTCCATGACAACAAATGCCTACCATTAATACTTTATGACAAACAAATATATTGCAATATAGAAGCAAATATAAAAAGGTCCAGGTTTTTTATTTTTATTTTTTTGTACCTGAGTGTAGTTATCTAGACAACTAGCTACTAAAGCTAATTTACTAATGTGTTATCTACAGTATTTTATCTATTTTTGGTATATTTAACGAAATTTATTTTCAAAAATCGAAAAATAAAATTTTTATTAAGTTCAGTTTATTCGACTCGACCAAACCTACTTAATCCTTTACATTTCTATGATTGAGGAATAGTTTCCTTGTAACAAAAGAAATCAACAAACATTGTTACTGTAGTCTTTATTTTATATCTCACTTTCTCGCTTCAAAAAGTGAAAATGAGGGAAGAATATGAATTTGATAGTTTACCATCTGCAATCATACAAGCAGTCCAATATGCAACTTTGGAAATACTTCCAGAAAACTTTATATGACCAGTTACACGAAATTCAAGGACTGGTGCGTGAGTAATGGAGTAAAAATAAATGACGATACTATATTTGCGCATTTTTACAAATAAACCCAAGATCATTGGAACATCTAGTCTTTCGTCTAAATATTCTATGATCAAATCAACTCTTCTGATTAACTTTAATGTTGATATTAGTAAGTTCGAAAAACTTAGGAAACCTTAAAAACAGAAGCTGTTGGTTATCGTGCTAAATATAAAAAATATTAAATGAAGCAATACATGTCTGATGATAAATGCTTATTAAAAAGTTGCTGCTATGTTTGGTATATGTGAAACGTGTTGTCGAGAAGAAACATTATTTAAAGTGACGATTGACTGAAGATGTGGGTTCAGCAGTTCTTGTGAAGATACGGGAGACAAAAAACATAAACATCAATAACTTTTGCTGTTAGTGGTAATCTAAATAGTGTTGATTTGCTTCAAATTAGTAGAAAGGATAATGATATTCGATTTCCTGTTAAGATCTGTACTAAGTATTTCTGCTTCTCTTCCAATGGAAAAGTCGCACTCAAGTTGTTGGGTTAAACATGTTTGCAAAAATCCCTAGCCAGACTGCAGAGTATTACTCTGAGTATTACTCTGAGCATTGTCTGAGACGTTCTTCGGTTACTTTCCTCGTAGACAGCGGTGCTGATGTTCTCACACTAAAAAGATATGGAGGGTGGAAATCAAATAGTGTGGCAGAAGAACATGTAGAAGACTCGATAGAGGGCAAGAAGAGAGTGGCAGATGTAATTCCTAGGGGAGATAGTTCTAGTGCAGCTAAAGTTGTGGAAGAATTGAACTGTGTAACTGCCGATTATTCAGAAAAAGAAAGTGTTTTCTGTAAAGAAATTGTTAATATTATAAAAAAATATAAATATTCAAAATTGCAGTCCAATCTATTTATTAACGTTTCCAGGGAACAAAATCTAATCATTATATTCTTATAAAATGCATAACATACCTTTATAAAAGTCCGCCAAACAGGAGCTGCGTAAACTAAGTGAGTTTCCCCGCAAGCAGAACAAGCTTAAAATGATATAAAATTCAAAATTTGACTTTACTAATTAATGAAATTAATTGTGACATTACTGTGTGGTGTTAGCATGACAAACTTTAAAGCTAACTAGTAAAAGAAAAATTGAACTGCAATACATTACCTACCTAGGTTTGTCTGTTTTTTTTTCTTTCAAAATCATTTAAAAATAAATGGCTATTGTAATAGTACTCTAATTTTAAAAAGTAAGGGGAATAAATTAGAATTATTGCAATCTATAAGTATTACAAAAGAGAAACTACATTTTTAGAATTCTTGTTCTTAGATATTATAAACCACAAAAATAATGATATACTATTAAATAAAACATACGATAAAGCTATATGTACTTGTGGGTAACCTTAAATATTTTAAATATAAGCATATTTTACAAACTGAGCCCTTGATATCATCTTTACATTCATAAAATAGATATAACAGAAAGTCTCAAGTTACATTGTGTATTTAAGAAGAGGTTTATATGTGTACATAAAACAAAAACGTGTTACTATTTAAAAACAGTTACAATGTACTAAGCAAATACCCACAATCAACAATATACAATTGAAAGTCCCATCTATTTTCATTGGCTTTGAAATTTAATTTAAATTTTATAGTAGTAAAAACATGTAACGTAAACATTTTCTGAAGGTTATTACAGAGCGCTCTTACATATAAATATAATGCTCACACACATATTAGATTAATGTTTCACATTTGCTATCTTTACTATAATGTTTTAGTTAAATATAAAACATATGCATCGTTATAAATATAGTTTATATGCTGAGTTAACATGTCCTTTTGTTTTAAAACAACTGAATGAAAATCAAAGGCTAAAGCCCTTTTTAAATTTTGATTTTCTGGTGTACCTCTGCTCATATTCCCTAATTTTCAGAAATATTTTTCTTATGCTATTTAAATGTTATATTACTGAGTTTTATTTGAAAAAAAAAAAACAACAAACTTTGATGCAGATAGAGCGATTTTTAAATCTTCCATTTAAGTTAATCCCCACCCCTAGTGGTCAAAATTTACTGGTTAACAAATTCAATGATTCGTTTAGATGGTTTATGCCGAGTTTCGTTGAGGAAAAAAAATTGCGGCCGCTAAAGCATTAACAAACGCAAATACGCGCGCGCACACGCACACACGTCATATACACACATTTATTATTATTATTATTATTATTATTATTATTATTATTATTATTATTATTATTATTATATCTAACTAGAAAGGCCGAAAAGGATAAAACACTTAGAAAAAATCACAGATTAGTAATCGCTATATTTCAAACTGCTTGAGTTCTTCTATGACAAACCGTCTCGGGTGGCCGAGGTCGTTAAGGCGCGGACTCGTGAGCGGGAGGTCTGGGGTTCGAAGCCCGTTAGGACCGTCTCCCTGACTGAGGTTTAATCCAGGTTTTCCTCAGTCCTCATAAGTGGCAAATGCCGGGGAGGTAGCTTGATCTTAGGCCTGGAACGTTTCCTTCATTAAAAATAAATCCTTTCCCCAATATATCATTTCATCTCATGTATCATCAGTGTCCACCGCCTGTGGTGCCTCTGTAGGAAAAACGGGCGGGCACTAAACACCATTCATTCATTCTTCTATGGCAAGAAGACAAGTGAAGGTGGTAAAAATAAATATTGAATATCGAAGGTAATGGTATGCATGGAAACAGAAAATATATATTGTCCATTGTCATTTTCGGTTCCTAGTCGGTAGAATTGATGGAGATTTGGAGCAATTTTTCAAAAATATTTCATGGGTACAACAGCAATAGTTACAACATTCCTTCGGAATGCGATAAAAGGTAAAACATACTTTGAAGATAAACGATATAATGATTAGCTTTTGTTGCCTGGACACGATCAGCTAATCGTGCAGTTTCGTAACAAAATATAACAAAGAGTAAGACATCAAGTGGATTAATTAAAGAAATAATCAAAGGGAATGTGAAGTTTGATGAAACTAACCTGGAGAGAACTTATAAAAAATAAAAATTACCCTTAAAGCTGCTAAAACCAAGGACTTTACAAAATATGTTTCCTTGATTTTGTCAATAATCAACCTCCGTTTCAAGGACAAAATGGTAAGTATGCTAAAGATTCAGGAGGTGAAGTGTGGGTTTTTGGCATAACAATGTTGAATCCAGTCGCTTTTATACGGCGGGGGGGGGGGGGGTAATCAAACTTCACTGGGGGCAAGGATGTCATAGGCTTCAACTTTTGTAAAGTTAATAAAATAACACCTGCATTTGACCGTCTGCATGGTCTAGTAGTAGCATTTGCGACTTCCTGGGCTCGAATCCGTTCACGTCAAGCTGTCAAGGTTTTATTCGGAGTTTTTCCTTACCCTGAGAAGGCAAATGTCATGTAGCTCTAAGGCATCAAGCGCTCAGAGTTCGTTTGCGCCAGCATTACTTCATTTATTTTATTCCATTCATAGCTATAGACATACGAGGGCAGGTCCATAAGTTTCCGGCCTAACCATTTTCTAGGTATGATAGAGACAAAAACTATATTTCACTTTTAATATAATTACCCTTTAGTGTAATACACTTCTCACATCTTTGAATTAACATTTCAATCCCCCCCCCCAAAAGTACTCAGAAGTCTTGTCTGCAAAATGGCATAAACAGCATCCACCACTTCTTCGTCACACTTAAATTTCCTTGCTCAAAGATCCTTCTTGAGTTTTGAGAAGAGGAAATAGTAACTGTGAGCTAGATCTGGGCTGTATGATGGACGCATATCTCCTTGAAGCCACATTTTTTCACAGCTTTCTTTGCAGCAAGAACTGTGTTCAGAGGCGCGTTGTCTTGAAGAAGGCGTACACCACCACTCAGCTTTTCTCGTCTTTTCTCTTTGATGGGAGCACGTAGTCTGTGCAGTAGACCAGCATAGTACTCCCCATTTACTGTGATGTTCCTCTCCTTGAAGTCAATGAAAGTGTTCCTTCACAGCCCCAAAAGATTGTGGCTAGGATCTTCTTGGTTGACTGAATACCTTAGTCTTTAGAGGCGGTGCTTCGCCAGATTTACGCTATTCCATTGATTCTCTTTTGGATAAGGGATCGTAGTAGAGAACCATAGTTTCATCTCCTGTAACAATGGTTTGCGGAACTTCTCTTTCGTTTCCACGGCAGAGCTACAACAATGCCTGACAACAGTTGACTCATTGCTGCTTTTAGACTGAGGAAGGAAGTCTATGCACCCATCTTGCACTAACCTTATTATATTTAAAGATTCGTGAATAATTCGAAGGACTGTTGTTTTAGAAAGGCGCAACGTTGCTGCTATTTCTGTAACTTTGAGCAGCTGGTCTTCCAAATTTCTCCTTCCACAAGAACAATGTTTTCAAGAGTGAGCACCTCCAAGGGCAGACCTGCACGCTCTTCGTCTTCAATGCTTTCTCGAACCATTGAAAAAGTTTGGCCCATTCTTTTACGGTAGAATGTGAGGGGGGATGCTTTCCCATATACACCGTCCTATCGCTGCTTAATTTCATTTGGAGTAGGTCCTTCTTTTGGAACAGCTCGAAACTCCATTTTGAACATGTCACAATCTTCTACACATAGCCTTCTTTATGCAACTATATCTGAACAACTGAATATAGCGGAGAGAAAGTTACAGCTGCAATTATTTACTTAACAATATAATATGACACCAGTTAAGGATTTTGTGAAAGGGTTAATCCTTACCGGCGAGGTCAGAAATTTATGGACTTACCCTCATACCTATAGAATGCATGTCCAATCTACAATCGCGAGAAGACCAATGCAGGCAACAATAGATAAAACAACACTGGTATTAATATTTTTAAATTTCTCTGTATATATAATATATAAGTATATTAACAGCAATAAGGTGTAATTGTCTTTTAAGAATGAAATTATGAAATTAGAGCTTCATAACCCTGAAGATAAAAGAAGTAACATCAGCATGAACAACAAAGTTAAAAAGAATACAAGTGTGCAACAACAGCTTCAACGTTTTTAAATCCTAACATCAAGTACAATTCTTACAATAGTTTTCACTAAACTCCTGATTTTAAAACTTTCCAAATATGCCAAATATCAACTTCCGGACTGATGATGACGGTGGAATTTCTTCGTGTTTTGCTGCTTTGATTCTGGAGTGAAATGCCTACCCATGCTTTATCTCCAGTGACAAGAGATCCAGGAACCTTTCACCTTCTGGAACCGGCACGGGTGGCCGAGGTCATTAAGGTACGGACTCGTGAGCTGGAGGTCTGGGGTTCGATTCTCGCCAGGACCGTCCTGCCTGACTGAGTTTTATTTCCAGGTTTTCTTCAATCCTCATAAATGGCAAATGCTGGAGAGGTACCCTAAACTTAGGCCTAGAACACATCTTGTCTTAAAAAAAAAAACAGAGAGAGAGAGAGAGAGAGAGAGAGAGAGAGAAAACTCCGTCCTCAACTTATCATTTCATTTCATGTATCGTCACGGTCCACTGCCTGTGGCGCCTAAGTAGTAAAAACGGGCGTTAAACACTATTTAAAAATAAATCTCCTCAGTGTAACACTGCAAATGTATCCGTGACGTCATCATTCTCTTATGCCTGTTCAGTCTTCCAAAAGCTTATGTACCCACAGATATGAAACTTTGCGATACCCAAAGGAATCATGAGCGATATCGTAAGCACTGGCATAAGAAATGCCAAGCTCCATAGAAATGATCTTCAAATATACACGCCGAACCTCTTTCACCATTGTATCCACGCGGGCGGTGTTTTCCGGTGTTAGCGAGGAGCGAAGCCGCCCCTACAGCTCTTTGTCATTAAGGTCTTCTCAGCCATTATTGAACACGCATCAAAGCGAGACCCTTGCCTCCTATGTATCTGCATTTCTCCTTGCTCCATAGAAAACGAATAAACGCCTTGCTGGTCATACGATGTAGACTTGTTGAGCACTCTAGCCATCTTTGCCAACTGACAGACGACTGACCCAAGAATCTGTTGAACCCCACATACGAGAGTCACTAGATAAGTATTGGTACACGGAACATAGATCACCCCTGGGGAAAGCATTGCTGCTCTGTTGAAATTATTGAGTTATTGAGTTATTGCCTGCTACATGTTAGCAGGCAGAGTCTGTTGTGTTATTCATTTTCCTACATTTTATGTTTTAAGTCTGGAAAGTGGGAATGTTCTTGTAAGTGCAATGGAAATTCAGAGAGAGCATTTTCGTGCGATGTCTTGTATGTGACTTAAATGAAACGCAGTCACTTGAGAGTTTGAGGTGACATTTGGGAACTTATCTCCTTCGCGTGCTACTGTGTTCCGCTTTTTTGGAGAATTTAAGAGGGGGCGACAATTTCTTAAAAATGGAGAGAAGAATGGCCGACCAATTGAGAAGAGCATCACCTCTGTGGAAACAATGATCAAGAAAGATCCAAGACTAATTTACAAGGACATTGAACTGGCATTAGCGATTAGTTCGCCGAATGTTTCAACCATCCTTCATGAGCACCTTCGTGTAAAAAATTTCTTCAAGATGGGTGCCCCATAGTTTATCTGAAGCAGAGAAACTCCACAGTTGGAGTGGAATGGTGGCCAGAAATGCTACAAAGATTTAACCGTGGAAAGTCTCTCCGTGTTTCAAATATTGTTACGGGTGAGGAAACATGGATATATCATTTTGATCCAGTCCTCCATTTGTGTTACAGTCGTTACAGTCAAGAGGCCAAGGAGTGTGGGAAAGAAAATGGTTGCCTCTTTCTTCTCCACAAGTGATCATATGGCAACCATAGTGCTCGAACTGTTACTGCAAAATGGTACACAAGTTTTTCTTTCGAAAGTGTTTCAGAAAATCCAAAAACGTCGTCCAAAGAGAGGACTAAGGGGCATTTTGTTGCACCATGACAATGCATCCGCTAATACCGCTAATGTAACAATGGAGTTTCTGCAAAGAACTGAGGCAAAGCGAATGACTCATCGATCCTATAGTCCCGACCTGGCATCATGCGATTTCTTCCTGTTCCCTACTGTGAAGTACCGACTTCGAGGTCTCCGATTTTCTAGGCCCGAAGAAGCGGCTGCAGCATACGAGGAGGAGTTATTTGCATGCTGAAAACTGAGTGGTGTGGATGCTTCCAGAAGTGGTTCCAGAGAATGAAACGCTGCATACAGTGTCAGGGGGAATATTTTGAGAAAATGGGATAAACAAAAAATTTCTATGAGTATTCATTATTTGTCTTATCAAGTGACCCTCGTATATCGTGGTTTCTCAGTTATACTGATTTTTGACTGAAAAATATAAGGACAAAGACTTTTCAATTTACCCTCATAGAATCAGATGAGAGAGGTTCGCGGTTCCGTGCTTGGTAGTTGGTAGAGCGTCAGCTCGGAAGACTGAAGATCCGTGATTCGAATCCCAGCTGTGACCGAACATTTTCAATTCTGATTCCTCGTGCAATTTTTAGGAAAATTTCCGACTTTTAATTTCGAAAACATATCTATTCAATTAGACTTACATAGTTATGGAACCCATGGCTTCAATTTTTAGGAACATTCTAAGCAGTAAAGTGCGATTGAATTATAGATTTTTTTTTTAATTTGAACAGCGTGAACATGCTTTAAAATGCTTGACTTCTCAAAGAATGTGTTAACATTTTTGTACAGTCTAAGCAAATTATGAGTCACGGTACAATCTGCTCTGGAATTTATGACTGTTTCTTCTTGTATGTTGTTTTTCAGTTTATCTAACTCTATGTAAGTTTGACAGGAGCTGCTAACGTTGCAATTATTTTGTTTGCAGGCTCCAGATAATTTTGGTAACGTTAATTTCTCCCAAGAGCCAGACTCTTGGGCAAGTTCCATTGGACAAGTGCCAGCCCCTCAAACAGAGAACTCATACTACCAGCCACCACCACCAGCACCTCAGTTTGAATCTCCCCCTGCTACGATAGTGCTACGTCCCGAACCGCCAATTAGCCAAGCTCCACATCCTGTGTTTTCATCACAGCCTGCTGCCACGAAAGCAGTAGGACCCAAAATGAGAGGCGACGAGAAGTGGCCACCATCTTCCTACAAGGCTCAGGCTGAAGCTGAAAACGAAGCCAGACGAGCGCTCGCAAAAGGACCTGCTGTCAGACCACGAAGGGTTCGAAAGGACTACAGCGCTTTCTTTGCACAGAATGCTCTGCAATCCAACTATCCAGCCTACAGAGCTCCTCCAGGAACACAGCACTACATCGAGGAAGGAACATCGAACTTTTGAACACATTCTCATCACTATTTCTGACACCTAAGAATGAAAAGTTTATGGGGACGGTTAATAAGACAGACAAACAAGTTAGAGATGAAGCACAGATGCTGCATGTACACAGCAAATTACAAAACCGTGCATTTTTTTAATTTAATATACAGAAGTTTAAAAAATACTAGCATAACTCCAAGAATAAGTTCTCTTCCCATAGACAATAAAAATGTATGTCAACATGGGTTCGGAAATCCTCCGCTCTTCGTGTTGTGTAATTTATTGTCTGACTACTTGGGAATTTCTATTCATTCACCAGAGACGAATATCAAATTATTTTAAATGACCCATATGTGGAAATGTAATTATTTTAATTTAAATTAGCGTAAAGGACAGGAAATCTTTGATTCAGGTGCCTGCGAGCACGGTAGCGCCATCACGCATTAAATATTTTCAGATATTTCTTTAGGATCATCTTTCAAATAAACAGGACATGAAAACTAAGAAGCAAAGCATTTTATTTTTACTGTCCACATTTAGGCCAATCCATGTTGAATAGATGAAAAAGAAACCTTGCAAATTAGTATAGCCTTGAGAAATATATATAAAGAGGATTAAGAGATATATGCTCTTATGAACACCACATTTTATTAACGTCATTAGATTTTTTGTTTTAATTTGATAAATGTATTGTGCATTTGTGAATATCTACAATTTTGAAAGACATAAACTGGAAAAGATTACTGCTAGACATTGAAAAATTGTTAATATTATATCTGATCATGCACATTCTATAAATCACATAGTGTTAATCGCTACACAAGTTGACTTTGATGGTCTGGGGATAGCGCGCTCTCGATCCAAGCTTCAAACCCGGTCGGGGTAGATGCCAAACGAGAAGTCAGTTATACTGCTTTGACTTGGTGTAATAACCGTATAGGAGTGCAAGGCAAATACAGTGAGATTACGAGAGCCATTCAGAAAGTTTTGCAAATGTCACCTCAAAGTCCATGCTAAAGACTGAATTCGAAAACTTAACTTCACAACCTTCAAAGTACTCTCCAGTTGTAGACGGTGCAACCACTTGTCAAAAGCACTACGTTACTCTCACCGAGATATTGTCAGCAGAGCTGAATTTGAAATTATACCATGAGCAGGTCCTGCAATTGTTTAATATGTTTTAAAGCAATGGAAGATTTCACTCGAGAAAACAACCATAAGTCGCACGGTGCACGGTCAGGGCTATAGGGCGGATGGTCAAGCAACTGGTTTTTGGTGACTTCCAGTTTCCTCAAATTTGCAGCTGTTCTGTGAGGAGCAAAAGCAACATCCTTAAAGTTCCTTTCTTTGGACGCCACCGTCTCAGTTCTTCAAATAAAGAATGCAAAATATAAGTGTCACAGTATTCTCCATTCATTATCATTCCTTCTGACATACAGTCAACCATTAATGGTCCTTCATAGTTGAAGAAAACAGTGAACATTCCCTTCCGAGAACTAAAATCTTTTCCAAGAACACCTGGTCTTGGGTCATTCTCATTTACCCATATGCAGTTCTGAGCTTAATTTGGGGCGGTATAGTACTAAAACAAACTTTTATCACAAGTGCATATATCTGACAAACGTTTAGGACCATTTGGTGGAAAAAGGGTTAGCAGTTTCCTTGACGCATTCCTTTCTCCTCTACTTCTCTTCATTGGTTAGGCAAGGTGAATCCGTTTTGCACAGATTTTTCGTAGCTTTGAATGTCCATGGAGTATACTGTCAATGCTTTCAACACTGGTATACGCTTCCATACTTAATGTTTCAATAGTAATATGTCGATTTTCTTCCATCAAGTTCCTCAATCTTTGAATTGCTCTCTCGTTCACATCTTTCCGAGACTGGCCAGAGCGAGGATTGTCTTTCAAAGTCTCTCGCCCTTCTTCAAATGATCGAATCCATCTTGCAATGCTATCAAATAAACACACTTGATCACCGTGAACAGTTACCAATTCCTCGTGGATTTTTTTTTTCTTCCCGCTCTTTCACCCAGCTTATAGATGTGGAAATGAAGAATCTAAAGTTTTAGAAATATTCATGATTTTTCACCAGCTATTGACACAGGACTGAATTCAACAGACTCTACGACAGTGACTATGCAAATTTAAACTTGCACCTACACATACTTTGAAAGCTCAAGGTCCATTGTTGCCAGCTGCATTAGTTGCAATTTTGTACCTATTATTGTTCAACAATAGTTGGGTAGCAAATTTTTTGAATGCCTCTCGTATTTGAGTTACTAGGCGGCAGAGCGTGGCCTGCAAACAAGAAAAAGCATCCAGGTGGCTCGTAACTCAATAACCTCCCTGTATATGGATTTTACCTCTGGTGTAAAATCATTTATCTATATTCGCTTGTCTTGTATCACAAATTTGGAAACTATATTTTCTTAATAATTTCCAATTTACAATTTGGCTATAAGTGTATGTTTCTTGTGACGAAATTATTCAAACGTGGATCAAATATATTTTGTTCAATTTTTACAAATTACTGACTGCTTTCTTAGCATCATTTTTGCAAAATATGAGCATTAAAATGAGCTATTGTTCAGATTTACATTTTAATGCGTTCGAGAGAATGTCTATAAAAATACCATTTGGAAAAATTATGCTAACTTTAGCGAATTTTTACATGAAAACTATTATACCTATGGATGTCATGTTTAATAATACGGTGTGGTAGTATAAAGATATATTACAATTTAACAAATGTTATATCAATTGTTCTGATTTGCCATTCTGTTTTACATGGAGTCGCCTTTATGAAGAGCTTATTACAGAAGTTGTGCTGTGTATTTGCACAAAATTCTCTTTGTGTGAACCTGCAAACCTTTCATGAAAAATAAGGTTTAGTAACTTTTCAGAAATTAAAATGATTGTAATTATAAGCTTTTCATTCTTAGGTATCAAAACTATTTTAAAACTTTTCTTACAAAAGCTTAATAAATAAAATGCATGTATTATTCTAGTCTTCTTCTTTTGAGTTTTCATAAAAGTTCATATTTTTTGAAAAACATTGCTGAATATTTCATTAAAGCGTTGTTAAAAATAAATTGTATAATAAAAAGGTTAAGTGACTCTAAAATGAACTTACGTCTTATATTTGTCTTTAATGCATGAAATATTTCATTTCTTGAACAGAAAGCTTTGTTAACAATACTCCAATTATATTCAAGTGCTTAATATATTTCATAGTTGTTAAGTTGTACACTTTCTCCCATTCAATGTAACCGTTTAGCAATCATAACTAACTTAGTAGCGTTTAGTTTAAAGGAAAGTATACAAATTAATATATACACGTCTGTTTTATGTATTTAAAATCTTTCACAAATTATATTTGCCCACAAGAATATATCATTGTGTTAAAACAAAATTGACACTTAGGTTATAAAACAAATGCAGTTGTTTGTTCTGCGATGGAATGTATTGTGGGCTGTATTGGTGTTTATTGTTAAAGAAGTTATTTAGTTGTAATTTAAACTATTTTGAAAGTTGCTGTTAATTGAATCTGTAATAGAGGTATGATATGTTTTAATTTCTATAATAACCAAAATTTATAAACATAATTTGTTATAAGAAATGTAACATTTATACCAGTAACCATTTCTATTACGAGAGTCCAAATTATATTATATTGCTTTTTGCTATGGTGGAACTGTGATTTTTACGTAATATTTTGCAGTAAATTAAGTTTTCTTAACTCTTGTGTACACTGTTATTGCAGAGCATGTGGAAATCAACACAGTTCCAATTTTCTCTTCAACTTCTTTTTCTGTCTTAACATGAACACTGCTAACCATCTCCCTCATCACATTTAGAATTAAAGTGATACCCTTAATGTATTTCTCAGCATTGCTTTTTTTTAGTGTTAGAATTTTTCGAACTGTTGCGATATCGAACCCGTCGACTGTGTTCAGTTAATGTGAAATAACAGGGTAGTCCATTTACTTTTAGAAGATGAAATGAACTTTCTTTTTGATGTCATTGCCATTAAAATATTATGTTATTGATCCATTTACTGTTAATTTGTACTACTGAATAAGTTTAAATATATACACTTACAGAAACATTGCACAACACTGATCTTATATAACCTTATCATAAGTGAATGTATGTTTGTTCTACATATAAATTTGATATCGATAAACGCACCACTGGGAGATAGAACGTTCTCCTTTATGAATTAATTACTCGAAAAGAAGTAAAAGAACTATAGAGGTGAGTATAACTTACACATTACTTTTTTTCTCTCTCTCTCTATTTTCTTAAACAGGGCCGAATTTTCAGGCGCAGCGGGGATAGCCCGGAACCAGTCTTTTATCCTGTATATGGTAATTATTAATTTCATGGTTTTTCTTTTCTAACTGACATTGAAACTACTTCTGGGTGCTGGCATACGAATTTGTCGGTAAAAGCGCCCTGCTTTGGCATGATTCTTACACTTTCCCCTCAGAACGAATTTGCCTGTAATTGCTACCTGTTTCAAAACGGTTGCTATGGCAATGGTAGAGGCTTGCTTTATTCTCAGAGATAGAAAATACTGGCTAAACGGAGAATCGGACAGTTGGCATCATCTAGAGCCAGGAGAAATGTGTGTTGTTGACTGACTGCCTCTTCCATAGCAACTTATAAGGATGCGCGAGCCGGCGAGCATTACCAGCTTGCTAAGTATATTTTGGAGACTTCGATTAGCCATAACAACATTTAAATTTTATATAAAGTGATTTAGCTATGTTTTATAGTTTGTAGCTACAAAAATAGAGAACTTTTTGGATTATTAGCGTATTACTTTAATTGCTATATTGAAACGACAGGTGTAGTACTGTTTGTAGTATCGGTTTTCTGTGGCGCCATTTCAGTGCATAAGGAGTATTACATTATTTACATAAAATGACATAAAAACAATGAATATTGTGTAAGTCAATATACTTTTTTAAAAGTTCATTTTACTATTTTACACCTGCTGTAGTGTCTCTGACATGTTGAAATATAGTAGTGTTTACTTTATCAGCCTTCTGCTGTGAAATAAGCGATCTAAAACGTGAGTAATACATTGTGTCTATCAACATATTTTATACTCAAAATGTGTAGTAGATACTTAACATTATTTACAAACTAAACTCATTGTGTGAAGGCTGCAACAGTTTTTTTTATGTCACGAGCCGCCATTGCAAACAAACTGCGTTTCAAATAGTTCGTTTACAGTTTTTAAATATTATGAAAACAGTTTCAAATTTATCCACTGTTGCATTACATTATAGCAGCTTTGAAATGATAAGCGCTGACGCATTACTAGCAGAATAGGACTGTGATTAAATACATAATGAAGATAATATGTTCTTCTAAATTCATCAAGATATGTGAGCAACTTGGTGGAATATTTTTATCTTATCAGTAGAAAGCTGTAAAATGTTCAGAAAATGTTGACGAAAAATGAAATTCACACCAATAAAATATGACAAAAATGAAGTTTTATTGGCTATTTCACTTATCTGACACCATGAAATTAAACAAAATTTTGAATTTTGACCAATCGCATTGAAATTGTCGGAATTTTATCAAATCCCTTTACCGCCGAAGTGTATTTGTCTTCTAGTTAGTGTAGCTAACTATATCCCCCCTATAATTCCTGAGCATGATCACTGGCTTATTTTCAATAATTATTGTACATTTAACGCAATTGTTTTCACGTATTCAGCGAAACAATCTGAAATCATTTTGTAAATTACGTAACTATACCTGTTTAAACAACCATACATTTTAATAAACACGTTGTTCAGAATGGTAAAATGTTATGCTTTGTTTTATTCAGGTGGTATTATTAAATAGAACGGTAGCTATTGCAAAAGTCTACTATAATCTATTTTAGTCTCACAGTTTTTGAATAGTTGGGTATTCATAAGTATAACATTTTATGCAATTGTTAATATTCTGTGCGCGAATTTCAAATATATATATATTACTTTTACTGTTATTTTATTCCTGAAACGGTCCTGCTCCTGTATTTGATTCTTCTCTATTAGCATTACTGACAATCGGCATTCATCTGTTGCGAGACCTTGAAAAGGTTAAGTATTCATAATATAAATGTACAATTATTACAGTTTGTAAGCCAGTTCAGGGGAACTATATTTGAATTCTTATTTTATTACTGAAATAGTCCTAAAAATATTACTCGAGGGTCTGAGCCCTCCAGACCCTCATTACATACGTGAATTTGTCGGCAATCTCAGACCCTCGTGCTTTATTATTTGCAATAAAATAATCAAGATCAAAATTTTAAAAAAAGGTTTAAAATGATAGTGGCATATTAGAGAGGTATTATTGACAATGGATGAATACAGATGCTGATAAAAAATAATGAGTAGATGACATTAGCAGTATTCTCAAACGAGTCACTCAAGATGGAGAATGCTGGTCCTGGTGGTCTAGTGGTAACCAACTTGATTCTTTTTTTTTTTTTTTGATTGATTGATTTTATTTATGGACGCTCTTTAACATCTCAGGTCATCAGCGTCCCATTCAAATCAGGGCGTGAAACGACCGACAAATTTTGCTCAGAGGCCTCTTCCTTCAGGCTTGAGGTTCTTTCTCGTGCCGTAAATGTACGACACGGGACCCACGGCTTTACTTCCCTTCCGAAGGAAGTCATGCTTAGGATTTTTACGCCCGAAAAAATCCATAGGTCCTGGCCGGGTTCGAACCCGCGATCTTGGGTATAGGAGGCAAGTATGGTAACCACTACACCACCAGGACCGACTAACTTGATTCGTAGACCCAAGATCGCGGGTTCGATCTCGGCCAGGATCGATGGGTTTTTTGGATAGATTGCCAATAATTACAACAGATACCTAAGTTAAAAAGTTTGTTAACTGCTCCATACGTCTGCTGCATACAACTCGGATGATCAAAAATGGCCCATCGCTGATCATCTCTAATATCCTTCTGGTCACATAAACTGCACTTTAATGTCAACAAACTGCCCCAGTACAGTTTTTAGGGCTATCGAGCAATATTTGTAGGCGTAATGCAATTTTGAAATGAAATCTATCTCCCGAGAGCCCCAAAAAGAGGAATTTTCGGACATACTTTTGTGAACTCTTCGTAACTTGTGCAGATTCATATGTTCAGCACATTTTCGGACCATTTAGGACGAGTTTTATGTGCAGAGACCACCAACTTCTTTTGCTTTATATTACTGCGTGTTTTAAGAAAGCTTGAAATTTAAAAAACCAATCTAAAGCTTGCCGTTTTTTAAAGTTCAAAAAGCTTAATATCGAATTCTGTTTTATGGAAATTTCTGTGCAGAGGGTTACTATATTTCCAGTATAATTTTTAGGGCAATTGAGCCATATTTGTGGGCGTGGTACATTTTGAAATTAAATCTATCTTTCGAGAGCCCCAAAAAGTGATATTTTCGGACATACATTTGTGAATACCATCGCAACCGTTTTGCCGATTCCTATGTTCGGCACATTACTGCGGACGAGCTGTATATGCAAGGAACATCGACTTCCTTTATATTTAATGTCCTGCACATTCTAAAATATTTTAATACCGATTAGCATCTATACATTTCCCCCCTTCTCATTTGGCGCTGCAGCCCGGGTGAGCCTTTGCCTGCCACGGCGACCTGTGAGTCCTCTATCTTCGTCTTACGACTTCATTGATGGAGGGCTGTATTGCAGGGGGGCAGTGATCAGCATGCCGGCACCCCGCCACTTACTTATCACGCGGCTTTCGTCATCGAAGAACGCCACCTCACGAGGCTGGTTGAACCGCGTTCCAGATCTCCCTACCTTAGAAAAATTCCTAAGTAGGCACCGGGAATCGAACCCAGGCCTTCCGGCCAGCAGTCAGAAAATTTAACCACTAGACCAAGGAGGTGGTTTAATGTTAAAAATCTTCTATATGACAATATTAATTATAGTACTCCACAGAGAAAAAAACAGGTATTTACCAAATAAATTATGTGAACGCAAAAAAGTCTGCATGGGAAAAACTAAGAAAAACAAAGGTACACGGCTAAAAGAACACTTCAAGAACCTAAACAAATGGAGAAATCAAGAGTAGCATCTCATTTTTGGACAGAAAACCACGACACTGAAAAGAGCAAAATTATTAAAATCAGTACAAGAATCTACAGAGTTGGCAACATGGGAAAAAAATCTATATTTATAAATAGAGAGACAGACTAATGAACTTGGATACTTCCAAGGATGAAAACATACTCTTTAAGTTCATCATACTTCCACCAGAGCAGAATATATATCCCCAAATATTATCCAACAATCAACAGTTAGCGGATGCTGAGGATGTTCTGCAAAATATGTAAACAAGTGGATCCAATAAAAGTGTGTAGTTTGACTCAATCTTAATTGCTGTAGAGTACTGTGAAAATCCAATAGTATGCAACTTCTTTTTGTTCAGTGTTGCATATTTCAAAACTTTTGTAGGGTAATCCTTCTTATTGTTTTGCCTATACCTATATTTCATAATAGACTGCAATATTGCACATAATATAAATTATAATTATTCATTGCATTGTGCAATTTTACTAGTGCTAAGCCATGAATTATTAATGATGCTAAGTGCCATTTTAGAATTCAGAATGACATCAACAATAGAAATAAACAACTGTCTACTGGAGATAGGCTTCCTTTGGAATGGCATGAAATGGGATGCAAGATAAAAGGACAAACCATTTTCAACATTGTAAAATTTATTTTAGGGCTTAAGAATATGAAAATGAAGCTTGTAGCATGCCGACAATAGTAGCGACAGGTCATCGAAAACGTGTCCTGTCCCACCTCAAGCACTGACCTCTGTATCATTTTATAGAAAATTAATTAAAATTATATTAATAATATTCCATTGTCCATAGGTTTGCTCATATTTTCTAAATACATACAGCATTTTATTTCATATTGATAATTCTTTACTACTATAGCAATTATACTAACTTAAAATTTGTCATATCCCATTAAACTAATTGGAAATCCATGAGTTAATTATTTTGCTGGTGATGGAAGTTTATGTTGAGCTATCAATGTTATGTTAACAATAATTTTAGGCATATATCCAAGACAAAATTTTCTCATGGGCTCTTTATGCAACAGCAGAGTCAAATTGAAACATTGTAATACTACACAGTAAAATTATATTAATTACATGTTGATAAGCATCATTTACATTGGTCATGTCACTGTGGAAACCTGTGCATTAGCATTTAAACCGCACTTCATTTCAAAGCAGCTATCATTAACTTCACTTTTTATTTTTCACAAGTACGATTCTTGTACAATTTTCTTCACAATCATAAATGACTATTTCTAGAGTCATATAATGACTAATGCATTTATCCATTGAATCATTGTCTATTGTCATGAACTTGACTGGCAAATATTTGGTGCACTGGGTCTATGTATTTTAAAACTGTAAATATGATTTCTTTTCAGATATAATGTTTAGTGAAGCACAATATAAAAATCTTATTGCTGCATAAAAAAATTCATATTTCAGTTATAAACTAAATTAGCTCATTATTCAGGCCAGCAGCATATTTATATCATTTTAATTTATGTAAACCAAATGCATTCCAAAACCTTTATTTTGATAATGCTAAAAAGTACTTAAATTTCAGGAACAAAATATGGGCAGAAATAGCTGGTAATCCAGTGTTGCAAGCAGCAGATATCATCGGTTCAAGGGACTTTGACAGTTGGCGTTTGTGGACAGGAAACATACCAGGGCTGATATAGAAAGTCATTTCATTAAAAAATGCATAGTGTATCTCTTCTGGCTGTGACTCGAAATTTGGCAAGAGAGAAAGGAAAAATGAAACATTTATTTTATCAATGTCTGACATCTATGCCACAAAATGTGTATAAATATTATTGTTTTCTTTAAAAAGTTGAAAATTCTAAAACTGAATGAAAAGCTGTAATATTTAATAGCATATAATTTAGAGCAGGAAAATATTTCTACACTGTTAAAAGAATGACTGGTTGTATCTTCATATGATATTTATGAGCATAATGAAATGCAGAGTTTACATCACATGACTAATAAGAGTATCATTCTCCATTGTGTAGCTAAATACTTTTGGAAATAGATTTTGCTTTATTTAAACTAAGTAAATTGGATTTTTGAAGCTTTATTTTAAACAATTCTTCTGGGTTTTGGGCAAAATATGTCAATAATCTTGGCTCCCTTTCTTTTTTCTTTCTTTTTAGTAAAGCATTAATTTTTTAATATTTGCTATTCAACAAGTCAGTGTTATTTTATTTCCTTTCACAGTTTTGATGAAAATTGTAGTTTAACCCATTGAATAAGTATTTGTAAAATATTCCATATATGTGTACTGTATAATGTTAAGATTGTGCAATAACACTCATAAAACTAGAATGTGACTTAATTCTTTTTGCAAGTAACAACAAAAGAAATATAGATGTGCACTTTTTTCTATGACCTTATTTTATTTTACCCTTTTTTCTCTTCTAGTTTATTGCAACAACTGTATGAAAATGTTTTGGATTTTTTGGACATTGTATTATATATAGACTTACTGTAAATGTCCAAAAGATCTTTGATGTGACCACATTACAAACAATTAACATGAAATCTTTGCTTTATAACATATGCTGGGACTTGACTAATATGTTTTTTGTTTCAGAATGTTAACACCCACATATCCTGCTCTCTGAACGAAGACAAGAAGCATTGTAATTTCCAATGCTATATTAAACAATTTGTTGCTCATGCAGAAAATAGTACAAGCTCTGTCCCTAAAATCTGCAATCTACAAATGTATACTTTTATTAATTTTCATTAGTTAACATTTGTGTTATGCGGATGAGAGGTTAGAAAACAGTACACAAATCCATGAAACAGTAACATTTGCTTAGACCACTATTAAACTTTCCTTTGTATGGACCATCATAATAGTCACAGATAGGAATAAGAGGTCTACAAGCCCCTGTTATTTAAATCATAGACAATGTTATAGTATGCTATTAAGAAGGGGAGATTTAATTTTGGTGTTATTTTCATGCAGCTGCAGCAGTGTTTAGGGGAAAGACCAAGAAAAGGCTGTCATTTTAGTAAAAATGAACTAATATATAGAAATAAATACTAAGATACAAATATAATGAATTCATTTGCTGTTTATTTAAAAGGTACTATATTTTTCCTTTCCATTTATTTTATATTATGTTAGGTTTTGAAACTCATGTTGTAAACCTTACATGCTCAAAAATTTAATTCGACTTTTTTTTGTATTGTTTTCAAAACGTTGACAGAAAAAATAAATCAAATATAATAATTTATTTGATTTTAGTTCACATAATATAAATTATAATTATTCATTGCATTGTTCAATTTTATTAATGCTAACCAATGAATTATAAATGGTGCTAAGAGACATTTTATATAAAAGAAAGAGATAACAATTCGGAACATTTTGTTGCTTGTTTGCATGTTAATATTTCATTTCTTCCAGTTTAAAACGGCTAATAAACCACTTTTTCAACAACACTGTTTTAAATTAGGCACTCGACACCTTAATATTTAGTTGGTTATCCTTTCAGTATACTCTCTCCCCTTATGCACATTTTTGAGAAGAAACGATTAAAATATAAACTTAAACGACTTTCTGTAATTCCTTGAAGGAAACTTTTTTTGCAATTTAGGTAGATATGTAGCTGGAATGTGTTATTGTTGAAGTTTGGGGTAGAACTGTTCGGGATTGCGGAAATCCATTTTCTCCGCTGCCACTCGGTGTTGTGTTGTCTGTAACGGTAAGTGAATGTATCCTGCTGTACTGAGCCACCGAAGAATGCGCCTTTTCTGCTCGAAGCCGTTACTACAGGAGGACGCACCGGAAGAGAGGTGTGAGACCATATTTGTAACATTAAATTTCCCATCTAATCGAGTTCAGCTTATCTATGGTTAACTTTAACTAATCTATTGTTAAGTTAATATCACCTTTCCCTTGTGATGGCGGCCGTAAATCCATCTGTAGAATGTTGAAGTCCTATTTTTGGACATATATATTAAAGTCATTCATAAAGAGAAAGGGGTGTAAGATATAATGACTGAAATATTTAAGAAAAAAAGCAATTTTCAATAAGGTACAGAGCGTGAACATTCGTCATAAGATTCTAAATTAAATAAAAACGGTTAGAACATTATTATGCCTTTGCTATGTTTTAATTATTCTAGGCAAACAGAAGTGCAGCGGAGTGCGTTCAAAAATCTTTTGGTAATCGGTGCTATTTGCAATAGTTCGGAACCTTAACATCTTATTAATAATACGCTGAAAAAGCCTAATGGAACAGGAGTTTTAACACAATATTAACAAACAACATGTTAGTGTTCATCTGTTGACGAAACTGGGCTCTAGAACCAGTTTCTTCAACAGTTCAAAGTCAACAAGCTGTTAAACTGCTTTGACACTACAATTAACAAAACTTCAATTTCATAAACAGTAGTTAACTTTAACAATGTGTTAAAATTCCTGTTAAGTTTATATGACCTTTCCCTGTGTTGAATGTTAACAACTATTAACAGTTTGAAAATGTCGGCTGTAAATCGAGCTGTAGATATCAAAATAGTATATGTTAATACATTAAATGGTTCATAACATAGAAATGTTTATAAGAGAGAGTGATGAAAATTTTTTGCGCAATGGCTATGGCCAAAGAATAGTAATTCGGCTGTACATTTTGTTTGATCTCTTATTCACGGCCATACTGACTGGCAATGAAATGTAAATAAAACTGCTTATGCGATTACGCATTATTTCCCTTTATAATATCGAATCAAAGTATGCCGGTTACAGCATTTTGAGTTTAGCGAAATTGTGGCGTGCTACTTAATATGACTGAACGGGTGCCTTTTATCACTTCACTACTTTAAGCCGATAGTATAAGTAAATGTGGCAACAAGGCAACCGAATTAACTTGGTGAGTTAATTTTTCGTACGTTGGCTACGTGATTTCAGGTACCAATATTTGTAGTAATACAAAATAGTGGGTTCTCATGGGCAGATAATTTTATTTCGTAAAGTTTTTAAACTACTCTGAATTTTCTAAATACTGAATATACAAAGTAATTCTCCACTTATGTGGAATAGTATCACCAATAAAAAAAAAATCCAAATTATGGACATAGTTACACCTTAATAAATTGAAAACGTTCTGAAGGACAAATGTACCATGCGAAAAATTTTTCATAAAATTTTTATAAAATGGAGAAATTTCCCTAATTTTGGAGGGAAATGTATCATTCAAAACCTGACGACACTGCATTTGGCGTTTAACGTAGATTGTGTAGCAATGGGAAATAATGGCTGAATTGTAATTTCCAAAGAAATATTTAGCAATAAATGTCGTTTTGAAAGCGCAAACCGTTAGGATGTTGTGCCTCTTCACCGTGGATATATTAGGAAGTGCTGCTTTGCGTGAAATGGTTTGTGTGGTTCATATAAATGAGCTACAGGAAAAGTAATATCCAGGGACGGCTTCATTCCCAACGTGATAGGACTACCAACTAGGTAACTTCATACTGTTATTTTGCTTGTAAACAGCAATTGCTACAAACTTTATTAGATGACTTTCATGTTTTATGGTAGTGTTACCCAGACAATGCTTTGACAAGCCGTGCAACTTAGTTTCTCTTGAGTAAGATAAGCCGTTATTCTGTAACTTTGAAATAAGCTGACAGAATATAGTCAAATAACGAAAAGAGCATATGAACCAAATGCAGTCAGTTTTTGTAGTACTACTAGTTCTGAGCAGATTTAGGATTACTACTTCCTCAATCCCCCTATGTTTAATATTTCTGATTTCCTTTAAATCTGCGGTGTTCTTCCTCTATAACTGTGCTATAATCATCTCTACTGCCCTGTTAATTTTCAACGCCTACATTATATTTTGTAAATATTTATTGCTCCTCTGCTAATGTCCATTCGTTGCTTTTTTGCAACATGCTTCATCGCGACTATGCATTCAATTATTTGTAGGTCAGCGCTCTACATCACTTTTTGGTTCATCTACGATTTTTCAGAGAGTTCAACTGTTGAACAATTTTACAATAGTGAGGATCAAGGTGATTCCTTTGCCCCAACCTTTTTAAACAAGAATGCAAATAATACTTGCATGAAGTTACTCGTTAACTTAAAAGTGGTTGCATTCTTGTTGATTTGCAAGCATACTTTCAAAATTCGAACAATATTAAATTCCAAACCCCTAAGTTAGGTTCAAGTTTTATGAAGATCCCTGTAATAAAAGTATCTGCTTAGGCATTTGCTATAACAAACACAAAGCAGCCTTAAATGAATACTTGAAGAGTTATCCAATGCATATATCTTACTCCATCTCTCCCTTTCACCTGGCCAGCAATCTAGTTCATCCCTTGTTTTTAGGAATAACAGTTATAGCACCACCATCTCGAATACTCATTTGCCATTTTTCCTTTCTGCTGTACAGTAAATTGCTTTTCTGGAGCTCAATGAGTAGGTTAATAGCTCACATCTTCTCCTTATGACTTCTGCTTCAATTTTACATAAGTTTTGCCATGTTCTACTCATTTTTTCCTACTGTTAGGTGTCTTTTGGTGTTTCTACCAATTTGGGTATCATTATTATTAGGTAATCTTGTATAATAGCAGCTTGGAAGTAAGGTGACTGGGCTAGGGATGTGAGACCAACATTAACATGCTAAAATATGCAATAACATAGCCTCTAGATGCACAATTGTAGTTGCACTGTGTAAAAAGCAGACATTATTTATTATATTCATTAGGAGTGAGAGGGCTGTGGTTAGCTGTAGTTATTTGTTGTTTCTCAGCCCCATTAGGGAGCAAAGTAGAGATATTTTAAAACTAACACCTTTCATATATTCTGTATTGCAAATTAACAGTATAAACTTTTAAGTGGTAATATGCCTCATGTTGATGAGTTCCAAAATATGTATAAAGTTTTCAGTACTTAATGCTCCCTAGCTACCCAAATGTAAGATTAAATGTGATAATTTCTACTGAATGTAGATTACAGTGTTGGTTCTTGATTCTGTAACCAACACTATTGATTCTACAATCATGATCCGGTATTGCTGACCTATAATAATTTTAAAAAGTCAGTTCCTCTAGCCATGGCCTTCAGAGCATTTTGCTCTGGCTCTTGTGGTGTGAGAAACTGCAGAAGCGAGTTCTGATTTGATGTGTTAGTATTTGCAGTGTGATACAGTATTATAGCCGTGCTTATAGCTTTAATCAGCAGTTTTTTTATAGGAGAGCCTATTGCTCAGATGCAATTATTATACTTCACTTTCAGTGCATGTGCACCAGTGACATGGGCAAGTGTGAAAAAAAGGGGGGGACCAGTGAGAAACAAACTAAATACTGACACATACATTTTTACTCCACCTGGACATATATGTTACATTCAGGAAGCAGTAAAACTGGCTGTTCCTCCAAGAACACTGGCAAATGAATAGCACAATTACATGATTAGAAGAATGCAGCTTTGTTAATTGTTTGTTGGTGAATCTCAGCCCAGGGTGAGCCTTGGCCTACTGTGGTGTCCTCTGCATCCTCTACCTCTCTCTCAACACTTCATTGATAGAGGGCATGTAATCAGCATGCTGGCACTCTGCTGGTCACCTATCATGCGACTTTTGTGATTGAAGAATGCCACCTCTCCATCAGGCAACTTCCCATTTGTCCTCACAAGGCTGGGTAGACCCCGTTCCAGACCTCCCTAACTTTAAAAAAAAAAGACATGTAAGAGTATAATTTGAACATTCCGATTTCAGTTGCATTTAAAGTGTAACCTACTTCTAGATATCATTTAGGCATCAAAATACTCTCATATCATTGTAACTTAAATCCAATTGAACTGGTTTGAGCAAACCTAAAAAAATTTAGGAGGTAAAGAAACGTGACACCTTGATGATGTAGATAGAATTTGTAGAGGAAATGTGTTTGAAAGACAGTTTGAGAAGAGAGACAATATATTTTTTGTACCAATGCCAGCCATGTTCCTATGAACTTGTGGGCTTTCCCCTGCTGGCATGGTGATATTGTAGCAATCTTCTGAGGCTGGGATGCCCATTTGGCACATATTTTAGGATCTTGAGATTGAAAATAGCCATTTCATAATGTGTGTGGAAGGAAATGACGCATGATGAAAATTATGAACGATATTTAATTTCACAATGCATCCATTTTATAATCCTAATTTGGTAATAATAGAAATAACAGCAAAGGAGATTAGGCATTGGAAAAAATGTAGAGTAACATTTAGCCATTTCCATTTCTAAGTATGAATAATCGCTTCTCATCTGAAACTTGACAACATTACTTGTGTATTCACCAGGTGAATGAGCTGGTTACAGTTAGATAGCACAAGCTTTGATATACTGTATGTTAATGTTATGATGGCAATAATATATGAATGTGCTGTATGGGTTCTTTAAGAGTAAAAATAAAATAAAAAATTTAAAGCCTATAAAGTTGACTAAGATTTGTGTTGTGAGCAAAGTCCAGCCTACCATTCTTGTTAACATTTTCTCATGTCAATGTTCCTCATTCTTTCCTTACTTTGAAAATGTTTACTCATCCTATAGACTATATAAATGATGTACCTAACTTAACCCTTAAATGCAATACCATATCATGTGTTTAGCTGCTTCGTTATCTTTAATTTGGCATGATCACTATGTTTTATTCTATTCTGTTTGCAATGTTCCAAACAGCTGTGTAGCATCAACCACGTTGGTAGCAGACTTCAGACTGCTTATTCATGATTACCTTATTATCATTTCTTATACATCTACAACTTTGATGTTAATGCAGAATAGGACCTGACAATAAAAGTAACTCTCATAAACTAGTGCTACAATTAAAGAAGAAAATTTATAAGTGATATAGAGTTTAGAATAGAAGGGTGGGGACCCTATCCTTGGGAAATCAGTGGCTGGAGTCCCTATCCTGGTAAGAGTGGGGCAGAGCCTTCTAGAAGTGCTGAAGGCTCTATGTCCAGTAATTTAGAGGATTGTATTTGTAAATTAATTGTTTAAAAAAGAAAAAAATCTTTATTGCACATTGAATTAAATGCTAAGAAAAATACAAGATACAAATACAAACTACAAAGGCATCTCCACCTATCTTACCATCATAGGTGGCCAAGGTCATTTAGGTGCGGACTCGTGAGTGGGAGATCTGGTGTTCGAATCCCTCCAGGACCTTCCTCCCTGACTGGGTTTTTTTTCCGGGTTTTCCTCAATCCTCATAAATGGCAAATGCTGGAGAGGTACCCTAAACTTAGACCTGGAGCGTTTCCTTCTTTTAAAATAAATTCTTTCCTAATATATCATTTCATCTCGAGTATCATCAGTGCCCATTGCCTATGGTACCTTAGTAGTAAAAATTGACATTAAAACCATTCATTCCACCTATCTGGCCCAGGCCATTTTACGCATGACCCCTCAATTTTATATTTAAAAATTTAATATAAATTGGTTTTATATTATCACTTTTATTTAAATTCTATTATAGTTGAATAAAGTACAAAATTTTCACTTTGATTATATCAGTCCCTGGTTCATAAGCAGCAGCCTAATGGAATTTCCAGGGAACCAGGCTCTGACCCAACACAAGGGCCTAAAATAATTTTTTTTTCAATTACTGTACCTGTGCCATTATTTTGTTAGATAGCCAAAGTCTCTACAAACTACTAATTCCTTTATTTCTCAAATGTCTACTATAATGCTACATTTATTCACCTTATAAAGGAATGTTCCAATCACAGCCATTCCCAGCCCAAAGACATTTTTCAAATAGGAATCATTCTCTTCTAAATACTTACTTATTAAATAATTTGTATTAATCTATACAAGACAATGTGAATAGAGATTCAATCCAACCTCTTTTGCTTGCCATGATCATACTCCAAAATTTCATTATTATCTAAACAGCTGTTAACTATCTAAGTTCTCTCTTAATGAATTGGCATGCTGTGGTTGTAACATACAAGAATACAGACAAGCTGGTAAATTTTGATTTTCCAAAACAGATTGAACTCATTTCCAAGTTCATAAAAGGCTATAGAATGACATCTGCAGATCACAGAGAAAAGTTGAAAATGAATGTATGCTAAGGATTAAGGCAACAGCCTTTGAAATATGTCCAAGTAAATGTTTGAAAGTAGTGAAATTCAAGTGATATTTAGCCAAATAAACAAATTAATGTAACATTTCATTATGAAAACTCCCACTATACCTTAAGTTAGTTAGTTCTTGGAGCATTCAGTGAGTTTGTGGAGCAGCCACAGAAACCTACGAACATTGAACTTGTCATATACTATTACCACAGTAGCTTTCAATCTGTATTTGCAAAAATGGGTCTGCATCTACATAAATAATTACAATAAAAATAAAAAAGAACACTTAGAACAACTCAACCAACAACAAAAACAGACAAGTCACTTAATCATACAAATTTTATCATATACATATTTACATATACATTGATATGTTGTGCAGTATAATATTGTCACTCATATATTCCTTTACAGAATAATAGGCCTTTTTACATAGATATTTTCTAAGAGCAGATTTAAAGGAATTGTCATTGTTTATTAAGGCTTTTAGGCTAGAGGGAAGAGCATTGTATACTAAAATGCACTCATAATAAACGCCTTTTTGATGGCATGAAAATGCTGAAATTGGGCGATGTAGATTTGCTTTTTGTCTAGTATTCTTGTCATGTATATTTTGATTTTGAACAAATTTTTGTTTATTTCTTATATAAAAGTTCACGAGGGATAAAATATATTCACAAGGAAGAGTTAAAATTTAAAATTTCCTAAAGAGGTTTCTGCATGAATGTCTGCTATGTGTACCAGCGATTATTCGTATGACTTTTTTCTGTAACAGGAAGACACGTTCACTTTTAACTGAATTTCCCCAAAATATTAGACCGTACTTCATTATTGAGTTGAAATAAGCATAATAAACTAGTTTTAAAGTCTTAAATTGACTCCAACATTAATAATGCATGTATTGCATAGTTTAGGTGCAATAAGATAAATGTTTTTTTTTTTTTTTTTTTTTTGATTAATTTATTTATGGACGCTCTTTAACAGCTCAGATCATCAGCGTCCCATTCAACTCAGGGCGTGAAACGGCCGACAAATTTTGCTCAGAGGCCTCTCTTTCAGGCTTGAGTTTCTTTTTCGTGCCGTAAATGTACGACATGGGACCCACGGCTTTACTTCCCTTCCGAAGGAAGCCATACTTAGGATTTTTACGCCCGAAAAAATCCATCGATCCTGGCTGGGTTCGAACCCGCGATCTTGGGTTTAGGAGGCAAGTATGGTAACCACTACACCACCAGGACCGACAAGATCAATGTGATCTTTACAATTCAGATGGTTGTCAATTATTAAACCAAGGAATTTAATATATTTGGTTGTTAAAGTACACTGTTATAATATCCTATCTGTAATTGTGGATCTGGAGATCTGTGAGTAATGAATTTCATAACATTTGTTTTATCTAGATTTAGAGACAGTTTGTTTGCTTTGAACCATACACACAATGAACTGAGAACCAAATTTAATTTAATGGCACAATCATTAAAGCTCTTTCCATTTATCAATATGCTTGTGTCATCTGCAAGTGGAACAGTATTTCCTACATCTTGGATAGATAAGGATATATATATATATATATCAGAAAAAGAAGAGGACTCTGAACAGATCCTTGAGGCACTCCATGGTTGATCATTCCCCACTCTGAGAAACATTAAGAAGATTAAAGATATATTTGTGCAGCTTGGAAACAAGAGACATAGAAATATTAACCATGGAGTTCCAATTTGAAAAAAAATTAATGAAAACTCTTCAGAGTGCTCTTTCAAGGCACTTTATATGGGATTTTCATTTTTTAATTTGGAAGAAAAAGCAAAAATAATAAAACATTGTACCAAGCTACGGTTCTGCCTTTGCTGTTTTATTACACATATCTTTTCCATAGCAGCTTTACCTATTAGTGCTCCATACAACAAAAATGGAAGGATTACTGTTTTATATATGGTGTTTAATGCTTTCTGATTCAACATCCATCCCAGCATCACTTATTTTATTAATGTATTTGCTATTTGGCACTTTGCTGGATTTAGAAATGGCATGCTATCGAACTTTTAGTTTACTGTTCATAATTATTCTGTGGCATTTGATTGTTTGGTTTTGTTTTGTTTTAGGAGGAAGAGGACATTGCAATAAATTGCCGAGAAGGAATTGAACAAGGAATCAGGTCATGGTGATCTTGGATGAGAGCTTTATTATGAAACTGCAGGATTTCACATGTTTACTTCAGAGGACAGAAAGAGGTACCTTCTTTAATTGATTTGAGATAATTAAAACCTGATAAGGAATTTGTTAAAGTTATATGTATATCAAATGTTGATGTTTTTGTAACAAAGACAATAAGGTATGGAACTGAAAACAATGCATTTACCATATATATTGGGGAACTGTAATTACTGGGTGTGGGTTATTTTAAGATATTATATGGGGAGTTATTATTTATTTAATCTGACAATCTGATGCTCTTCTTGTCTTGCCTCGGCTCTTGGAATCATGAGTTTGATGCTTCCTAACTCACTGGTTCCAATGCAGAGGATAGGGATATCAGGAGAATTTTGGACTGTTTTTAATGACTTAAAGTCATTAGGGAGGAAGGGGATTATTCACTGTAATAATGAAGTTCGGTACTGGTTGGACATTTCATTTATTTGGCAATTTGGAAGGGTCTGGAACATGCTGTACTTCTTCATATTATAATTTGCTGTATTCACTCATGTGTTTGTTCACTTTAACACATTGTAACTATTCTTACTATTACTTTGCACTGCCTGACTGAATCTCACTGATGTTGATTGTTTGAAGTTTCTGGGTTTTACCAGGAATCATTTTCTATTCCCACGCTACAGAAAACGAGACATCTACCCTTCACTAGATTCTTGCGATAGAGCACGCTTCTGCAATATAACATCTAATATCATGGTTTCTGTATGTGGTATTGCTTTTGACGGCAAGCTACAGTTACTCATATTCCTAGCCGTTTACAGCGTATTGACACATGGTGCCTTGGGACCGGCTGGTCTGTCGGAGAGTTAGACAGAGTAATGTTTAACAAAAGATCCTCTTACCAGGTAAAGCGGCCTTTTTCTAACAAAAGTCAGCATGTCCATACCTTTTACAAAAACATAACAAAGGCATATATGCACTGTCAATCATGGTATTATAGAAAGATAATTTTAATATTACTTACTAGTCAAAAAGACATATCTATATACATACACTAATACATATAATATTGGGGTCCTCCTTTTAATTGTAATATTGATACCCTTGATTATCTGAAACAAGATACAATCATTATTATAATAGCCGTCAGAAGCAATTATAATTAAATAGGAAATTTTGAGACATTTCCTGCCTCAATATATATAGCCCTTTATGGCCTCTTTGCTCCAATTTTAGCCAACCAAAAAAAATTCTTTTATTTATACTGCTGTGACATCCTCAGTGTGGTTGGAAATTTTCTTCCCTTTTCTTGAGGTTGTGAAAGAGGTCTGGTAAGTAGGCTGGGCGTTTCAGAACTTTTCCATCTGAGAAATGAATGCCCTATGAGAATTGGTATTCTCCTGGAGAAAGATTAATGTATATGGAATTAAAGATTGCATTTGAAAGTTTCCTTTGGTGTTTGGAGACCACTTACTGTTTCAGTTTATCAAGAAATTATACCAGTACTTTGCTGTTAACGCTATATGTCCATTGCTATCTTCTTATAAGATATTCTTTAATTGTTCAAGATCATGGTCTGAATGGCATTCATACTTCTATAATTGTCACTTGAAATGATCATCCTGACCATAATTTATTTTATATATTCAAATATGCAATATGTTTTGAAAGCAGCAACTCAGTTGTTAATTGTCACATGGAACCAGCATATCACAGCAAAAACTTGTCTGTCTAAATTCTTCTTTATAAAAAGATATTTCTCTGCTGCTCAGCACTATGTTCCTATGAAATCTTCATTTTCAGACCAGTGAGAAAAATTAAACAATCAGGCTACATTGTGAAATTATATACAAAATATTAAACCTTAATCTAATGAAGTTTTGTAAATTTAAAATAAAATTAAATGGAAAAAACCAAAAACATACCAACTCATTCATAAAGAAGGAAAATATTACCTATTTATTTGAGGCTCTGGGTTACCAAAAAGTTCACAGAGAGGGGTGAGTTTGGCAGTACTAGGAAGAGTAGGAAGGAAATGTATGATAGTGGAGAGGATCTTGAAATTATGGCACAATTGTTTAAAATTAGATATTGAAATCTATTATAGTGGAAAGGATGTAGAAATTATGGCACAGTTGTTTAAAATTAGATAACAATGAACTAAAAGAATGTTTTAGGTACTAAAGAGATGTACTGGGAAGAGAGAGTTGGTTTGAGGTGGTGGGGAAACTATCAGAAGAAATTAGGAGGAGGGAGGTGTGGCCTCTGGGTAAAAGTAATGTCAATGAATTTTGGAAAGAAATGGGGCAGAAGATATAGAGAAGCAAGAGATTTGGGCTAACTTTGAGGATAAAAGTTGTTAGACTCATATAAAATAGTTGAAAGAAATTGTGGATGGGAAAAATATGTAGATAATTGTGATTAAATCAAAAGAATAGGTGTTGTATGGGTGTGTACAAGGGTATTATTTCTAAAAGAATTAAGAAAATATTTTAAAGAAAGATGTTTTATACATGGGAAAGTGGATAGTGTGTTCCATTGTCTAATAGAATGTGAAATGGTAATAAGGTGGAGGGGTGATGTTTGGGGTGAAAAATGGGACAAACTGCAACAATATATAGTGGCAATTAAAATGTATTCAGATATGAGGGTAGAGAAAATAAATCAGATTGGAGAATTCTTAGGGATAAATAGAAGAGAAGTGAGGGCACACACTTATCTTTTGGGTTTATTTTTAGCAGCCGAAATAATGTTTGCATCATTAAAAATCTATTGGAATGTTTGGTAAGGTCACGAATGGAATGTGAATTTCTTGTACATACGATCTCCTTTATAGGCTTTTAATGTGGCGATGTATTTTTTTTCTCTCTCTATTTTATTGTGACCAAATCTGAAAGAGGTGGGTAAACTGGTCATCCTATTCCAGCCGCCCGTTCAACGGTTCTTCTAATTAATATTGTGTACCCATTTTTCTGTACTATATCGTTAATTTTTTGGAACTCGGATTTGTATGTTGTCTTGCTTATTGGTGGGTTCATTAATCTGAATGTGAGGCTGTTGATAATTACTTTATATTGTTTTGGATTATGGTTGTTTTTTATATCAGCATATTTTCTGAATATGCCAAATTCCAGTATATTGCAATTTTTAATAATTTTTCTACAGGAAGGGAAGAACCTTGCTGTTTTATATTTCCATTATGAATTTAATGGTGCTATCTTATAGGTTGAGTAGTTTCATTGCATTCTCTTTCTGTTTTTCATTTACTATTGCAAAGACATTGTCTACATAATAGTATCAATATTTGTGCACATGTGGAAAAGCATCAACTAATTTTGTTTCCAAGAAACTCACATACATATCTGCTAAGGATTTGCTAGATCATTCTTTTGTGTATAGACACTGCCTTCGAATGGGAAGTAGTTTTGATTAATGCAAATTTTGGTAAGGTTAAGATATTTTTCCATTACCTCTCCAGGTAAGTTTATTGATTAGCCATTTTTTATGATAATTAATAGTTTTTTTGGAGGTTGCTAGGAAACAGAGAGACCAGATCATAAGAAACTAACAAAAGCCCTGTTTTCTAGCTTCACCGATCTGATTTTTTCTATTAATTCTGATGAGTTTTTTTATGCTTTGGATTTTGTATTTTGGTAAAGTATTACATTTTTTAGAGATAATTGGTTAAATTGCTTGTGGGCAAATTTATTGTGTTTACTATACGTCTCATTTTATTACCAGGTTTGTGTATTTTTGGTAGGGTTGTCTGGTGTAATCTTTTTTTCTTCCTTGCTTAGAATGGTTTCTGTTATTAATAATTTGATTGCTGAACAACTATATTTGTAGGTAGGATCAGTTTTAATTTTATTGAAATGCTGGCTAATTAGTAAATTTTAGTACATGCTGTTTTCATAATCTATCTCATTCATTATGACTATTTTGTTTCCTTTGGCAGCCCTAATATAAATAATGCCTTTTTCTTTTAGGGATCTGAGTACTCTCTGATATTGTAATTTTTGATGATTTTCTATTATTTAATCAGTTGCTGTAGAACTTTCCCATATTGTGATATGCTATTTTTTCTTCATCCCGTTTGTTGAAAATTACTGTTTTGATGTTGGCTACATATTTTGTGAATAATCTATACAAAGATATGGGTATACAGTTTAGAAAACAAATGGAAATCTGATGGAGGACGTTCTTTAACATCACAGGTCATTAGCGTCCCATTCTATTCAGGGTGTGAAACGGCCAACAAATTTTGCTCAGAAGCCTCTCCTTTCAGGTTTGAGGTTCTTTATAGTGCCGTAAATGTATGACACGGTACCCACGGCTTTACTTCCTTTCCGAAGGAAGCCATACTTAGGATTTTTACACCTGAAAAAATCCATCGATCATGGCTGGGTTTGAACCCTCGACCTTGGGTTTAGAAGGCAAGTATGTTACCACTACACTGCCAGGACTGACTACAATTCTTGGCTAATCCATATATTATTGTATAGATGTTCTATGAAAGATGGTGGGTTATGATAGCTTAAACCTTCCTTGGAACTAATGCTGCAATATGTGGGTTGTTTTGAAAACTTTTCAAATGACCCTTGTAGATCCCTACTTAAAGTTGTTGTTTTTCTTCAGAACTTTCTTTATACGACTCATTTGAGTTTATAGTGATAGATTAATCTAATTGCTTTCTTTTGTAGATTAAAGACACTTCCTATGTAAAGTTTTGCTGGACAGCCCAAAGTTTTTATTCTATATAATAAATATGGGTATTTGACATGTTAACACATACTTGTAAGACTGTAATCATCTGCTTTGCTCAGGCAGAATTTCTGGTGGGACAAGCTTATTTAATGACAATTTTTTCCTAAGCATGAGAAAGTAAATACCAGAAATTTAGATGCTAATTTATTATGCTAATGTGTGAATATAACTTACATGGAACATTAGCTATAAATGTAAACAAGGAAGGAAATAAAATGATTAAATTAGCCATGAAAGTGTACATTTACTACAAAAGCATTTCATTATCTTCATTATCTTTGTAGATACCTACATATTGGAAGCATCATGGGGAGGTGAACCAAAGAAGAGAGCAGCCTGAGTACCAAAGTCAGCCAATGACTGCAGAAGAGAATCAAAGAAGTGCCTGCGCCTCCAGCGAGAGAAACAGCTCCTACTGCATGCTCTACTTTGTAAGCATCAGTCCACTTGGTATTTGGGACCTGCAGTACAGATAGGTAGAGCAGCATGGTCGTAGCTACCGTCCTCTGACTGGTTAATGGCTCACCTCCGGTGTTGGCCCTCTGCTGCTCGTGTCTGTTGGCGCCTACTGTCTGCCTCTTTCTTACTTCTACTTCCTTCCTCTTTGCTATCTTAGGTTAAGGATTAGCTAGTTTTTAAACTTCAGTTTCAGGGTTATTAACATCTGTACTGTTTTGCATATGGTTTACTCTTTTGTGACAAGGGACAACACAAAGACAGACCTGTTGACAATGACGCTTAATGTAAGATGTGACATTTAACAGACTTGGAGTTAGAAGAGGCTCCTGCTCTCCTTGCTCTGTACCTCTTTCTGTTCATATTCTTTCTCATTCTCTTCAATATGGACTTTCTACATTCCCTATAAAGAACAAAGACTACATCATCCCAGAGTTAGATTAGTCTTCTGAACTTCCTTAACAAAGGTATTCATTTTTGTACACACGTAATTTTGAGCAACGGCAGTTCAGTGAGCAACTGAAGATGGGAGAGATTCTCCCAAAATGCGTCTTCCTTAACAAATTTTTAAAAAAGTAATATTCAAAGGCATTAATTACCACACCAACCACAGGTTACTCATACAGAAATGTTTGGCTTTTAGATGCAACCCTGTAACTTATCCACATAGTCAAAACACATCATTTTACAGATTCAACGTAAACAAATCCACCACCAAACTGCTTGATGTTGAATGTGCCTTCAATCAGATTTGGCATAAAGACTGAATTCAGAAATTAAAGAGAGAAAATTCCAAGATACCATGTTTCTTAATTGTTATTCTTGAGATATCCATACATACCTAATGTAACAGGTGTCTCACAAGGCAGCCTTTCAGATCTCATACTATCCAGCAGTTAACTTAATCGTATAGAGTGTCCTATAATGAACTCAATTTTTGTTTTAATAATAAAATGCATTTATTTGAAAAGTGCTAATATAATTAAGTCAATATGAAGCACAAATGCTGCTATTATAAAAAAGCAAAACATCAGACAAATGTACTTCACAGCTTTTTTGGCACACCTTCACTCTGTTGGCAAAATTTTCAACAACTTTAGAGTAAAGTACAGGCTACATTACACCCATGACACATCTAATTTCTGCCTTGAGTTGAGGTATGGTTTGTGGATTGTCCATATAAACACAACTGCAGACTGCTTTTTTGAATGGTTAATTGTTGAGAACAATGGTGAATTGACTTCACTGGGTTTATGTGATCAATGAGAATAAGGGCATCCAATTTCCTTATCAGTTTGTGCACTGCACTGTTAGTACGTTAGGTGCATTTTGTCTACCAAAAATTACACAAAAGTCTTTGAGTGGTCTCTAACAATCATGGTACTTAAAATGCACTTTTAGAATCTGGATGTTTTGATCCTTTAATATTGCTGCATTTTAGCTGCATAACAATACACACAAATGACAATCATTTATCACAATACAAACATGATATTCTTAAGATCATTGTGTGATTGAGTCGAACTAACACTCTTTTGCTCCACTTGTTCAAATATGTAGAACCAGTTTCACAAAACCTTCGTTTGCATCGTCAGCCCCTTTATTGACTAGAGGGTTAATTGTTATGCTGTGGGGGTGTTTAATCTGCTCTGATGGAGGTGTGTTGAACTGGAAGTGTCGAAGTTCATTAAACTGTCTTTGCACTTGTAAATGCAGCTTTTCTCCCATTTGCTAATTCTGTAAGTCCTTGACTGATTTTACTACCACAGCTGGCTGAGCGTTAAGGCGCAAACTCGTGAGCAGAAGGTCTGGGGTTCGAATCTTGCCAGGATTGTCCTCCCTGGCTGAGGTTTTCTCCAGGTTTTCCTCAGTCCTCATAAATGGCAAATGCTGGGGGGGGGGGGTCACCCTAAACTTAGGCCTGGAACATTTCCTTCCTTAAAAAAATAAAAAAAATCCTTTCCCAATATATCATTTCATCTCATGTATCAACAGTGTCCATCGCCTGTGGTGCCTCTGTAGCAAAAGTGGGCATTCAACTCCATTCATTGCATTGATTTTAAAAATGTTGTATTTTTCAATATGTCTTGGTTTTCAGTCCAGAATAGTGATGCCACTGCTGATTTCTCCTATTGCTTGTATTTTATGTTTCTCAAATGTTCTTTTAACCATTTGCCTATGTTTCTCTTTGTTTTTCCTATGCAGATTTTTTCACACTACACAACTTATTTTATAAATGCCTGCTTTTTTTTCTTGTAGAATACTGACATTTACATTATCAATCAGGAGATTTTTAACATTAAATCTGTTTACAGGCACTAATCTGATATTAAAATCTTTAAGAATATTGTAAAAAAAATTTTTTTTGCCCTTGGATGATATGTAATTTTTTTAAAAATTAGCTCATTTTTTTTTTGTTGAAAATGTTGTGGTTTCTTTAATAAGTTTTTGCCTCTTATATTCCTACTTTTTTGTGTACTAGTTCTTTGTTATAACCATTTTTAACAGCTGTTGTTTCTGTTTGTTTATATTCTTTAAGGATAAGGATATTCTTTATACCTTAAAGCAAAGAGAAAGAACAGCTGTTAAAAATGGTTATAACAAAGAACTAGTACACAAAAAAGTACAGGAATATAAGGCAAAAACTTATTAAAGAAACCACAACATTTTCAACAAAAAAAAATGAGCTAATTTTTAAAAAAATTACATATCATCCTTGGGCAAATAAACATTTTTATAATATTCTTAAAAGATTTTAATATCAGATTAGCACCTCTAAACAGATTTAATGTTAAAAATCTCCTGATTGATAATGTTAATGACAATATTGCACAAGAGAAAAAAAAGCAGATATTTTGAAAATAAGTTATGTAGAGTGTGAAAACATCCACATTGGAAAAACAAAGAGAAACATAGGCACGTGGTTAAAAGAACATTTCAGAAACATAAAATATAAGCAGTTGGAGAAATCAGCAGTGACATGCACTTCTCAGAAAACCATAAAATATTGAAAAATACAAAATTATTAAAATCAGTGCAGGGACCTACAGAATTCAGAACAGGAGAAAATCTACATTTACAAGTACAAAGATAGTTTAATGAACTTTGACATGTTTGATGATGAAAATATAAACTTCCAGTTCATCACACCTCCACTAGAGCAGACTTCACATCCCCACAACATAACAATTTATCCTCCAGTTGACTGCCACTGGTGGCCGAGGTTGTTAAGGTGCAGACTCGTGAGCAGGAGGTCTGGGTCTCGAATCTCACTAGAGCCATCCTCCCTGACGTAGTTTTTTTCCAAGTTTTCCTCAGTGCTCATAAATGGAAAATGCTAGTGGGGTACCCTAAACTTAGATCTGGAAGGTTTCCTTTCTTTAAAAAAGAAGAAGAACAAATATCTTTATTTCATGCATCATCAGTGTCCACCACCTGTGGTGCCTCAGTAGTAAAAATGGGTGTTTAACACTATTAAAAAAAACTCCAGCAGCCAATGGGGCTGATGATGCGAATGAAGGGTTTGTGAAACTGGTTGTATATATTTGAGCTGGAGAAAAAGAGTGTTAGACTCACTCACACAATGATCTTAACATATAATTAGCTTCACTGTGCAATGTTCCAGTTTACAATTTTAGATGACATTCTGTCAAATTTCAGGTCCATCAACCTAACAAACTGACAGGGGTGCTCAATTTAAAAATTGCATTCATTATGGGGCATCCTATATTTAAAAATATCAATGCAACATATTACATGTGTGTAGATGATACTACAGTAATGACCTAATTAGGCAAAACGAAACTTATCTGCAAAGACCTACAAAATGCACTCAATGCAATGGAGGACTGGGTCTGCAAATGGTGCATAAAGGTTAATATCTGCAAGTACCAAGCTATCATATTTATGAAACGTTAAACACCACTACCCAATTAATTCACTCCAGCCGTTTGGCAATCAGTTTTCCTGTACTAAATGCTGACATAGATTTAATAATGGATCAAGGCCACACATCTTGTGCATGTGCAGGAAAGCCAATGTCCAAGTGGGCAAGTTATACTGCTTAATGAAATTTAACCTTCTTAAGCTCAACATGTATCAGTGTATATTAAGTACCAATCTGGCTACTGCTAATGTTTGCTCTTTTGTTTGGGGATCTGTGGTACCTATTTACATTAAGAATCTGCTATTAATGAAAAATCAGATTTTGAAATAATTACCACATTTTTAACTGGTACTGTTAAAGCAACAGTATGACATACTTCATACACTGGAACAATTCATCTAGAAATTAGTGTTTGAGTTGTCCTCAAAGTTCCCTCCATCCAAAAGCCTTAGGTGTATATCAGACAACTTTAAAGTCTACAAATGACCTTAATCTCTGTACTCTGACAACAGAATAAGAACAAGTATACCTAGACAGATACTAACACAAGCTGACAATTACACTTTTATTATAACTATATCTACTCATTAGCTGATGAAATAATTTGCATCTATTGCAGACATTACACGGTGGATGCTGAATGTACTACCTGGGGTTTGGCAACATAGGTTCAAGGAATATTGTGCACCCGTGGCTGACACATGAACCAACACTATCCAAGGTACCATACTGCAACCAACCAATTCTTCTGGAATAAATTTTGTCACTGCATGAATTAACTCCTCTAGTAAAACTTTTTAACACCACTATTAAATTTGTTGATAACGTAGAACATTTAATAAACTTAGGCTCATTTATCGGAGATGGCAGATATTGTTTGATAGCTTATCAGATAGGTAAACATTTCTGAAATATAACATTTGCACAACTTTATCTCTTTGATAAGTGTTTCTGAAAAGTCAGGTAACAGGTAGAAACAGATCATAACTATTTGATAATTATTGCAAGAAAGTTCACCAGATATCACATTTGATTAACCTAGTAGATGGCAGACCTAAATTTTAGTAATAAAGGAAACTGATAAATTCATTTTGAAAATAATATGGTCATTTCTTTGTGAGTGTCAAAAGTTATGTGAGAATCCTAAAAAAGTTTTGACTTCCCAGTTATGAATCTTCAGATTGATATACATTACACTTTAAATATTATATTCTAAATCTTTCTGATCTTTATGTTTTTTAGTATATATATATATTTTTTTTTAAACTTCTTAGACTTTATATTGCATCATTGTCTTCGTCATCCTTTGATGAAATAATTGGCCTATAAATTGGCCATAACATATTTTTTTTCAAGAAAATGTTTAGGGTATCCAAAGAATTATAATGAAAATAGGATAAAGTTTAGAAACAAATGCACGCAGAAATATGGCTGTATAAATTTTAGTTTACTGTTCATAATTTCATGGAATTTGATAGTGTTCATACATCTAGCTCAGTATTTTTAGGTTTTTTTTTGGTCCTCTCCTTAAATCATATTGTTTGGTTTTGTTTTAGGAGAAGGAGTGCATTGCAACAAATATAGTTCCTGGATGACAGCTTTCTGGTAAAACTGCAGGATTTCACATGTTTACTTTAGAGGACAGAAAGAGGTAGCTTCTTTAATTGATTTGAGATAGATAAATCCTGACACAAAATTTGTTTGGAGTTATATTTATCATATGTTGGGCTGCATACAGACTATTAAAAATGTTACTAATTTCATTGCACTTTTAAGATAGAACTAGAGTATGTTGGCCCACCCCTTCACCAGATTGGACCCCTTTAGGCCCAGTTGTATGAAAGTTGCTAACTTGAGACTGTTTTAACTGTAATTTAATAAGTAATTAGAGGTTAGTCATTATTTTGGTTACAAAAATAATCTCAGACTATGTAACTTTGAGTTTTGCAACAATTGTCAACATTGCAAAATAGTAGGGAAATTCATGTTTAGAACATTGATATTCAATATGAGAAAATCAATAATTATTCAGTTTTCCCACCTTCTAGGGTTTTTATTTTCTTTCCCTTCATAATATGTTTTTAAACATGAATGTGGAAAAGTCAAAATGAATGTGAATGGCAAATTTTAGCAAATGTAAGAAGGATATTATTATTGATCTGGTGCTAAAATATAAGGGAATAATTATTAAAAAAAAAAAAGATCTTGTATAAGAATAAAGAATGTATATAGGGAAAGTTGCCTAAGAGTATTATTCTGTTCTGAAGACTTCATCATTATCCCCAGGCAATATAATTGGTATGTATATGTAGTCTATACACCTAAAACTCCAGGAAAGTTGCAAATGTTATAGAAGCCTAGCGTTGTTTTCGTTACATCACCCTTTAATGGGTGTTCCTTTCTCTACTTTGAATGTACCCAATAATTATTTGGAAGCTCCCTGTCACATGATGGAACCTTAAAGTTAGTGATATCATGAAGATAGAATTCAAAGCTTGATTTTGCTTAGTTTGCAATTGTAATCTGGGATCTGGTGTAGTGATAACCATACTTGCCTTCTAAACCCAAGGTTGCGGGTTCAAACCCGGCCAGGATCGATGGATTTTTTTGGGCGTAATAATCTTAAGTATGGCTTCCTTCGGAAGGGAAGTAAAGGCGTGGTTCCTGTGTCATACACCAGAGGACCAACTAAAAGAAAGTGAAACAGAAGAAACTGTCCTACATGAAATTAAAATAAACAGGACTTGCCATTTTATTTAAAAATGAAGTTATTATGCTTCTGTATTCTTGGAAATGTTATATTATTTAACGATTACTAAACTCTAGTTAGCGCTTTAAATTGTGAAATTATTCAAATTAGATTTAATTTGAAGTTAAACTGAAATAATTTTAGATTAATGCATATACAACTAAAATTCCAAGTTAAGTATAGTTATTTTTATGCTCTAAACTCAAGTTAACTCTTTATACATCTGGCCCTATAACATTTCTCTGAGGGGAAAGCTAAAATACACTGCCTACAAGGACATATAGACTACACCAGAAGATGTGAAATGAGGTATTACGGCTGCCTGTTCTAAAAGTACTGCGGAAATGCTACAACATATGCAGTAGTCTTTACATGATAGACTGGAAGCTTTTATTGTAGCTGGTGGTCTTCATTTTGAACACAACCTGTGAAGACAAGTTCTCATAATTCTTAAGAGAGTGCTGACACATGGCACAGTAAAAACACTTAGGTACAAAATGTAACATGTGTTTTCTTGGGAATTCAGAAAGAAGGAAAAAAACTGACCACATATGTACTAAATAAGAAAAGTAAACATATAATCATTTGTAGCCTTGTAACTAAGCAGTTGAATGGAGCAGACAACAGTAGATATTTAGAATGTGCATATTATGATAGCTCGTAAACTACTTGCATTAGAACCCTGCAAAAACCACCATTGACTTCTAATTTCCTCTAATTTTATTTATTGATTACATTAGGCATTGTTTCATTTCAAAATTATAAATTATTTCAAGAAATACACCTTCTAATAATTATTAATTCTGTGAAAGCAGTGCATCTATAGCACCTTCCATTTCAGAAATATTTGCTATGCAACTTTTAGGTGATTATCCTGTATCTGGTACCAGAATTATTTGCTCTAGTCTATGGCCTTCTCTTTTTCAGATGTCACTGTTTGTATTATTTTCAGGGGCATTGAATTATAAAGTATATTCAACTGACCCTCACAGGAAAGCATTAATTTGGATATAGCTGCAGTTGTCTGTATGAGTTGATCCCTGTGAATGGCAGTTATTATACTTAAAACCAAACAGCATGTGATTAATTTTGAAATTCCACCTGAGGATGATATAATCAGGAAGTTCATAAAACAACTGGAAAGGGAGATAGTGACAAGGGAACAATAATGGGGAAAGTAGTTGAGGATGAATGTAAGTTTATTTCAAAAGTATCTGGGGTTAAAAAAAGTTTGGGAATTCCAGTGTCATAATTTCAAACAGTGCTGGAGATTTAAGTGGTATCAAAGTCTCACAGAATGAATGAATGAATGTATATTATAGTTGTTTCAATGGGATCAATTTGCAAATAAAGAAGTTATAATAATTTAAAATAGGAGTGACTTATCAGTGATTTGTGTGTTGCACATATTTGGTACAAGAAGTCTGTTTTCTTTTGTATTTCTGGTTGGTTTGTATCTGTATTCCTAGAGAAATTAAAATCAGCAAAGAAGTAAATTAGTTTACTATATATAAACAATGTAATATAGTAGTTTACTATAGCTTGCTGCATTTATTTTTCTTTATAGAGTTAAACTATATTAAACAGCTCATAGTAACAAGTTTTTGGATTAAGCATGATTTTATATTGAACTATTTTTCTTTCCATCTCCACTATGAAACAGCAAATATGATCTATTTAAGTTTTTTTCTGATTGTTATAGATCACAGTGAATATTGCATGAGCAGCTATTGGAGAAGAGGATTCATGGAGCACTGGTGGCTTTCAGGAACAGAGAAAATGGACAGAAGACTTCATCACCTGGATTTTGGAAGATACAAAGGAATAAATTGAACTTGAACTAGGTAACATCAGTAGCAATATTTTTGGTTTTCAGTGTTATCGTTATGGAGGCTAAAATATTTTTAATATCTTAAAATAAATTCCAGGGAATAGTTTAAAATTTTGGGAGTAAGACGAATGGATTGAAAGAATAATAAAGTATTGGTATAGAATTTAAGTAAATGGAGGAAGAGGATATTGTAAAACAAATTTTCTTGCTTGAGCATCCAACAATAGTTAGCAAGCATATTATCTTGTCTAAATTCCTTTAAATCTTTATGGAATGTTTCACCTTGTTCTTCACTAAGAGAACTCAGGTCTTTAAGAAAGTAGTCAAGGAGTGCATGTAACATAAAATTTTCAGACTTATTTTGTGGCTAAGTTCCTTGAATGCATGTAGCATCTTTAAATGTGGAGACTTCTTGTTACTAAAATGTTGTTTTGACTTATGTATAAATTTTGTGCACTGAATTCTCTCTTGTGCCCTTCATAGATTCAAATGTGCAATCATGAAAGGTTTTTTTTTTTTTTTTTTTTTATTGGGACTATTAAATATGCTTTCCTTCAATTTTTTTTTTTCTGGTAGAGATAGAAATTTGCCACAAACATAATGAAAACAGGCACCATCTTCATTTAAAGCCTTAATAATGTAACTGCTTAATCAAAAGGCAACCTGAAACAAGAATGTTCTTGTTGTCCATCGTGTGTTTATCTGTAATACCTTATGTTATTTATAAACAATTGATTTACAATTATGCAATTGTACTGATAGCAAAACACACAAATCCTAAGGTCCAGAGGGAAAAAAGTAATTGCACCATGCCTACAATTAACCAAAGTGTAAAGAGAAAATGAAAATGTTAATATGCAGTTTACTGACAATAAGTGCCAAAATAAGATGCATTTGTAAAAGGAACCAAAATATACAGAAAAAAAATTGTCTTATTGCCTTTATAAATTAATAACTTGCATAGATAATTCATGCACTCATTCCTACAATGCTAGAGAAAAAATATGCAAATGCATGAACTTGCAATATCTAGTAATAATTAAGAACAAACAGCAAAAGATGTGGAATGTGAGGCAAATGCTAGATTAAAACTTATATACTTTTGGATATTATAGTAAATATTCAGTAAATAGCTTTATAATTATACATATAAGTGGGTATTAGGTGACACTAAACTTCACTAACTTATTAATTCATCAGAATAAGTTTCAAGAGCACTCGCTTTCATCATCAGCTGGAGATTGACTAATGGTGGCAGGTAATGAATTGACCTCTGGTGGTTGCAGAAGTAACAACAGGAAGTCCATTAGTGGGATGTCAAAAATATAAATCTTCTCGCATATAGCCAATTCCTTGGGATTGTTGGCAGCTTTCAATAGTTTGGCTTCTTTGACAATGTCATGATCGTAAGTCCAAAAATGGTCTGCAACTGATGATTTATCTACCTGTCTTACATTCCTTTGGTGATCTTTGGTCCTAGTCTCCAAATTAAATAATGTATGGTCACAATCTAAACAATCTATCTGATACACTACTGCCTTTTTGATGGGTGGAATAACATCTTTTATGGTGGTGTTCAGAAGATTTCTGATGCTAAATTTATTTTGTGCTGCCAACACAATATCACATTTTATAAAAATCTTCATGAATGCCCTGTTTGCTCATGGATGATATGTGAATTTTTTAAAAACCAAGTCCTTCTTTATCATGGAGAGAGTGGTGATGTTTTTAATATATTTTTGTCTTCTGAAATGTCTTTTCTTATACTAATGAACTGCTGAATCCATTGTTGAAGGCAATCTTAATTTAGGGCATCCTCTGTTTGCCTTTTTGGTACTATTGCCAGTGTTTCATTCACATAATGGAACCATGCTTTAAAAATGAGTGGAAATGCCCTTGTAATGTGTGTTTCTATTATACTGATGAATAAATTTGCTAGAAATGGAGAAAGGGGATACCCATAGCTAAGCCAGATATTTGTTTGTAAATTTTCCCACTGAACATAAAAAAGTTTTGGTTTATACCCTGTTTTGTGAGATTGGTATAATACTCAATTTCTTCTACTGTTATGTCCGTGCTTTTTATCCATTTCTGGAGATTCAGAAGCAGTGGGCATACTGGGCAAAGATGCAACATCAAGAGAGACCAGGGAGTCGTTAGGCAAAATCATCACATTGTTAATTTTGTCCACCAAATAATTCTACTTTCAAATTGCTCCAAATTTCTTTACCAACCACATAGCCAAATTGTAGGTTGGTGAATTGATGTTGTTGATTATTGGGTGCATGTTTTTCCCTGGTTTGTGTACTTTCTGAAGGCCATAAATCCTAGGCAAACTAGGATTATTAGTTTTTACTTTCCATTTATCAATTTCTGTCAATGTTTTGATTTGTCTGATGGAAAAGTTAGAAGCATTTTTACACATTCTATCAAAGGATGATGCCTTATTACAGCATATTCAGAATTAGCCAACATATTCTCCATTTGTTCAACAGCCTTAATATATATATATACAACTAGCTTCACACCTCTATTAAACAAGTAAGTGGAGGGAAAGAGTGTGTGTAGTTTGACTCAATCATATGATATTCTTTATTATATGATTAGTTCACTGTACAAGTTCCAATAACATTTCAAATTATGTAATATGTTTGCAAATGAATGTGTTGATTGCATTGCAGGTTAATATTCATTAATGGTAATGACCATGTCAAAAATTATGTGAGAGGTATGTAATAAGTTGTGTTGTGTTCTGTATACAGCGCCAATGAAGATGCTGGAATTTTGGCGTGATAGTAGTTGTAGAAGAGAAGCATCTGCATGATCTATATTCTTCTTGGGAGCACCAAAATGGATCACACATCAATGGGGAGCTACAACGTTGAGCTGTAGCTGGTTGCAGACTATTGTGAGTGAAAGACAATGATGATACCAGGTAGAGGGTTTCTGTATGTGTATCATTAGGAGCAGAGACAGAGCTGTTTGCAGAAATTTAAAATTTATAGGTACAATATCCCTTTCAATTTTTGTTCCCCCCCCCCACCCTCCAACATCTTTAGGTCGATTTACAAAGGTAATACAACACTCAGGACCTAGTTAAAAATTCAAACTCCATTTACATTGCTAAGCATACAGTGATTTGAAAAGGGTTTATTTTTTAAATGAAGTTCTTGACTGTGTAGGTTGGTCAGATAAGTTAGTGTTAGTAATTTTCACAGAGTAGCTTCACATTTGTTAAGTGTGGTGGACTTTTGTAACAGTGATGTTTAATACATTAATGAATGTAATATAATTGAATCGAATTTGTAACAGTTACATCACTTATTATTTAAAGGAGGAAAACATGTTTCTGGAGCTAATCGCTCCCATCATCAGTTCCAGGTTAACTGCTGGCCTTGTTCTTTGTGCTGGTTTTTCCAGGAACTGATGATGGGAGCGATTAGTTCCAGAAACTTGTTTACCTCCTTTAAATAATAAGTGAAGTAAGTGTTATAAATTTCACTTAATTATATTAAATTTGTTAGCTTTACATTCTTTTAAGTTAAGTACCACCACAGTATAGAAACATGTATTATTTATTTTATTTATTTATGTGCACCTTCATTGCTACAGTGAAGGTGGAAATATAATTGGGAATATTTTGAAGGACACATACTGTATAGATGATGGGGGTTAACAGAGAAGAACTTTGTGGTTTATGCAGCAACATAAAGAAGTAAAACTTATTACTAATACTACTTATATAATTGGGAATATTTTGAAGGACACATACTGTATAGATGATGGGGGTTAACAGAGAAGAACTTTGTGGTTTATGCAGCAACATAAAGAAGTAAAACTTGAGACTAAGAAAATTTACTATGTAAGGAATATTTTTCTTAGGTCTTTAGGACTCAACTGTGGGTACATGAAAGAAAGCATTTTTAATGATGCCTTCACTTTTATTAGTTAATATGCTCTCATAGTTTGTGGATATTTATTTTTATTATTTGACAAAATTTTAATAGTGTTATACACACATTATAAGAGATTAGCTAATGAAACTATTTAATTTGTTGTGCACCTTCTGTTTTATTACAATAACCACAGCATATATATTAACAGTAATAATAAAAGTAGGTAAGGATAAAACACTGAGAAAAAGTCACACTCGAAATATAGCAATTTCAAGTGTGACTTTTTCTCAGTGTTTTATCCTTATTTACTTTTATTATTACTGTTAATTTGTTACATTGTTAATAGTGTTACTTTATTTTTATTTTTCATTTATACTATATATATTGACACCTTCTTATTTGCATGGGGGGCTGATGTTGCTAAGAGTAGAAGTTTGCAATTGAAATCCTGCCAGGACCATGTTCCTTGAGTGAGGTTTTTTTTCAGGGTTTCCCTAGTCCTAATCAGTGTTAAATGCGAGGAAGGTACCCTGAAACATCTTCTTCCCAACACTCTTTCCTGAATTTATCATTTCATCTTATCAATGTCCATTGTCTGTGATGCCTCATTAGTGAAAAGAGGCATTAAACTACTAGTAAACAAAATTTAAACACAGTTTAACTATTCCTGTCTTTTGATGCTGGATAAATTTAAATTATCTTTTTCTTGCTACCTTTTTTTTTGGGGGGGGGGTATCATTACCAGTAGCATGTAGTTTTGGAAGGAAGTGGTCTACTTCATATTGAATTCTATCACTTTACTAGGAAAAGGTACAGTGCTGTTTGCAGGTTTAGTTTCACACTTTTGGGTCCATCTATTCCCTAAACTGAATTAGCTCTGGTTCCCTTTCTTGGATGTTGTTTATTTACAGTGACATGAGCTTTTCAGAAGAATGCACATTTGTTTTGCTGTTATTTGGTGGCATATCTTTTGTGTTTTATCCCAAAGGTTCATTCAAAGGTAACCTATTTTCCTTAGATGTTGAACTAACAGCATATAAAATGGAAAACATGGGGATTGGGGGATATATAAATAATTATACGTAGATTTTGTTTTAAGTTTTATTTCTTCCTGTAGAAAGGGTCCATCAATAGGATATTCTGTTGATCTCTCATCCATCTAGAGAACCCTTACTACCATTTTTGTTATTTTCTGGGTAAACACTATAGAAAAGCATTGCCATATTCAGTTTTGTTTGTAGAGCTGAACATTGAATCTGAGTATAGCAAATCAAAATTATTGTGCAGATAACTATATCAAAAGATGTGGTGCTGTACATTGCTTGAAGTTTGTCCACATTTTCATAGCAGATAAGGAAATGAAGCATGTTTTGTCAATAAAATTTGTTATATCAACTCATCAACTAAAACCATAAATTTAATGTTGAGTTGTTGACAAGGAAGTCATTACCTCGCTTGTTCTTCAAATTTTTTCATAAATAGAGGATTTTGGTGGAGGTAGCTGTACATTGCTGAAGGTGATTTTCTTCTGTCTCTCTAAGATTGGGATCAGAATGTAAGCAAGGGACTGTAGAAAGAATATATCTAGAGCAGATAAGTAAGATCAATATTTAATTAAAATGTTAATTGCGTTTTAGCCTAGCTGACGATGGGAACGAAATGTTCCTGAAACCAGTTCTTTATATTATGACAAGTAAGTGAAGCATTAAGAGTATGTAGTTCAACTAAATCATGCAATAATATCAATTATAAGATCAATATTATTTTATTTTCTAATGAATTGAAAAAGTATGTATTTTTAAGTGTAGTATATTATGTAGTCTGTTGAGGTATGTTTTCAATGAAATTTTCATTTCAATAGAGTGGTGAAGAAAATCCATTTCAATTCCAGTGCTTTGCTGGACATCATGACCCATTTAGTCATTGTAATGTTGTAACTGTACCTTTCTTTGGGAAATCTAAAATAATATATAGTCTTTTTTTCAAGGCATTTATAGTTTCTCTTTTCTGCTTTAAATCTCTAAATTCACACAGCTTAGGCGCCAACAACAAGACTGAAGTAATCCTATGAAATTCTTATCATTTGAACTTGGCACTCCTTGTAATGCACTGTAACAAGTAGAAGTTGATATATAATTCACTTATTTTTTAATTGGACATGTTTTGGGAACATGTGTTCCCATAATCAGCAGAAAAGCAACTGGTAGAAGCATACTCTGTAGGTGGTTTCAGCAATATATCAAATCTGTCCAATGATGGCTCTTGAAGTTCATGATGCAGATTTTATTTTTGATAATGTAAATTTTTTTTCTGAACAAAAGTGGACTGCCACTGCCAATTTCTCTGTCTGTAACATATATTTCTGAAATGTTCTTTGCTATTGGTTTCCAAATTTCTTTTTGTTTTTCCAATGTATACTTGATCAGTCTTTGAATTCATTTGATAGATACTGGGCTTCCTTTCAGAAGGTTTAGAATATTTATAGGAAGATTGTAATAAATGTTTAATATCTTGGACATTTTAGAGATAGAATTTTTTTTTTATTTATTTTTTTAATCTATTGAATATGCTAGGATGTGTGTGAAGTTTTTTGAGTTCCATATCTTCTTTCATTAGTAAACATTTTAATTATATTATCTACCAATTTTTTTTAAGGAAACTATTATGTAGTGTTGTACTGGTATGCTTCTTTATATTCTTTTCTACTGAATGGAACATTAACCATTCTGTATGTGAGGCTGTTGAGGATGGCATGCAAATTGAAACTTGGAATGCTTTCGTAATAAAAATGCAAATAAAAGACTTATCACATTCAGCACTATTGTAAATGTAATTGTAGAAACTTTCTTTAAAAAAAATGTAAATTAAAAAGCTGACACATTGTGAGATTTATAAATTTAGCCTTGAAATATTTTATTTAATGAAATATCAATATAAATTTCACATATTGAGAGGTACATTAAATTTAGATATATTGCTAAGAAAGAAATTGAAATTTATTGATATGCTAAGAACAAATACAAACTACCAGGGGGCCTCCACTTATCTGGCCCAAGGTATTCTATGGTATGCCCCCCTCACAATTACAAAAAATATAAATAAAATAATTAGTTTTATTCTTTCACCTTTATCCGAGTTGTAACATAACTAAATGATACAATATTTCCACCATGATTGCTACGGTCTCCAGTACCCGGTTCATCAAGAACAGCCTACTGGAATTGCAGGGGATCAGTTTTGAACCAATGCAAGGTCCTAAATAAAATTTTTCCATTACTCTACCAATATGATTATTTTGTTAGCTAGCTACAGCCTCTACAAACTAATAATGACTTTATTTCTCAAATGCATACTAAATGCTACATTTCAAATTTAATAACATTATAACCCACTCCCAACTATAATCACCTTTATCTGCATCCTAATATGATTAAACAAATGCAACCTTTTAAGTTATTTGATTTACTTCCCTTCTTAGTACCCAATTCCATTTATTTTTAACTTTGCTCAGGAATTGCCCTACATTCCTGTTATCTTTAATAAAGATTTTCATTAAGGCTATTTTTCTATCTAATTTAAAAACCATTTCTCATTTACAAACTTTTTCCTCCAGAGTCCCGTCCCTTTGCACTCAAACACTATATGTTCCATATCTTCCTTTCCCTCACATATTGGGTACTGATCCTGGGAAAACCCTTTCCTTATTTCTTTTAATCTCCACACACCTGCTCTTAACCATGCAATGCCCTCTCTTTGTTCTATTTGATTTATCAATATACTTTTCTCTTTCCCATTTGTTTTTTATCGGTATATAAAATATACTTAAGATCTTTTGCCCGCTATTTTGCTAAACAGTTTTTGTATTTCTATATCTTGCAATCTCTTTCTTACTACTTTCCAAAAACCCTTTACATTGTTCTCCCTCCTAAGACTATTACTCCACCCATTACTCCTTAGACTCTTTTCTTGTAATTCTAAGCATTTCATCTAGGTTTAGGACTCTGAACCGATATTTGAGAGCTCTTTCCATAATCACACTTTTTCTTTCCTTTCTCATTTCAGTTTGTACAACTTCCTTTGCTATTGTACTTGGTACACCCAAAATTTCTCTACAAAACATCCTATGCACATCCACAATTTCCCATCCTCCACATATTTCAATACCATACAACACCTTTGCCTCAACCACCATACTATCCAGCCACTTAACATTTATATCTGGTATTTTATATTTACAACCTCTAACTGCTGCCATTGCCCCTTTCCCTTTGCCAAAGTTTTTTTTTTGGCCACCTCCTCAATTTTAACTGCTAGATAAATGCAATCCCTAACTACCTTTTATTCTATATCTCCTTTCCTCCACTTCTCATATTTATTCAAATTTGCTCCTTTCTTGAAACTACTATTTCAGTCTTCTCCTGATTTAGCTCCAAGTCCCAATCATTACAGTAATTGTCTATTTGCTATAAGAATTGCTTTAAGCCAATCATCTGCAAATAATAACCATGGAATTGTAACATTATTAATAACTGGCAATGAATTGTTACTCTTTATCTCTGTTAAAATGTCATCAATAAACAAATTGAATAACACTGGGCTTAACTTACACCATTGTCTTAACCCCTTCTCTTGGTTTATTTCTCTTGTTACCATTCCAGCTTTCACACAGAAGGTATCTCTCTTGTATAATGCTTTAAGAATATTCACCATATGAAAACTTACTCTCTTACTCAGTAAATTATCCCATAACAATTGTAACTCTATGCAATCATGACTTTCTCTAAGTCAACAAATGCCATGTGCAGTTTTCTTTTCTTATCTTTTAAATATTTGTCCACACTAATTTTTTATAATGAATATATTTTCTGTTGTGCATCTGCCCCTGCGAAATCCCATTTGGAATTCTGAAATAATTTTATGTTTCTCAACCCAATTTTGGAGTCTTATTTGTTAAAATGCCTGTAAAAACTTTTCCAACATTTGATAATAATGCAATACCTCTGTAATGTTTTGGCATATCTACATTTCCCTTGCCTTTGTATATTGGGTAAATGATTGCTTTCCTCAAACTTTTTTGGTACACTTTCCTTAGCCATAATTAAGCTCAATAGTCCTGTGAGAAACTTAACTCTGTTTACATCACAACATCATTGTTTCATAAATTCTGGTGGGATACCATCTATTCCTGTTGCTTTATTCTTTTTAATTAATTTCACTTGTTTAACTACCTCTTCATCTCTCGCCTCATTGTCCAACATTTCTATATAGCCCATTCCTGTTTCTAACCTTGGTATTCTTTTTAAACCACTATGCTCACCAAAAAGAGTTATAACATATGTTATCCACTCTCCTGGAATTATGTTGGGTTTAGTTACAAACTTGTCATAAGTTAAGTAAAAAATGTACTTAAGAAGCAGTAGACAATGGAGTGGTAATATATCCTACATTAATGTGTCAAATTGTTAACACTAACTCCACTTACTTTTTTAAAACTTTGGACTAGTTTCGGGAGATGTTCCTCCCATCATCGGCTGCTGTTGACTGAATGTTCAAAATGGGGGATGGACACCCGTTTCGAACAATGGCATTCAGTCAACAGCAGCCGATGATGGGAGGAACATCTCCCGAAACTAGTCCAAAGTTTTAAAAAAGTAAGTGGAGTTAGTGTTAACAATTTGACACATTAATGTAGGATAACATTTTCCATATCCTATTAATATTTCCTTCACTTAACATCCTCATTAAATTCTTCTCATTTTTCCTTCTCCACTTATGTTTCTTGCTCTCTATCATATAAGTTATAAAATATATTCCCCTCTAAATATTCTTTCTTTGACTCCTCATCCCCTGCCTCTCCATTTTATCAGCATTTGCTTCAGCACTTTTTTGTTACTTTACATTCATCATCATACCACTCTTCACCCCTATCCCCAACTCCCATCCTGTTTTTCATCCCGTCTCTCTTTGCATATATGCATTTATGCTATTGGTTGCCTTCTCTACTTCATTATTTTTAACATATAACTTATTCCATGTTGGTATATTTGACCATACTTTGATTTCAGAGTCTGTTTAAATTTGTTTCTCTGATCCTCCTTTCATTTAAAAATAGTATATTGGCTAGTCCCATTCATCCCTTCCCCTGAATTATCCACTACATACTCTGATTGAATTTTTAAATCTACTACCAGTGGAAAATGATCACTTCTTGAGTTAAAATTAAGTATCTTAAAATTGCTCATAATAAACCCCATGTTGACTGGCCATAATACATAGTCAATAACACTCTGACCATTGTTATTAACAAAAGTAAATTCCTGGAATGCATCTTCACCATATTTACCATTCAGAATATCTAGTGCATTCACTTCACAAAATCCCAAACATTTTTCATTACCCTTATCTTTGGTATACCTTACTGTATCTTTTTAATCATTATTTCATTGTCCCATACCATATCAATTCCAAAATCCACATCCCCCTCACCTACTGTGATGTTGAAATCTCTAACCTGTGCATTCATATACTTCTCTCTTAAATTCTCTAAAGCACTTTCCAGTTGCTTAAGCAGATCAGGGTTATGGTACTGTGAGGATCCTGGTTGATTATACACTACTCCTAGGCATATGATATTTTCATCAATCAATTTATCATCCATTACAAACCACAAAGCAGTTTTGACCTTGCCCATGTTTCTCTTATTACTTTTCTCAAAGATTTCCAGGCAAAATAACCCAAGTCTCCAGAGGCTGTTCCTTTCTTTGCCACCACTTCTCCTTTTATTCCAACTATGTAAAATCATCCATCTGTACATTCACTTCCATTAGCCATGTTTCTACTACTCCCAAGTAATCTATCTTTCCTAATAATTGTTTGAACTTCCCTGTATACATTTAGTTTTTTAAACCATCACAGTTCCAAAATTGCAACCTCCTTACTTCCCCCATACCCTATTGCGATTCCTTTCTTTTTCTATTTCTGTAACACTTTCTTGCTCCGTAGCTCGATTCCCTCTTTTGAAGTTGCTGCCCTTTCTTTGTCTAGCATGAGTATACTACCATTTGGAGTCGATATGATTATGTCCCGTCCTCACTGCTCTCCGACCATGCCTTCTTCCTACTCTCCACCAGTCCATGTGCTAGCCTTATTTCCTCCCTCCTTCCTCCCTCCTCCCTCCTTGTTTCTGCCGCTCTTATGTCATTTCTTCGTGAACTACCCACTACGTCATCTTCCACTCTCTCGCCTGATTCAATCTTCTCTACACCCCTTCGCCTCGCATACTTCTCCTAAGCTCAGACAATCTATCCTCTAGTGCTGATGGAGTTGCTTTCTGCCCAACCTTTGGACTTCCCATCAGTGTTGTTTCCGGACCCACGGCAATTGATGTGTCTAGCTGATTTATTTCCTTTTGATGTGGTCTGATGTCACTTATATCACTTCCTGCACAGCCACCATCTGCCCATCAATCCACAAATGTAGATTGTGAATGAAAGCCTGTTTCCCCTCTGATCTTGCCATTTTCATCTGTTGAATTAATTTTTTCTTAAGAGTTTGTTGTTCCACCAATAAATCCTTGTTAATAAAAGTATCAGTTCTTCTTAATTGCTTGGCTTTCCTTAGGACTTCATATATGAACTGCACAGATGTAAATCTCACAACTATAATTATTTTTCCTTTCGATCTTCCAACTCTGTAAGCATCACCAATCTCCCATTCCTGTAACACCATCCCTAATCTTCCTTCCAAAATCTCTCTAACTTCTTGTATTGGCTACACTCCACTCCTTTCCTTACTCCTGCAATAGCTAAATTAAACCTTAGATATCTCTCTTCCATACCCTCTACTCTTGTTCTGATATTCCGCAGTTTTGTTCTTATGTCTTGCACTTCATGTCTTATATGATCCTTAATTACCCTTTTTTTTTCCTACTTTTTTTTCTTTTTCTACTCCATTCAGTTTGTTTCCTAATCTCTCGTCCATATCCTTTATTCTAGATAAAATCCCTTCCATGATAGCTTGGTTCCCATTACTCACTCCCATTAGGTATATTAAATGTAGTCCTAATTAGCTTTATACAAGAAAAATAAATGAAAAAGTTACACAATATGAGGTATTGTAACTTGAAACTTGGATCCTCTTTTTAAAGACACACAAAGTGGGGTATGGTATATTTAGGTCTTAAAAGACTTCTTAAAGAAAAATAAGAAAGGTTGTACATTGTAAGGTTATGTAGATTATGCCTTGAAACATTATCTAAAATGAAATGTACATAAAAAGTGCACACATTGTAAATGTGTAAACTTGGAAAACTTTCTTTAAATAAGTATGAATAAAAATTGTGAGGTTATGTAAAATAAATATAGAGCACTTTTTTGAATATCCACAGTGAGACTGCAACATTTTAAACAATTTTTGTGGAAAGAAAAATTCTTATACCATATATTTATTTATTTTTCTTTAAGAAGGCTTTCAAGGTGTAAATATACTATACCTCACTATGTGTGCCTTTATTTATTTAAATTTCTGTAAAAAGAGGTTCCCAAATCTTAAAGTTACAATACATCATAATATGTGAGTTTTTTATTTATAGTTCTTTTGACAAAGCTTACTAGGACTAAATTTATATACCTCACAGAGTTTATGGCATATCTTATTGGGCATTTTAAGTTCATATGTGCATAACTTTTAAGGGTATACTGTGTCTTTGACATACCCCACAAGAAAAGAAAAACTAGAATTCTCTCACTGTTTGTCTTATTGGCTTCTGTGAACTCCTTTTGAATGACATCTGCACATTTTCCGCAATCTCTACCTGGATTCTGGGTTCACCATCATCATGTCCTTTGATAAAATTCCTGATTGCCAAAAACTGATCACAGTATTCTTTATAGTCTTGAATGTTGGAGGGTCCTTAAACATGACAAACATTTTGTTGCACTTGAATGATGGATTTTGTTTCTGCATACCACCACACACTGTGCATGCTCATTTGGAATTCCATTTTAGAAAGAATCTGTTGTTGCAGTACCACTACTGCTATTGTGTACATTACCACATAAACTTTTTGAGTTTTTGCATCTGCTCCTTCTCTAATCACAGCTGTACATCCTGAAATGTAAACATTATAGACTTTAAAAATATTGGAATCTCACTGTGTGCACCCTGTATAAATGGAAAAATGCACAAAATGTGAGGTATTGTAAATATAGACTTGGAATTGCTTTTATAGATGCATTGTAAATAAAAGATCTAACACAATGTCAGGTGTTGTAAATTTAAATTCGGAATGTAATTTAAAAAAAACTTAAAAGGGGGCTTGGAATGCTTTTTTAAAGAAATATAAATAAAAACTCTCACTATGTAAGGTATTGCACATTTAGGCTAGAAATGCTTTTATAAAAGAAATATAAATAAAAACCTCACACACAGTGAGATATCGTAAATTTAAACTTTGAATGTCCTTATAAAAGAGGTGTAAATAAAATAACTCACATAGTGTGAGGTATTATAAATTTAGACCTGGGATGCTTTTTTAAAAGAAATATAAATAAAAAACTTAAACAATGTGAGGAATTGTAATTCAGGTCCTGGCTGACCTGCCAGTGTCAATTGATGGCCTTGGCTTAATGAAGGACACAATAAGAGAAATACATTGGATACCTGGACTCAGGTTAGTTTCATAAAAAAAAGTCAGAATAATTGTAGACTGTAGTAAAACGTACTGAAAGTATTAATTTCAAATTATGAGGAGTACTGACATGCTAGCTTAATGTACATTGTTTTGCCCCTGATATAAAATGTGAGCAAGTTAATTGATTTTCTTAAACAAACAGTGCCAGTGATATCACGTGTCAAATTGGACTGTAAACACCCAGGCATGTGTTCATCATTTACAATACATATTTATGCAAATTATCATAATATTGCATTTGACTCAGAAATTTGGCCTAATATGCATGTTAGGCTTTTTTTTCTTTTCTTCCCCCCCTCCCCTCATTTATGGCCAAAGAGAACCAATGACTAACTTATCCCGGTCAGGAGATTGTAACAAATAGTAATGTAATTCATGGTTCGACAACTCTATTTTGTCACCGAATGTATTATATATGAATGTTTAATGCTTAAGGAATAAAATTTACCTGTTAAGTGCTACTCTCATTACAGATAGTTATAAATATTTTATGCTTTTCCGAAAACTGGCTCTCCTTCCAGGAAGTTCAGTTTATAAATGTTGAGAACTTTATAATTGGTAATGTTTGAGGCTACTGGTATTATAATTTAATCCTATAGATGCATTAACATCACTGTTTATTGTTCAGGAACATATATATATATATATATTTTTACAAATTAAAGAGTCTATTGGAATTCATTTTTAATTATGAATTTAATATTATCTTATTTTGGAGATTTCACTGTGTGTTTTTTAAAAAAAACGTCAGAGGAACATAGTATTGTTAAATCATATGGTTGTTCTCAATATGTTTTTGAGCCAATCAGAGGAAAAACCTGCTTGGATAATATATTTACTACATTACACAATCAGTGTTATTGAGTTGAAGTTTTTGACCCTGGTTTTCTCTTCACAGGGCAATCAAAAGTGAAATTTTCATTAAAGGTACATCTTTTAAAAAAAGATAAATTAAAATCCATTAGGATGTTGCCAATACAGATTGAGGTACTCTTTTTTCAAATTTCTCTGATGCTGCTTTGTGTCATTTCGATGAATTCTTTTATGGTTACACAGTTTATTTTGCAGCCACTTTCCTGAATTTGTTAGGATTGTCCCTTGTAACAAGTCTTTTCAATCTGGTATAACAGGTTGTATTACAAGAGAAATTGCTCCTATTAAAAGAAAGTTGTAGCCCATTGATCTCTTGCCAATAGTGCTAATGACCAAAATATGAAAAATGAATATCTGTATAAGAACAGAATTTATAAATCTAGTGTAAAAATACTGAAATGAATTTTAATTTGAGATACATTGAAACTTCTTCTTGCAACAAAAGCAAGACTGCATGGCAGAATATAAAATGAAATAATTCATCTACTAAAGTCATAATAACTGACTACTTAATTTCTCCCAATTAATTTAATGAATTCTTTAATGATTATCTAGTCAAGGCAAAATCGAACATTCCTCCCACTCATGAATCTGTTAATCAAATATTATGTACTAATGTTAAACCAAATTCTGTATTTCAGTGGAAAGAGATTACAAATAACAATATTTTAATGCCATTAAGGATCTTAAAAATTCTAGATCTGTAGATTACTATAAATTTCACATTATTTAGTAAAACAAATTATAATGTATATTTTATATCCTCTTACTACATGGTTCACAACTGTGTAATAACTGTTTAAATTTCCTGAAACATTTAGATAGCCATAGTTATTTGGATTTTTAAGAAAGGAAACAGTGAGCCTGGTAATTATAGGCCAATCTGCAACATTTCTGCATTTTCAAAAATTCCTGAAAAGATAGTTAAAAAGCAGCTCTGCAATTGCTTTGAAAACAATAATATATTCCATACAAATCAATATGGCTTCAGAACTGGTTTAAGTAATATTAATGCAGTAACACATTTAATTAAGCATGTACTAGACACTTTTGAAAGGGACAAAGCTCTCATGGCTACCTTCTGTGATCTCAAGTAAAGCTTTTACACTTTATTGAACATGACATTTTAGTTTTTAAAATGCAGTTGGTATGGAATTAATGGTAGTGAATTACAGTTATTTAATTCATATGTAATTGATCATAAGCAATGTGTTGTTAATAACAATAAATGTAACATCATAAGGTTCAATAAGATGTTTCACAAGGTTCAGTCCTTGGCCCTATTTCATTTTTAATAGGTATTCATGATACGGGTAATTACATATATCTTAATGTTATATTACAAGCAGAAGATACTACAATACTTAACAGTCATAAGAACGTTACTTCATTAAAGAACAAATTGAATTTATATCTTTCTGAAGCTAAAAACTAGTAAAATCTCCAAAATAAGATAATATTAAATTTATAATTAAATATGAATTCCAATAGACTCTTTAATCTGTAAAAGAAAATATGTTCCTAATCTCCATCTGGAGAACAATAAACAGTGATGATAATACATCTATAGGATTAAATTATAATACCAGTAGCCTCAAACAGTAGTTCCTCACAAAAGAAACTTAAGTCCAGCTTTACATACTTCATATTTTGTTCAGCAAATATAACAGTTCCACCACTTTTATGCTCAAAATGAGAATAAACATTACCAATTATAAAGTTCTCAAGATTTATAAACTGAACTTCCTGGAAGGAGAGCCAGTTTTCAGAAAAGCATAAAATATTATAACTATCTGTAATGAGAGTAGCACTTAACAGGTAAATTTTATTCCTTAAGCATTAAACATTCATATATAATACATTTAGTGACAAAAAAGATTTGTTGCACCATGAATTACATTACTATTTGTTACAATCTCCTGACTGGGATAAGTTAGTCATTGGTTCTCTTTGGCTATAAATGAAAAAAACAGTGCCTAACATGGACATATTAGACCAAATTTCTGAGTCAAATGCAATATTATGGTAATCTGCATAATTGTCTATTGTAAATTAGGAATAAATGTCTGGGTCTGCAGTAGATGAAATATTTTAAAATGCTTAAAAAAACCTTTGTGGCCTCACTCATATGAACAAGAAAACAGACTGAGTTGAAAAACATTGAAAATATTAATATAATGATAAGACACTCTTAATGTTTCATTCTCAAAATTAAAATATTCAGGACATGTTTTGTGAGACACATCATCAACTCTTAAATGACTGGTGGATCATGGTAGGTTGGAAAGGTAGGTGACTGTGAGGACTCTGGTGGTCTGTTCATGAACTTATACAGAATGTTGTCTACTTCTGGAATATTGAAATTCATGAGTTTATGTTCATATTTCTTTATGAAAATATTTTCTCATATATCAAGTTCCTTGGGATGTTGAACAGCTTTTAATAAAGTGATACCTTTTTCTATTTTGAGATGTTCATTCCAAACATGTGCTGTAATGGCTAATTTTTCTATCTGTTTGTAAGGAATATTTGTCCAGTGCTCCTTCAATCTGATGCCTATATTTCTCTTGGTCTTGCCTGTGTATATTTTTTCACTGTCTTTACAATTAATCATCTGGTATATACCCAGTTTTTCCTCTTTGGGTCTGGAATGTGCTTTATTTAAGTTCAATAATTTGTCAATCCTGTATCTGTTCTAGGATGCTATTTGATGTTATAGTGTTTAAATGTTTTTTGAAATGTATTATTAGCTTGTGGGAGGGTAAGTGAACTTTTTGTAAGTTTGTTCTTTTGATAAGGCGGTCAGGGTAGTAATTTTTTTTTAAGGAATCTTTGACTTTTATCATCAGTTTTTTTAACCCATTAGAAATGGCTGTTTTTGTTACATGCAAGTATTCTTTTTTATTAAACTGTTAATTGGAACTTACAGTGACAAGTAAGTGAGGCATCAAGAGTGTGTAGTTTAACTAAATCATACAATAATAACAATTATTCTTTTTAGTCATTTAAGAACTTTCGATATTATGAAATAAGAGTGTGTTAAACGACAGATTAGATAGAATTTACATATAATTTTTAAGTGTTACATTAACTAATCTGAATACCATGCTGTTGAAAGCTGCTTCCTTATGAGGTCTTGGGTTAAAAGCATGGGCCCTAATGTAATTGTTGATGTGTGTATTCTTTCTATAAATGCCAAATGCTGGTTTGCTCTTTCTTTTTATGATACTCAAGTTCAGAAATGGTAATATGCTGTTGGTTTCAATTTCTAAAGTGCATTTAATTATGGGTTCCTATAGGATGAATAGTTTCGGTGCATCTTCTACATATCTCTTTTGTACAATAGCAATATATCATCTACATATCTATGCCAGATCTTGAAGATATAGGGGAAGGCTTCAATGATATATGTTTCAAAAGAACTGAAACATAAATCAGCTAGGAATGGTTAACGAGGGCTGTCCATTACTAATCCTGAATTGTGATTTTAATGTAATCCTTGATATGTGTGTCTGTTAGATGGCATCACTTTATTAAAAGCTGTTCAACTTCCTAAGGAACTTCACATTTGGGAAATGATTTTCATAAAGAGATATGAATATAAACTCATGAATTTCAATATTCCAAAAGCAGACAATATTCTGTACATGTTCATCAACAGACTGCCAGTGTCCTCATATTGCCTACCTTTCCAACCAAGCGTGATCTGTCAGTTGCTTAACAGTTGGCAATGTGAGCAAAGGTCTCATGAAACATATCCTGAGTTTTTAAATTTTGGGAGTGAAATGTAGTGTTTTATCATTATATTAATATTTTAAATGTTTTTAACTCAGTTCATTTCCTTGTTCATTAAGAGTCAGGCCACGAAGGTGTTTTTAATCATTTTAAAATATTTTATGTACTGGAGATTTAATACTCGTTTTCTCTGTGTTGATTCCTGAATACATTAGAATTCAAATGTCTGGTTGTTTAGAGTCCAGATGTCACCGGCACTGTTGGTTTGAGAAAATCAATAATTTGCTCTGATTTTGTAACAGAAGCAAAGTGATACACATGAAGTGGGTATGTATTTGCTACTCCTTGTACGTTGTAATTATAAAATTTAAAATTAATTTCTTGTTGGAACTAATACAATGGAACAATTCTTTTTATTACTACTTGAATCAATTTAATGTACTTACGCTCAACTTACAATTAACGCGTACAGAACATGTTTCACAGACTTTTGCTTGCATCATCAGCTGTGAATTGAGTAAGCATTAAATTGACTGAAGTGCTAACAAAGAATAATTGAAATTATTACTTTCAGTACTTTGTTTATTATAGCCAACAATTCCCTGACTTCTAATTTGATGTTAACTAACCTGAGTCCAGGCAACTGATGCAACTCTTATTATGTCCTTTGCTAAACTTGAGCTGTCAATTGATACTTGTAGCTAGGTCAGAGCCACTTTTGATGTTATTTAAATTAGATTCATCACATACACACACACTAACTCACTTACTCACCTCCCTTCCGCCATTTTTATTTTCAATAATGGCACCGGTTGCAGACATTATGGCATTTGTTTATACTATGTGTCACAGTTTCTGTGAAACTCTCTTTCACATTGGCAGTTAACAAGTACACCTGTTTGGTGAGAAGAATTATCCTTTCATGTAGTTCACGAACTATCTGATCCTTTTGAGATAAAACTTTTATAATGTCAATTTTACTGTCACTATCTAGAACCATGCTCAAGGCATCACAAATAACTTCAATGTCACTTGCCAGGTTATAACTTTCATGTCAACATTTGACTGTATTGTCATTACATTGTTTAATAATTTTGCACAACTTTTGCGCACAAAACTTTCACACTGAATATATTTTTGGCTACCGACTACGTTGGCTCTACATTGAATGCAAGTTGGGTTCACTGCTGCATTAGATACACTAGGGCTGATACCTTTTACCATAGTTGCAAATGCACAGAGCAAGGAGCCAGAGGTGTGCATTCATTTTAACTTCTGCCAATGAGAGGTATTGTTCATTTAGGCTTGGAATGCTTTTCTAAAAGAAATGTAAATAGAAAACCTGACACAATGTGAGGTAGGTGTTGTAAATGCAGATCTTTGCTTTCTTTAAAGATGAACAAAAAAATTCTACACAATGTGAGGTATTGTATATTTAGGGGTTATAAGACTCTCTTAAAAGAATAAGAAAAGCTCATGGTATTGTGACAAAGTTTTGGTCTTTATTGTAAAATAAACATGAATGAAAAACAAAATAAATTGTAGACAATGGAATGGTAATATATCATTTGGTTAACAGCTGATGATGGGAGTGAGTGCTTCTGAAATAGTCTTAATGTTATGTATGTAATTGGATTTAGTGTGAACAAGTTGATACAGTAGTGTAGGATGTGAATGAAAAAACTGAAAATTGTAAGGTATTGTAAATTTTTGCTTGGAATGCTCTTTTATGAGAAATATAAATGAAAAGGTTTATAATTTGTGAAGTATTATAAAGTTGGTTTATTTCTCAGAATAGTTACATTGAGACACTTATTGCAACATTTCACATTCCCCTGAAATCTCCAGTAGAAAAAATATTTTTTGGTCTGCTGTTGGAACTGGGAAGTGAATTTTTTTCTGCTGCTTTGTCATAGGAAAAATTTCCCCCAAACAAATGCAGGTTGCTTGGAGTTATGTCAGGGCTTTATTTGGAGATTATTGATGATTGCCTATTTGAAATTTTGTAGCATCCCATTGGTATTGTTGGCTTTGGTTTCTGTTGAATGGCTTTATGATATTTCCTGATGTTGATATAGTAGGAGTTGGCATTTTGTTGTCCTTGAGGCTAGAGTATGGCGAGTTGTAAACCTTTGTGATCCCAGAAGACTGTGAACATCACTTTTAATTTTTTTTTGCAAATGATGTAGGGTATTTTCACTGCATTAATGCACAATGAACATAAGACATTTCAGCTCTGATAATTTGAGGTTGGATGTTATATCCTTCATTGTTGTTAGTGATCCAGATGCTGTAATGTCAAACTCATTCTTTGCATTATGTGTTGTCGTCAGTGAGGTAGATAATAACAAAAGCAGCAGCTCTAGTTACTTCTCTGCTGCTTGGATTAAGTATTATAAGCTTAAATAAGTGTACTTACGAAGCTGTTGACAATGGAGTGGTATATATATAAACAATGTATACAGTTTTTTTCACACTAACTCCATTCACTTACATAAATTTGGAACATATCTTCAGCCTGTGACAAACAGTTTGTCAACAGGCTGAAGATGGGAGGGATCGCTCCCGAAACATATGTTCCAAATTTATGTAAGTGAATGGAGTTAGTGTGAAAAAAACTGTATACATTGTTTATATTATAAGCTTGTTGCAAATTTGCCTCTGTGGCAATCTCTGGTTACCAGTTGATGCAGTGTTTGTCTTTGATAAATGCTGTAGTCTTTAGATAATTTGTGCTCCCAATTGTAAATAGCTTGATGTGACAGGCAGTTCTTAACATAGATGGAAAGTTTATCTTTAGGAATATTCTTTGATTTCATTTATTTTAGGTGCTACCATGTTGCAACTGCTTTGTAATCATTCTCATTGGAGTAATACTGTCGTCTAATGGGTATAGCCTCAAAGGGGTCATTCATACATGTAGTACAGTGCATCAGTTTGTAACTTACTTGTTGACTGACTCTTGTGTTTCTGGAAGTGGATCTTTTTTGGGACTTTCTGGATGAGGTCTCATTTTGGAAATTGCCCCCCCCCCCCCTGTGCACACACCTTAAATTACCAAAATGTATCTTTTTGCACAATTCCTGACAAATGTCTTTATTTCTTTCCAGTTTGTCATAGGAGGTATGCATTGTTAACATGCTTTCGGTTAGAAAAGTGCATAAACTATATTAAAAAGAGTAGGTCCCATTAAGTTTTAATATGATAAAGTAAAAGTGAACATTTTCATTTAAATGCTTTAAGTTTATGTGGTGTTGAACACAGCTTCCTCCATTTCTGCATTAAATTGTGTTCCATGCATTATTACAAAGAGGAAAACTTATTTTATGTTCATTGGACATATGTCTTCAAGTAAGAGGTTTAATAATTGAATTGGTTGATGTATTACAAAGATTATGGTTTGAGAATAACAATGAAAATTAATGTATTATTTTTTGCTAACAATATTAGTATGAAGATGATAGTACAGGCCTTGAATGAAATATTACTTTTGTAATTATTCTTTTAATGTTATTTTTTTCTAGTAATATGACATTATTGGTAGCAGCAATGATGGAAATGAAATGGTTCTTTTTTCATGAGTTTGCTATTGTTGCATTGTGGAGTAGATATCGTAATGCTAAACATAAGGGGAAAGGATTGCTATCTGGTTAAGTAAGTTTGACAATGAAGGGACTACTCTATTATTAAGTCGGGCTGAAATCTTGAATGGTATGTGAAATCTCTATTTGGTGCAATTTGGAGGAGTATTCTTACAGATGTAATGGAGTCAAAATTGAAAACAGGTTTTTGGAATGAAAATGTTGACAGATGTTCTCAAAGTTATGAGAACATAACTGTTTTTAACAATGAAGCAGAATTTCAAGGTTGATATAACTACAACCAGGGATTCTAAAGCCTATTAACAGATACATTGTTTGGTAGGAAAATTCTTCATTTGCTTTTAACTATGACAAATTCCATTCTCTTCTGTAAGATGCATAAGGTGGGATGGTATATTTTCTGGAAATAATTTAGTGATTAATAAATGGTTCTTCTGTAGTACAAATTGAATCTATTTTTCTTTACATCAACATACACTTTTAAATATTACATTAAAATCTATGTCTTTGTCAATTCCATAATACTAACTGACAATATAAAATGAATACATGTCATTATGACTATTAAAATGTTTTAATTCTAAACACTAAATCCAACTATTATCCTATATTTGTGAGTTACTGACTTCCTTAGGACTACATACATACTAACACCCATGTTATTGGTGTATAATAATCCGTTTCTAATGCAAATTGACTCCCATTCCCCTCCCCTATTCAATCATTAACTATCTGACCATTCTTTATCATTTCTCCCTTACCTTCCTTAAATATACTGTAAATCCCTAAATCATTATACTTTTAAGGTTACACTTGTTTCTACATTTCCTTGCATCATCCTCTTTGTCATTCTTTACTATCTCCATCTAAATTTTTGCATTTTTTATTCCAGACCTTTTCTCTCCATAACTACTGTAGTAAGAAACTTTAAAACATAATTATGTAGGTCATTTTGCTAAAGTATGGGACATTTTTAAAATGAATTATAAAGAAGGAGCAGTGTATTTAATAATCCATTCATGGTAGTAAAATGTACAGTAATGTGACTAAATTGATATGTATGGTTTCTTATTGGAATAGTTTTAGTTCTGAGTTTTTACCTCTTATCTCACATAAATATACACATGCACTTCATTTTAACATGTTGCTTTTCCATTTATTTGTCCTTTTACGGCCTACACTTAATGATATCATTGTTTTTTCTTACTTGTGAATAATCACATTAGTTTGAACTTGATGCGAGTTATGTTGCTATTCTGTCGGTTTGATATAGTTCTAGAAGGTGGGAGTGCACTGGAGAGGGTATAAAGATATTCACAAATTGGCAAATGAACATTTTGATATTATTGTATGATTTAGTTGAACTACACACTCTTAATGCTTCACTTACTTGTCATAATATATAGAACAGGTTTTGAGAACATTTCATTCTCATCATCAGCCAGGCTAAAATTCAACTGTTGGATAATTTGTTAAACTGTGGGAATGTGTATTCTGCTCTGGTGGCAGTGTGATGAACTTGTAGTTTATGTTTTCATCCACAGCAGTGTTGAAGCTCATTAGACTGTCTTTGTAGATGTAGATTTTCTTCTAAATTGCTAGTTCTGTATGTCCTTGTACTGATTTTAATAATTTTGTTATTTATACAATAATATCAGTTATATGATTGGCTTCACTGTGCAAGTTTCAATAAACATTTTGCGAATAGAAAACATTGCTTTTAAGTTTGTCAAATGTCTACTAGATTCAAAGACTGAATCTTCCAGCTTCACTAACTTACTATTTCATTAGCCCTTTATCTATATTATTATTAGCTATGTGTTGAGCCTTATCTTTGGTAGATTTAGTGTTGGGCTTTCACAAATTTGCAATTAGTCTCTTTTCTTTCCCTGGGATATTGTAAGTTTATTAGTCAATTTGTGAATATCTTTCTCCCCTCTCCAAGGAGCACTGCTGACTTCTAGAATTATATCAACTGACAAGAGTGTTTAGTGTGACTCATGGCAATGTAACGAGTAAGTTTATTGCGTGTGCTAATTGGGTTGTACAGCATCATAGACTTGCAGTAAATGTGATCACCCAGAAGGGCATATTTAAATTGTGGGTTTGTTTGTTGGTCATTAAGGAGAATAACATATTGTTTGTTTTTTTTTTTTATTTATTTATTAATTTGAGTGGTAACTGCAGAAAGTACAAATTTTGTAAATCATTCTTTGTGAGAATACATGCTGAAGTTTAGAGGACTTCTCTGGCATTTACTGTAAAAGAGGACTAGGGAAATGGCTATTAAATACTTCATTTGGGGTGGAGGGGATTTAATTTGAAATGCATATTTTCGAAGTTGACATTTTATGATAACTTTGAGTAAAAAAAGTGACAGGTGTAAATGAGTTATGAAAGGAAGCCTGTCTGCTGCAAGTAATTTCTGCTCTGCTCTGCTCTGTACATGTTTAGCCTGTAATGTGATAGTGATTTTAATTTAAGATTATGTGTATATGTATTGATAGAATTTTGTGAAATATGTATAGAGAATTTTGCAATGCAGAGGTTAGGTCTGATTGTTTTCAAGCAGTTAAAGAGTTCTTTTGCAGTTTGTTGAGAAAGAATATAATTTTGTTGGCAGTTATTTAGGGACTTTCTTGTACATGTTTCTTAGTGTCTTCAAATACTGCCAGCAATGAGAAATACCTTGCATATGAGCAAGAATGTTGAGTTGTTAGTACATATTGCTGTGATGATATTAAGAGTTCTTTGATGTTGTAGGACAAACATTCCATTGCTAGTGATTTGCTGTGCTGAATACAAGTATGTGTTTCTTTGACTTTCAGATTGTAATGGGTAGTTCTCTGGTTTGAGAATAAAATGGCAGGAAAATGTGAATTAGGCTCTTAATCTATGTTCTCTGATTGGAGAGAAAGTTTTTTTGTTTTTTTTTTTACAGGGGAAAATGTTATGCAGTTGATAATCGTGACTGCTACTTAATCTAAGTTCTGTTGCTTTGAATGCTGACTGTAGTTTCTTTGTTTTTGAAATGAAACCTTGATTGTCCTTTGGAATCTGGTTTAGCAGTTGGCAATATCGAGTGCTGTCTTCTCTACTTTGAAAAGTAACATTGGTATTTTCTGAGGAATGTTGTGTAGCAGTTGTCATCTAGTTCAGCTACTGTACATTTGTGTGTAGGCCATTACATTACTGAATGTCTAGTTTGAGTGCTTTGAAATGCAACAATTGTTGTTTCAAGCATTCTGTATATTGAGGTATTTGCCAATGAAGGTTATTTCTTCGTGCCTAGTGCTCCACTGTTTATGTTCTGTGCTTTTCAGCTGTCATTGTATACATGTCAAAGTTGTGTAGAAACATCTTTTGTACCAACATTCAGTTGGCAGTGGGGTTGCCTGTATTTGTAATATTTGGGACTTTGATACCAGTATGCATTGCTTGCCTTGTCTTGAGTTGTATATTCTTTGCCATGCTTGCCTTGTCTTCAGCTGTATATGGTAAGCTTTGCCTTGGTTGTATGTGCCTTGTCTAGCTTTTGGCTGTATATGCTTTGCCTTGTGTTGTCTATGCTTTGAGTTCTTTAGTTGTAAGTGCTATGCTTTGAGTTCTTTGTCTTTGGTCATATGTGCTTTGACTTCCTCTCCTTGTGTTGTCTTTGGTTGTATGTGCTTTGCTTTGCTTGCCTTGTGTTGTCTTTGGTTGTATGTGCTATGCTTTGTGTTCTCTTTGATTATATATGCTTTGAGTTATTTGGTTGTGTATGCTTTGCCTTCCTCTCCTTGTGTTGTCTTTGGTTGTATGTGCTTTGCCTTCCTTGCCTTGTCTTTGGTTGTATATGCTTTGAGTTATTTGGTTGTGTGTGCTTTGCCTTCCTCTCCTTGTGTTGTCTTTGATTGTATGTGCTTTGCCTTCGTTGCCTTGTCTTTGGTTGTATATGCCTTGCCTTCGTTGCCTTGTCTTTGGTTGTATATGCCTTGCCTTCGTTGCCTTGTCTTTGGTTGTATGTGCCTTGCTTTCGTTGCCTTGTCTTTGGTTGTATATGCCTTGCCTTCAGTTCTATGTGCTTTGCCTTCGTTGCCTTGTCTTTGGTTGTATGTGCTATGCTTTGTGTTCTCTTTGGTTATATATGCTTTGCCTTCCTTGCCTTGTGTTGTCTTTGGTTGTATGTGCTTTGCCTTCCTTGCCTTGTGTTGTCTTTGGCTGTATATGCTTTGGTTTGCCTTCCTTGCCTTTGGTTGTATGTGCTATGCTTTGCCTTCGTTGTCTTGCCTTTGCTTTGGTTGTATGTGCTTTGCCTTCCTTGCCTTTGCTTTGAGTTCTTTCTCTTTGGTTGTATGTGCTTTGCGTTCCTTGCCTTTGCTTTGAGTTCTTTCTCTTTGGTTGTATGTGCTTTGCCTTCCTTGCCTTTGCTTTGGTTGTATATGCTTTGCCTTCGTTGCCTTGTCTTTGGTTGTATATGCTTTGCCTTCGTTGCCTTGTCTTTGGTTGTATATGCTTTGCCTTCCTTGCCTTGGGTTGTATATGCTTTGAGTTCTTTGTCTTTAGAAGTATCTTTGCTATTCTAGTGTTAAAGTGAAACACCAACTGGTGGTAGTCGAGTGTACCATGTAGTTGCATGACAAATAGCATGGTGCATAGCATAGTGGAGCGACATCGGTAGTCTAGTGCTCGACAAATAGGTCGACACTCCTTTATGTATAGGAGTACTTGTGCATAACTATCGTGCTTCTTTGTTTCAGAACAGGCATCTTCGACAGCGCTGTCGAGGCCCATGCTCTTTTATCTCAAGAGCCTTTGTGTGTAAGTTACCTATGCTCTTTTATTACAAGAGCCTTGTATGTTAGTCCCCCTACTCCTTTATTACAGGAGTTTATACATGTACCCCCCCCCTTACTACTTAATGAATGTATATATGTATGTAGGGCAGGAATGTAAAGGAAGATAAAAGGTATAATAAAGAACTTGTATAGACATAAAGGACTTATTTATTTTACCAATCAGAGGCTGCCAGCCAGCGTTTGCAAATTTCATCTCAGGAGATAGGTTCTGCCCGCAGGGCGGAAAAAAAAATTTTTAATATATATATAAGTCCAAAATGAGGAAAACTGGAGAAAAGAAAGGAAGAAGGTATTATTGCGGCATTGGAAATGGAGAATGGCATTAGCAGAGAAGAAGGCAATAGTAGTGGTAATAGCAGCAGCAAAAAATATTGCCAAAAGAATGCCAAATGTGCAGAAAGCAAAATGAACCGAGCAAAATTTGTTTCAACCATTTGAAAATGGACAAAACTTTTGTAATAAAAAAGTCTTTGAACCATTTCCAAATAGACAAAACATTTGAACCCATAGAAAATTTGTACATGCAAGGAGATTACTCGTAACAATTCCAAATAATTTGTGAATGCAATGCCAACACGACTTGTACGCTGTTAAATCGTTTACCAACGTAAATTATGACATGTAATAAAGAAAACCTAGTCATTTACCAGGCATATTACTATATTACTATGCCTGGTAAATGACTACGCTTCTTCTGTTACAATCTGCCACATTATGTATGGTAAATACTAGATTTAACAGAGGAAAAACATACCAAATCTTAGCACTTTACCACAATGGTCAACATCTATCATTTAGTAGGAAAATCCTACTAAATCTCAGCACTTTACCACTTTGATACATGACTACAACTTAGTAGGAAAAACCTACTAAAATATAGTCAGTTACCAAACCAATAAAGAGCTAACATTTAGCACGCTTTCCATACTAAATCAGTCATGTACCAAACAGGTAAACACCAGATTTAATAGCATTTTCCCCAATAAATCATAGTCTTCCACCAAACTGGTAAATTCTAGATTTAATAGATTTTTCCCCACAAAATCCTAGTCATTTACCAAAATAGTAAATACCAGATTTAATGGGTTTTCTCTAATAAATCCTCATTTACCAATAAGCATGTGGTAAATACCAGATTCAACAGTGAAAATTGAGTCGTGTTTGGCATCCGCCGCACAAAGCATTTTGAAATGTTACGAGTAAGCATCCTTGTATGTACTATTTCTAATGGCACACTTTGCTCGGTACATCTGCTTCTACACATTTGACAAACTTTTAGCAACATTTTCTGCTACTGCTACTACCACTACTATTGCCTCCTCCTCTGCTAATGCCACTCTCCATTCCCAATGCTACAATAATACCTCCTTCCTTTCCTTCCTCCAGTTTCCCTCATTTTGGACTTGCCAGCCAAATGCGTCTACCATCGAGGATAGAGGAAAATAGGTTCTGTGCAGTTGCAAGCAGCGATAGACATGGCGATATGAAAAGCAAATAGATCCTGACGCAGACCAGTTCGACAAACGAACCATGTCTGCCAACTGCAAGCTAGCACAGATGGTACACCGAGGGTTCATGGACATGGCACAAGACGGTCGCCAAATCTCGCTTTAATAAGTTCTTTTCGTATTTTCGCACAATATGCCGACGGGCTGTGCATACTACTTCAAACTTAGCAAGACCGACAACCAGAACAGGTGCCATGTATAGGTTAAGGTAAGGCCATTTAGGTGTCAAAGGATCCAACATATTACAAAACAAAACATTTGGCTGGCACTAAACTAAATCGGCAGACCACTACAACTTACAAACTATTATGTGCACCACTGTTTACATTTCCTTGTCATCACATAGGTTTGTCAAAGAAAGAAATTGATTGTAAAATATAACCATTTATTGTAAATATGACATGCTTCACAAATAAAGCATTATTCATTGATAACATTTCAGTTCTCATAGAAAATTCATTATTCAACATACTAATATCTGATCAAAAGTTCTTATTGCATTATTCATTGATAAAACTTAAGTTCTCATAGAAAATTCATTATTCAACATACTAATTTCAAAAGCATTATTCATTGATAAAACTTCAGTTCTCATAGAAAATTCATTATTGAACATACTAATATCTGATCAAAAGTTCTAATTGCATTGTTCATCTTGCTTCACATATAAAGAATTATTCATTGATAAAACTTCAGTTCTCATAGAACATACTCATTTCTGATCTAAAGTTCTTATTCCATTGTTCATCTCGCTTCATAAATGAATTCATTGATAAAATGTTACTTCATATTTAACATACTCATTGGCAATAAAATGTTCTTATTGCATTGTTCATCTTCCTGCACTTAAAAAAATAAAAAATAAAATACACCTTTATTTGTGATCTTGCTGCACTTTGGTAAATCAAATTCACCAGTATTATTTTTATCTTCCTGCACTTAAAAAAAATAATAAATAAAATAAACAAGCTTTTCTCTTCTTTGCACACATCGTATATTATCCTAATTTGTTACAATGTCATGTTTGTTTTTTACAGTGGCACACATATTTTTTACCCGAGGTACATTTTCTAGCACATCCTGTACAAAATGCCATATTTCAATATATTCTAGTTTCAAACCAAATATTTTAAGATTCTCTCATTGCCAATTGTACTCTGGATTTTGTGCTTTGTACCTCTCTTATTGTATCAAGACAAGATGGATCAATCCAAATACCTCATTAAATCGTTACAAATATTCATCTCCCATATTCCCTTAAAACAGACTCGACAAGAGAAAAAGGAACAAATTTCTCCAGTAGATAGAAAAACTACCACTTGATCCATACAAAGCTGTGCATACATAAAATAACTCAGACTGTTAGCACAGAAGATACCTTTCCATTATCAGAGAAACCAAAAATATTAACATCACATGACTACAAGTCAGAAGACCAACGTGAACGTTGACAAAAAATCCATTGTTCATCAAAACATAAAAAGTCAAGGGTATAATTGCCTGATCAGCTAATTAGCAAATTATCACGATTTATGAAATAAACGTTCATTTATTCTTCTCTCCTCCCTCCAAGGAAGCCTTTCTATTATATATTGCAAAAAGTTTTGTAGGAAGAGACGCAAGACCTTTCTTTCAATGCTGTCAGTCCTCGTGGTGTAGTGCTAACCATAATTGCATTCTAAACACAAGATTGCGAGTTAAACCCGACCAGGACCAATGCAATTTTCTGGCGTAAAAATCTAAGTATGGCTTCCTTTGGAAGGGAAGTAAAGCCGTGGGTCAAGTGTCGTACATTTGTGGCAGGAAAACAAACCTCAAGCCTGAAAGAAGGGGCCTCGGAGCAAAATATATCAAATGTTTCACCGCTGAATAGAAAGGGATGCTGAAGACCTCAAATGCTATTTAATACAGATGAAGCATCAGTGACATATCTGCCAAGAACAAATATTTTGTATGCACAGAGACAATTCTTTCTCTTCAATGCTGTTTAATACCACGCCATTGTACTGCCGAGGCATCAATGACATGTATATCGAGACCAAAAAACATATTTTATATGATCAGCAGCAACAACAAGCATCAGTGACATGTCAACAACAGAAAACGTTTACATGACGAGAGACAACCAGACTTTTCCTTCAACGCTGTTGAATACCATCCCATGTTACCGTAGAGACAATCAATGACATGTCTGTCAAGAACAAAAAACATTTTACATGACGAGAGACAACCAGACATTTCCTTCAACAGTGTTGAATACCGCCCCATGTTACTGCCGAGGCATCAGTGACATGTCCGTCAACAACAGAAAACATTTTACATGACGAGAGACAACCAGACATTTCCTTCAACGCTGTTGAATACCATCCCATGTTACCGTAGAGACAATCAATGACATGTCTGTCAAGAACAAAAAACATTTTAAATGACGAGAGACAACCAGACTTTTCCTTCAATGCTGTTGAATACCGCCCCATGTTACTGCCGAGGCATCAGTGACATGTCCGTCAACAACAGAAAACATTTTATATGGCGAGAGACAACCAGACTTTTCCTTCAACGCTGTTGAATACCGCCCCACGTTACTGTAGAGACAATCAGTGACATGTCCGTCAACAACAGAAAACATTTTACATGACGAGAATTCGGATCACTTTGGGACTCAAAATACTCCCTTCTACAGTTAATGTGATAAGCTAGTTGATTGTTGTTATTATTCTATCCTCGCATGCCAAAACGCCTCAAGAGCAACATTAAACACACTTGTATATTAACTCTCACAGTTGAATAGACATAGAATCATGAACATTGTACTAGATAAAGCTGATGTCCGGATGTTCTCGCTGCTATCCAGAATGACGAGAAAGATGCTCAGGTAGACTGATATTCCCGATTATACTTTCCAGATATCGATCTACCGTAATTGTCATAAAAGTAACCGCAACAGATCACTTTAGAGGTAGCTGTATTTTAGAATGCACATTACGATTGAACCAAATCAGCTTTACTACTGACAACAAACCCCCCCCCCCCTAATATGAGTCAGGGCAGAGGTAGGCACGTATTAGATTGCCGATAAATACGTGTAGAAAGTATACAAAAATATATTAAACAAGTGGCTGGAAAACCAACTACGACTCCAAATATACTGAAAGCGGCTAAAATTAAAATAAAACTAAACCATTGAGAGACAATACCCACAAGAGCCATAGAAATCACATTCCTTTATAATTCCATATATTTCCGAAAACAAATTTATTCCGAATAGAAGAACTTTCGATAGATATCCCCAAGATCTACTTTGCGGACTGCAATTTCCCTCTAATGGGACGAAAGTGCTCACAGTAGACCATGATAAACCTCGCTTCTTGCTACAATTCGCAGCGCAGCCTAGCGTTAAGTCTTGGCGTTCAGCTGCAGTATTGATTGCAAGATGGCTGTGACCGCAAGTTTTTCATAATAATACAGTGAAGAAGTGGCATTTTGTAAAGCGAAAACCAGCTGGGTGATGTGTCTTTTCACCGTGGATCTAATACGAAGAGCTGCTTTGCGTGAAATGGTCGGTGTTTGCCCCCAAGAGGAAGTTAATGGGAAAAGCAGATGGATGGCTTCCATCCCAACGTAAAAAAGCACTGCCAACATTGCAGGTAAGCGTTAATGCTTTATGTTTGCCAGAGCTACCAACGTTTGCGGGCGACAATCGTGTTTTATGCCTGCGTTACTCTCTTTCATCAGTCGTGCCACTTACGCTCTAGGGCCTTCTGGTGAATATGAGGCGTCATTCGTTATTAGAATGTATAAAAGGGTGACTTATCCAAATACTTGCAGTACTATTCACGAGGATGTTTGATGTGAGAGTTTTACATATGCGGTTCTGAACCTGCACAATCTTTAACTGCATAATAATCACGTTGCTAATTTGTTAAGCCTCTCGCTTTTGGCTGATTGTAATAAGAAGGCAAGGCAAACGTCCAAGCACACATGGGCGTCTTTACAATACAAAAGTGTGTGTCTGCTTACGCCATCTGTGTGAAGCAGCAGGCATTAAGAGGACAACGACGGACGTTAATGTCGCATGGCGTTGCCTTGCCGGCAGCTCGTTTCTTTGGCTGAATGGTTAGCGTTCGAGCTTAGTGTGCCTGGGGTTTGTTAGGCCTCTCGCGTTTGGCTGATTGTAATAAGAAGGCAAGGCAAATGTCCAAGCACACACGGGCGTCTTTGCAACACAAATGTGTGCGTCTGCTTACGCCATCTGTGTAAAGCAACAGGCATTAAGAGGACAACGACGCACGTTAAAGTTGCATGTGTAGCCGTGCCGGCAGCATATTTCTTACTCGTTTGTTTGGCTAAATGGTTAGCGTTCGAGCTCACTGTGCCCGAGGTTCTGCGTTCGAGACGCGAGTGGGCAATTTTTATTTTTTTACAGTTTTTTTCAAATTTAAATTTCAAAACTTTTACATCTGTTGTATTTTATAGACCCCCCAGGTCACGAATCAGTTAAAGTTTTGGTCTTATCGCTTCTGTTGGTGAAATGACAGCCCGTCAAAGTAGGTAGTCGTAACTTTTGAAACTGCATAAATGCCGTAAAAAAGGGAATTTCGGAAAACGAAGACCAGATCTGAGATCCTGAGAATCCAAAGTATGTTGGTTGTGAATTTCATCGAAATCGGCGATGGTTGTAAATTTTCGACCGATTTTGAAGGCGAAATTGACGGTTTTTGCCACATAAAACCACCAATATCTCCGCTCCCTGGACACATTTTTCAACATTTCGGGTACCAATAGGAGCGTCTGGAGCTGGACTACATCTCGTAAAAGTTTCAAGATTCTACCTCCATTCTTTGGGCAGTTATGAGGGCTAATCGGTTTCAAAACACCAAGTCTAAAGCCTTGGATTTTCAGTCGGCTGAAAACTCGACTTTCTTATTTCGCAACGTATCCCAGCACTTGGGGTGTCAATAGAAAGCTGAAGTCATTTAGAATTCAACTCTGGTCTTAGATTTCGAATATTTGCAAAATTGCGGCTGTTATGAATAAAAACGTGTTAACAGTATGCTCCAGCATAGGACCATTTCAATATCACAAAATGGACGGCAGTATTAGAATTAGGAACTTTCCAAAATCTCCGAAGATTACGTTAAAGTAATTACAGATGCCCAACATCAAACAAAAATGACTCATTTCAAGATAGTTTAGATTAGGGCAGGAGGAAAATTGTTCAAAACATCAGCATTTACAAAGAATAAGGGCAACATTTGAGTCTCCATCAGCATCGTGCACTCAATGGCCGAGCGGTTAGCGCCCTGACCTGCGAAGCACGGTAACCCGGGTTCCATTCCCACTGCCGGCGTTTGCTTTTTATGTCAAGTCTTTGCGTAAGTTCAAATCTCATCAAAGTCCAGTTTAAAGCAAAATTTCGTCAGCAGCTCCCGTGGCCGAGTGGATAAAGGCGTGACTCTGCAGGTGGTAAGTTCTGAATACAGCGGTTCGAGTCTCTGGAGGTTCATCTGCTTTATTTATGGACGGCGGAGCAGCTCTGCAAGTGGTGCCCCCTGTGAGCGTAGGCATGCAGTTTGTATATAACTGCGGGAACTGCAGTCCCACATAAGTCCTACCATGAGAGCACCACTGCAGAGACGCGGGAGCACAATTTTATACAACATTTCGCCTGAGAAGTAGTAAAGAGGTAGAGAAAATGAAAAATTTTGCGTCTCTCCCTTAGCCTAGCGGTTAGAGACACGGCTTTTTGAGCGGCGGACCCGGGGTCGAATCTCACGCGGAACTTGATGTTTTTTTTTTCTTTTTTTTTTTTTTTTAATTTCTTTCGTGCCTATGCACGCACCGAAACGTTACATTTGATAGTTAAAACCATTTCGAAACTGAAATTTTAAATGGAATCTGGTGCACCGCTCAGGGGCCGTGCCTCACACAGGAATTCCCACTCTCCACTTAGCAAGCGATTCCTGCATTTTAAGTGGAGAGTGGGAGCAAATTTCACAAGGCATATTCCAGGGTAAGGATTGTAGAAGTGGAGAGGTCTTTATTACATGCATAAAAGGTATTGATGATGAGGGCGTTTAATGGCTGAGGAATACGTGGTGATGGATGCGGTCAGGATCATTGTAACATTCACGCCAACGTACGAATAACAGAAATAGCACAATCTCATCACCCGGCATCCTCACTGTGAGCAAGCTTACAGGCGAGTTATCGGTACATTTGCAAACACGTTAATTGAGAAACATTTCAGTTTCCCACGCATTTGGGCCTTTTAATCATTTCCCACTCGCGCGCTGCTGTTCAGTTCGTAAGCTAGGTGCCAAATATTAATTACTCAGTGATTGGCTCTTAATGCGCAGCTACTGAAGTGGCGGTTTACTTTATTCTAATGGGCGTAACGTGACCGCCGGATCTCGCAAGACAAAGATGTTCACAGTGAGGCGCCGTCTACACGAGGATGCCACCCACATACGCTGCAGCATTAAATTAGCAAGTGATATTTTGCCGTGAGAGAAAACCGATTTAAAAAATTTGCTAGACATCCAAACGTGCTCTATTATGATTCTTTCTCAGTGGACATGGATATGGATAGAACAACGTACTAAGAAATTTTTGGCATCTCAAATTGTAAACGTCGAAGTGTGGCATATTGAGATATGAGGTTTTCCGACCTTCACAAATACCCAAAGCTCACCATCCAGGTTTTACGTGTTCATCCAAACGTCTATGTTTGCGGATATTAATAATTGCCCAAAGCTGAAACAGGTGATTGTGTAATTCTACACTTAGCACTGGGATCCAAGTTTACCGCTAGCCAAACCGAAACGCTACTAAATTTCCGCAGTCAATTGCATCGTCTAGCTATGCTCCGCAGCGGATATCAGTTACACGTATATTTGTTTCCCTACATTCTAAAAATGAAAAACATAAGCATGAAAGTCGCCTGAAACGTTGGCAGCCCTTGCTGTTTACGTAAAGCATTAACCTTACCTGAATGTTGGCAGCACTTGTTTACGTTGGGAACGAAGCATTTGCGTTTGGGTGTAACTTTTCACCTAACTTCTGTGTATGGACACGCACCGACTATTTCACGCAAAGCGGCACTTCTTAATATATCCACGGTGAAAAGACACATCGCTGAACCGGTTTTTTACCTTACAAAAAGCAACCTTTGCACTGCATTGACATGGAAAACCTCCAGACACAGCCATTTTGCAATAAACACTGGAGCTGAAGACCAAGATGTACCGATAGGTTGCGTTGCGAATTGCAGGAATCAACGAGCTTATCACGAGTAATTGCAGATCGCAGCACTTGGAGTCGAGAAGCGGGAATTCGGATCACTTTGGGACTCAAAATACTCCCTTCTACAGTTAATGTGATAAGCTAGTTGATTGTTGTTATTATTCTATCCTCGCATGCCAAAACGCCTCAAGAGCAACATTAAACACACTTGTATATTAACTCTCACAGTTGAATAGACATAGAATCTTGAACATTGTACTAGATAAAGCTGATGTCCGGATGTTCTCGCTGCTATCCAGAATGACGAGAAAGATGCTCAGGTAGACTGATATTCCCGATTATACTTTCCAGATATCGATCTACCGTAATTGTCATAAAAGTAACCGCAACAGATCACTTTAGAGGTAGCTGTATTTTAGAATGCACATTACGATTGAACCAAATCAGCTTTACTACTGACAACAAACCCCCCCCCCCCCCCCCTAATATGAGTCAGGGCAGAGGTAGGCACGTATTAGATTGCCGATAAATACGTGTAGAAAGTATACAAAAATATATTAAACAAGTGGCTGGAAAACCAACTACGACTCCAAATATACTGAAAGCGGCTAAAATTAAAATAAAACTAAACCATTGAGAGACAATACCCACAAGAGCCATAGAAATCACATTCCTTTATAATTCCATATATTTCCGAAAACAAATTTATTCCGAATAGAAGAACTTTCGATAGATATCCCCAAGATCTACTTTGCGGACTGCAATTTCCCTCTAATGGGACGAAAGTGCTCACAGTAGACCATGATAAACCTCGCTTCTTGCTACAATTCGCAGCGCAGCCTAGCGTTAAGTCTTGGCGTTCAGCTGCAGTATTGATTGCAAGATGGCTGTGACCGCAAGTTTTTCATAATAATACAGTGAAGAAGTGGCATTTTGTAAAGCGAAAACCAGCTGGGTGATGTGTCTTTTCACCGTGGATCTAATACGAAGAGCTGCTTTGCGTGAAATGGTCGGTGTTTGCCCCCAAGAGGAAGTTAATGGGAAAAGCAGATGGATGGCTTCCATCCCAACGTAAAAAAGCACTGCCAACATTGCAGGTAAGCGTTAATGCTTTATGTTTGCCAGAGCTACCAACGTTTGCGGGCGACAATCGTGTTTTATGCCTGCGTTACTCTCTTTCATCAGTCGTGCCACTTACGCTCTAGGGCCTTCTGGTGAATATGAGGCGTCATTCGTTATTAGAATGTATAAAAGGGTGACTTATCCAAATACTTGCAGTACTATTCACGAGGATGTTTGATGTGAGAGTTTTACATATGCGGTTCTGAACCTGCACAATCTTTAACTGCATAATAATCACGTTGCTAATTTGTTAAGCCTCTCGCTTTTGGCTGATTGTAATAAGAAGGCAAGGCAAACGTCCAAGCACACATGGGCGTCTTTACAATACAAAAGTGTGTGTCTGCTTACGCCATCTGTGTGAAGCAGCAGGCATTAAGAGGACAACGACGGACGTTAATGTCGCATGGCGTTGCCTTGCCGGCAGCTCGTTTCTTTGGCTGAATGGTTAGCGTTCGAGCTTAGTGTGCCTGGGGTTTGTTAGGCCTCTCGCGTTTGGCTGATTGTAATAAGAAGGCAAGGCAAATGTCCAAGCACACACGGGCGTCTTTGCAACACAAATGTGTGCGTCTGCTTACGCCATCTGTGTAAAGCAACAGGCATTAAGAGGACAACGACGCACGTTAAAGTTGCATGTGTTGCCGTGCCGGCAGCATATTTCTTACTCGTTTGTTTGGCTAAATGGTTAGCGTTCGAGCTCACTGTGCCCGAGGTTCTGCGTTCGAGACGCGAGTGGGCAATTTTTATTTTTTTACAGTTTTTTTCAAATTTAAATTTCAAAACTTTTACATCTGTTGTATTTTATAGACCCCCCAGGTCACGAATCAGTTAAAGTTTTGGTCTTATCGCTTCTGTTGGTGAAATGACAGCCCGTCAAAGTAGGTAGTCGTAACTTTTGAAACTGCATAAATACCGTAAAAAAGGGAATTTCGGAAAACGAAGACCAGATCTGAGATCCTGAGAATCCAAAGTATGTTGGTTGTGAATTTCATCGAAATCGGCGATGGTTGTAAATTTTCGACCGATTTTGAAGGCGAAATTGACGGTTATTGCCACATAAAACCACCAATATCTCCGCTCCCTGGACACATTTTTCAACATTTCGGGTACCAATAGGAGCGTCTGGAGCTGGACTACATCTCGTAAAAGTTTCAAGATTCTACCTCCATTCTTTGGGCAGTTATGAGGGCTAATCGGTTTCAAAACACCAAGTCTAAAGCCTTGGATTTTCAGTCGGCTGAAAACTCGACTTTCTTATTTCGCAACGTATCCCAGCACTTGGGGTGTCAATAGAAAGCTGAAGTCATTTAGAATTCAACTCTGGTCTTAGATTTCGAATATTTGCAAAATTGCGGCTGTTATGAATAAAAACGTGTTAACAGTATGCTCCAGCATAGGACCATTTCAATATCACAAAATGGACGGCAGTATTAGAATTAGGAACTTTCCAAAATCTCCGAAGATTACGTTAAAGTAATTACAGATGCCCAACATCAAACAAAAATGACTCATTTCAAGATAGTTTAGATTAGGGCAGGAGGAAAATTGTTCAAAACATCAGCATTTACAAAGAATAAGGGCAACATTTGAGTCTCCATCAGCATCGTGCACTCAATGGCCGAGCGGTTAGCGCCCTGACCTGCGAAGCACGGTAACCCGGGTTCCATTCCCACTGCCGGCGTTTGCTTTTTATGTCAAGTCTTTGCGTAAGTTCAAATCTCATCAAAGTCCAGTTTAAAGCAAAATTTCGTCAGCAGCTCCCGTGGCCGAGTGGATAAAGGCGTGACTCTGCAGGTGGTAAGTTCTGAATACAGCGGTTCGAGTCTCTGGAGGTTCATCTGCTTTATTTATGGACGGCGGAGCAGCTCTGCAAGTGGTGCCCCCTGTGAGCGTAGGCATGCAGTTTGTATATAACTGCGGGAACTGCAGTCCCACATAAGTCCTACCATGAGAGCACCACTGCAGAGACGCGGGAGCACAATTTTATACAACATTTCGCCTGAGAAGTAGTAAAGAGGTAGAGAAAATGAAAAATTTTGCGTCTCTCCTTTAGCCTAGCGGTTAGAGACACGGCTTTTTGAGCGGCGGACCCGGGGTCGAATCTCACGCGGAACTTGATGTTTTTTTTTTCTTTTTTTTTTTTTTTAAATTTCTTTCGTGCCTATGCACGCACCGAAACGTTACATTTGATAGTTAAAACCATTTCGAAACTGAAATTTTAAATGGAATCTGGTGCACCGCTCAGGGGCCGTGCCTCACACAGGAATTCCCACTCTCCACTTAGCAAGCGATTCCTGCATTTTAAGTGGAGAGTGGGAGCAAATTTCACAAGGCATATTCCAGGGTAAGGATTGTAGAAGTGGAGAGGTCTTTATTACATGCATAAAAGGTATTGATGATGAGGGCGTTTAATGGCTGAGGAATACGTGGTGATGGATGCGGTCAGGATCATTGTAACATTCACGCCAACGTACGAATAACAGAAATAGCACAATCTCATCACCCGGCATCCTCACTGTGAGCAAGCTTACAGGCGAGTTATCGGTACATTTGCAAACACGTTAATTGAGAAACATTTCAGTTTCCCACGCATTTGGGCCTTTTAATCATTTCCCACTCGCGCGCTGCTGTTCAGTTCGTAAGCTAGGTGCCAAATATTAATTACTCAGTGATTGGCTCTTAATGCGCAGCTACTGAAGTGGCGGTTTACTTTATTCTAATGGGCGTAACGTGACCGCCGGATCTCGCAAGACAAAGATGTTCACAGTGAGGCGCCGTCTACACGAGGATGCCACCCACATACGCTGCAGCATTAAATTAGCAAGTGATATTTTGCCGTGAGAGAAAACCGATTTAAAAAATTTGCTAGACATCCAAACGTGCTCTATTATGATTCTTTCTCAGTGGACATGGATATGGATAGAACAACGTACTAAGAAATTTTTGGCATCTCAAATTGTAAACGTCGAAGTGTGGCATATTGAGATATGAGGTTTTCCGACCTTCACAAATACCCAAAGCTCACCATCCAGGTTTTACGTGTTCATCCAAACGTCTATGTTTGCGGATATTAATAATTGCCCAAAGCTGAAACAGGTGATTGTGTAATTCTACACTTAGCACTGGGATCCAAGTTTACCGCTAGCCAAACCGAAACGCTACTAAATTTCCGCAGTCAATTGCATCGTCTAGCTATGCTCCGCAGCGGATATCAGTTACACGTATATTTGTTTCCCTACATTCTAAAAATGAAAAACATAAGCATGAAAGTCGCCTGAAACGTTGGCAGCCCTTGCTGTTTACGTAAAGCATTAACCTTACCTGAATGTTGGCAGCACTTGTTTACGTTGGGAACGAAGCATTTGCGTTTGGGTGTAACTTTTCACCTAACTTCTGTGTATGGACACGCACCGACTATTTCACGCAAAGCGGCACTTCTTAATATATCCACGGTGAAAAGACACATCGCTGAACCGGTTTTTTACCTTACAAAAAGCAACCTTTGCACTGCATTGACATGGAAAACCTCCAGACACAGCCATTTTGCAATAAACACTGGAGCTGAAGACCAAGATGTACCGATAGGTTGCGTTGCGAATTGCAGGAATCAACGAGCTTATCACGAGTAATTGCAGATCGCAGCACTTGGAGTCGAGAAGCGGGAATTCGGATCACTTTGGGACTCAAAATACTCCCTTCTACAGTTAATGTGATAAGCTAGTTGATTGTTGTTATTATTCTATCCTCGCATGCCAAAACGCCTCAAGAGCAACATTAAACACACTTGTATATTAACTCTCACAGTTGAATAGACATAGAATCTTGAACATTGTACTAGATAAAGCTGATGTCCGGATGTTCTCGCTGCTATCCAGAATGACGAGAAAGATGCTCAGGTAGACTGATATTCCCGATTATACTTTCCAGATATCGATCTACCGTAATTGTCATAAAAGTAACCGCAACAGATCACTTTAGAGGTAGCTGTATTTTAGAATGCACATTACGATTGAACCAAATCAGCTTTACTACTGACAACAAACCCCCCCCCCCCCCCTAATATGAGTCAGGGCAGAGGTAGGCACGTATTAGATTGCCGATAAATACGTGTAGAAAGTATACAAAAATATATTAAACAAGTGGCTGGAAAACCAACTACGACTCCAAATATACTGAAAGCGGCTAAAATTAAAATAAAACTAAACCATTGAGAGACAATACCCACAAGAGCCATAGAAATCACATTCCTTTATAATTCCATATATTTCCGAAAACAAATTTATTCCGAATAGAAGAACTTTCGATAGATATCCCCAAGATCTACTTTGCGGACTGCAATTTCCCTCTAATGGGACGAAAGTGCTCACAGTAGACCATGATAAACCTCGCTTCTTGCTACAATTCGCAGCGCAGCCTAGCGTTAAGTCTTGGCGTTCAGCTGCAGTATTGATTGCAAGATGGCTGTGACCGCAAGTTTTTCATAATAATACAGTGAAGAAGTGGCATTTTGTAAAGCGAAAACCAGCTGGGTGATGTGTCTTTTCACCGTGGATCTAATACGAAGAGCTGCTTTGCGTGAAATGGTCGGTGTTTGCCCCCAAGAGGAAGTTAATGGGAAAAGCAGATGGATGGCTTCCATCCCAACGTAAAAAAGCACTGCCAACATTGCAGGTAAGCGTTAATGCTTTATGTTTGCCAGAGCTACCAACGTTTGCGGGCGACAATCGTGTTTTATGCCTGCGTTACTCTCTTTCATCAGTCGTGCCACTTACGCTCTAGGGCCTTCTGGTGAATATGAGGCGTCATTCGTTATTAGAATGTATAAAAGGGTGACTTATCCAAATACTTGCAGTACTATTCACGAGGATGTTTGATGTGAGAGTTTTACATATGCGGTTCTGAACCTGCACAATCTTTAACTGCATAATAATCACGTTGCTAATTTGTTAAGCCTCTCGCTTTTGGCTGATTGTAATAAGAAGGCAAGGCAAACGTCCAAGCACACATGGGCGTCTTTACAATACAAAAGTGTGTGTCTGCTTACGCCATCTGTGTGAAGCAGCAGGCATTAAGAGGACAACGACGGACGTTAATGTCGCATGGCGTTGCCTTGCCGGCAGCTCGTTTCTTTGGCTGAATGGTTAGCGTTCGAGCTTAGTGTGCCTGGGGTTTGTTAGGCCTCTCGCGTTTGGCTGATTGTAATAAGAAGGCAAGGCAAATGTCCAAGCACACACGGGCGTCTTTGCAACACAAATGTGTGCGTCTGCTTACGCCATCTGTGTAAAGCAACAGGCATTAAGAGGACAACGACGCACGTTAAAGTTGCATGTGTTGCCGTGCCGGCAGCATATTTCTTACTCGTTTGTTTGGCTAAATGGTTAGCGTTCGAGCTCACTGTGCCCGAGGTTCTGCGTTCGAGACGCGAGTGGGCAATTTTTATTTTTTTACAGTTTTTTTCAAATTTAAATTTCAAAACTTTTACATCTGTTGTATTTTATAGACCCCCCAGGTCACGAATCAGTTAAAGTTTTGGTCTTATCGCTTCTGTTGGTGAAATGACAGCCCGTCAAAGTAGGTAGTCGTAACTTTTGAAACTGCATAAATACCGTAAAAAAGGGAATTTCGGAAAACGAAGACCAGATCTGAGATCCTGAGAATCCAAAGTATGTTGGTTGTGAATTTCATCGAAATCGGCGATGGTTGTAAATTTTCGACCGATTTTGAAGGCGAAATTGACGGTTATTGCCACATAAAACCACCAATATCTCCGCTCCCTGGACACATTTTTCAACATTTCGGGTACCAATAGGAGCGTCTGGAGCTGGACTACATCTCGTAAAAGTTTCAAGATTCTACCTCCATTCTTTGGGCAGTTATGAGGGCTAATCGGTTTCAAAACACCAAGTCTAAAGCCTTGGATTTTCAGTCGGCTGAAAACTCGACTTTCTTATTTCGCAACGTATCCCAGCACTTGGGGTGTCAATAGAAAGCTGAAGTCATTTAGAATTCAACTCTGGTCTTAGATTTCGAATATTTGCAAAATTGCGGCTGTTATGAATAAAAACGTGTTAACAGTATGCTCCAGCATAGGACCATTTCAATATCACAAAATGGACGGCAGTATTAGAATTAGGAACTTTCCAAAATCTCCGAAGATTACGTTAAAGTAATTACAGATGCCCAACATCAAACAAAAATGACTCATTTCAAGATAGTTTAGATTAGGGCAGGAGGAAAATTGTTCAAAACATCAGCATTTACAAAGAATAAGGGCAACATTTGAGTCTCCATCAGCATCGTGCACTCAATGGCCGAGCGGTTAGCGCCCTGACCTGCGAAGCACGGTAACCCGGGTTCCATTCCCACTGCCGGCGTTTGCTTTTTATGTCAAGTCTTTGCGTAAGTTCAAATCTCATCAAAGTCCAGTTTAAAGCAAAATTTCGTCAGCAGCTCCCGTGGCCGAGTGGATAAAGGCGTGACTCTGCAGGTGGTAAGTTCTGAATACAGCGGTTCGAGTCTCTGGAGGTTCATCTGCTTTATTTATGGACGGCGGAGCAGCTCTGCAAGTGGTGCCCCCTGTGAGCGTAGGCATGCAGTTTGTATATAACTGCGGGAACTGCAGTCCCACATAAGTCCTACCATGAGAGCACCACTGCAGAGACGCGGGAGCACAATTTTATACAACATTTCGCCTGAGAAGTAGTAAAGAGGTAGAGAAAATGAAAAATTTTGCGTCTCTCCTTTAGCCTAGCGGTTAGAGACACGGCTTTTTGAGCGGCGGACCCGGGGTCGAATCTCACGCGGAACTTGATGTTTTTTTTTTCTTTTTTTTTTTTTTAAATTTCTTTCGTGCCTATGCACGCACCGAAACGTTACATTTGATAGTTAAAACCATTTCGAAACTGAAATTTTAAATGGAATCTGGTGCACCGCTCAGGGGCCGTGCCTCACACAGGAATTCCCACTCTCCACTTAGCAAGCGATTCCTGCATTTTAAGTGGAGAGTGGGAGCAAATTTCACAAGGCATATTCCAGGGTAAGGATTGTAGAAGTGGAGAGGTCTTTATTACATGCATAAAAGGTATTGATGATGAGGGCGTTTAATGGCTGAGGAATACGTGGTGATGGATGCGGTCAGGATCATTGTAACATTCACGCCAACGTACGAATAACAGAAATAGCACAATCTCATCACCCGGCATCCTCACTGTGAGCAAGCTTACAGGCGAGTTATCGGTACATTTGCAAACACGTTAATTGAGAAACATTTCAGTTTCCCACGCATTTGGGCCTTTTAATCATTTCCCACTCGCGCGCTGCTGTTCAGTTCGTAAGCTAGGTGCCAAATATTAATTACTCAGTGATTGGCTCTTAATGCGCAGCTACTGAAGTGGCGGTTTACTTTATTCTAATGGGCGTAACGTGACCGCCGGATCTCGCAAGACAAAGATGTTCACAGTGAGGCGCCGTCTACACGAGGATGCCACCCACATACGCTGCAGCATTAAATTAGCAAGTGATATTTTGCCGTGAGAGAAAACCGATTTAAAAAATTTGCTAGACATCCAAACGTGCTCTATTATGATTCTTTCTCAGTGGACATGGATATGGATAGAACAACGTACTAAGAAATTTTTGGCATCTCAAATTGTAAACGTCGAAGTGTGGCATATTGAGATATGAGGTTTTCCGACCTTCACAAATACCCAAAGCTCACCATCCAGGTTTTACGTGTTCATCCAAACGTCTATGTTTGCGGATATTACGAATTGCCCAAAGCTGAAACAGGTGATTGTGTAATTCTACACTTAGCACTGGGATCCAAGTTTACCGCTAGCCAAACCGAAACGCTACTAAATTTCCGCAGCCAATTGCATCGTCTAGCTATGCTCCGCAGCGGATATCAGTTACACGTATATTTGTTTCCCTACATTCTAAAAATGAAAAACATAAGCATGAAAGTCGCCTGAAACGTTGGCAGCCCTTGCTGTTTACGTAAAGCATTAACCTTACCTGAATGTTGGCAGCGCTTGTTTACGTTGGGAACGAAGCATTTGCGTTTGGGTGTAACTTTTCACCTAACTTCTGTGTATGGACACGCACCGACTATTTCACGCAAAGCGGCACTTCTTAATATATCCACGGTGAAAAGACACATCGCTGAACCGGTTTTTTACCTTACAAAAAGCAACCTTTGCACTGCATTGACATGGAAAACCTCCAGACACAGCCATTTTGCAATAAACACTGGAGCTGAAGACCAAGATGTACCGATAGGTTGCGTTGCGAATTGCAGGAATCAACGAGCTTATCACGAGTAATTGCAGATCGCAGCACTTGGAGTCGAGAAGCGGGAATTCGGATCACTTTGGGACTCAAAATACTCCCTTCTACAGTTAATGTGATAAGCTAGTTGATTGTTGTTATTATTCTATCCTCGCATGCCAAAACGCCTCAAGAGCAACATTAAACACACTTGTATATTAACTCTCACAGTTGAATAGACATAGAATCATGAACATTGTACTAGATAAAGCTGATGTCCGGATGTTCTCGCTGCTATCCAGAATGACGAGAAAGATGCTCAGGTAGACTGATATTCCCGATTATACCTTCCAGATATCGATCTACCGTAATTGTCATAAAAGTAACCGCAACAGATCACTTTAGAAGTAGCTGTATTTTAGAATGCACATTACGATTGAACCAAATCAGCTTTACTACTGACAACAACCCCCCCCCCCCCTAATATGAGTCAGGGCAGAGGTAGGCACGTATTAGATTGCCGATAAATACGTGTAGAAAGTATACAAAAATATATTAAACAAGTGGCTGGAAAACCAACTATGACTCCAAATATACTGAGGAAACATAATAGTGTTTGGTGTAAACCCATATATACAGATATTCATAGAAAGAACAATAAGCTTCAATCTCAAACCAACCAACATGTCATTATAAATAGCCTTGTTCATCGTCATAAACAACCTTGCTCATAGATAATAAACATCCCACTCAAAAATGAAGAATAGACAGTGGAATTCCACTACACTATCAAGACTGCCCTAAACAAAGGATTCAACGGTTCATTAGTAAAAAAGAATATCATATATTTCAAAAGACTTAAAAGATATTGAAAACACCACCACTCTCTCTGCAATAAAGAAGAGCATAAGTTTTAAATAATTCACACACAATCCAATGGCAAACAGATATTCACAAACATTTTTAAAAAATTTCGTATTGTGTTGGTGGCACGAAATAAATTTAACTTCAAGAACCTTTTCAACTTAACTATAAAGATTTATTCAGTGCAACAAAAAAAACAACAGTATAGCTGATAGATGGATAGATAGATAGATAGATTGATTGGATTGTGATCAGATATATATAGGCAAAACAATAAGAAATTTGGAGACAAGGATGAGATGAAAGAACACTTAAGAAATGTAACATAAATCGGCAATTTCAGATCATTTTTGGACTTACACTCGTGACATTGCAAAGATTTTCACTTGGAACAATAAGCATTGTGTTATGAATTACTTTTATGCTCCTTAAACAATCTTGTATATTTTATTTAAACCAATCAAACATTAGCAATGCCACCATCTGGGATACCAATAAGTGCACAAAAGAGTTTTCTCTAAAAGGTGCAAATGGATAAATACATTCTAGACTCAAATCCATTTGAAGACTCTTTCTGCATTGAAAAATGGCATGTAAATGGTGATTCAAGAGCCAGCCAAGTTCAATTCAATACTACTAAAAACTGGGAATGGAATGCATGTAAACAGGGACCATTATGAGTATGTTAATGTGCACTAACATGGGTAATTTTATTCTTAATTAGCTAGTGAGTGGTTTTAATACTCTTATGGTCCACTAACCATTGAATCATACAGAACATGTTTCACAGGCTTTCACCTGCATCATCAGCTATGAGTCAACTGCTGGATTCGTTGTTGGTTGAATGAACTTGGTTTAGTTTTCACGGACATTTTATGAACTTTTTGATTAATTTCTCTTCTGTTGGGACCTTGAAGTTCATAACCTTATCTTTATATTTTTATATGAAATGTTTTTCCCATATTCCCAGCTCCAAGGGCCTATCTATGAATTTCAATAATTTGACTTCCATTTGTATATCCTGTTTATCTCTGCAAAAGTTATGTGCAACTACTGATTTATTTATTTGATTGTACCTGATGTTTCTCCAATGTTCCTTTAGCCTAATTCCCATGTTTCTTTTTTTTGCCAATATATACTTTGTTACATTTCGAAAAGTTGATTTGATATATTCCTGTCTTCTTCTCATCAGGTATTCTATCATTATCACCGTAATCGAGCAGATTATTTAGGCTGAATTTTTTCACTGGGGACAGAGTAATCCAAACCCTTGGAGTATTTTCTTGGATTTTTTGGTGGTCCAAGGATGATAAGTAATTTCTTTCTTTTCTTTTTTTTTCCCTTTTTCTTTTTTGCTGACAATGTTGTAACCTATTTTAACCTCTTCTCTTGTTTGAATTTCTTGAGTACAATCTTTTGGTCATACCCATTGATTTTTGCCATTTGTATTATGTGACAGTATTCTTTGCTGTATTTAAAATCATTCATGGGTATGTTAATGAACCTATGGGTATGCTGTTAAGAACTGCATGTCCTTTCTGTATATTCCAAATTTCATATTATTGCCTGTTCCTATAATCTTTAAGTCGAGGAAAGAAATCATGCTGTCTTGTTCTGTTTCAAAGGTGAATTTCATTTCCCTATCTTATAGGTTTAGCAATTTCAAAGCATCATCCAAGTGTTTCTTATTAATCATTGCAAAGATATCATCTATGTACCTGTGCCAGACTATAAAAATGTATGGAAATTATTTGCTCATGTGCATGTGAAACAGAACAAGACAACATGATTCCTTTCCTTGACTTAAAAGATTATAAAAACAGGCAATTATTTGTAATTTGGAATAAACACAAAGGATTTACAGACTAAAAATTACATAAAAGCCAGTGGCTTCAATCCCACAGCACTCAAACAGGCAGTTCTCAACAGCTTAGCACATAAGACTCATTAACATACCCATGAATGAGTTTGAGCGCAGCAAAGAGTACTCTCACATAAACAAATGACAAAAATCAATGGGTATGATCAAAAAAATTATACACAAGAAATTCAAAGAAGAGAAGAGGTTTAAACAGGTTACACATTGTCAGCAAAAAGAGAAACTACCATTCACAAGAAATTTATTGATCATTCTCGGGCCACCAAAAAATTCCAGAAAATACTTTGAGAGTTTGGAACTACTTTGTTCCCAGTGAACATATTCTTGCCTAAATAATCTATTCAACTCCGGTGATAATGATAGAATACTTGTTGAGAAGAGGCCAGGAATATATCAAATTAGCTGTTTGGAATGCAAAATAGTATATATTGGCAAAACAAAAAGAAATCTTCAAATTAGGCTAAAGGAACATCGGAGAAACATCAGATACAATCAGATAGATAAATCAGTTGATGCACATCACTTTTAGAGAGATAAACGTGATCTACAAGTGGAAGTCAAATTATTGAAATTCGTAGATAGGCCCTTGGAGCTGGGAATATGGGAAAAAATGTTTGTATAAAAATATGAAGATAAGGTTATGAACTTTATGGCCTCAACAGAAGAGAAATCAATCCAAAAGTTCATGAAATGTCCGTAAGAGCTACACCAATTCCATTCAACCAACAACGAATCAAGCAGTAGACTCACAGCTGATGATGCAGGCAAAGGCTTGTGAAACACATTACGTATAATTCAATGGTAAGTGGAGCATAAAAGCATTAAATCGACTCACTAGCTAATTCAGAATAAATTAATTGCTTCAATGTATTATTTCTGACATGAAATTAATTTTAAAAATGAGTCATTTTAACCACTAAATACACTTGCATATTCCTTTTATTCCATTTAACCTTCTGTATACTGCCACAGGTGGCCTAGATTGTTAAGGCACAGACTTGTGAATGGGAGAGCTGGAGTTTGATTCCCACCAGGACTGTCCTCCCTGACTGAGGTTTTTTTCTAGATTTTCCTCAGTCCTCATAAATGTCAAATGCCAGGGAGCTACCCTAAACTAGGCCTGGAACGTTATCTTCCTTAAAACAAATCCTTTCCCAATTTATCGTTTCATCTTATGTATCATCAGTGTCTATTGCCTGTGGCGGCTCAGTAGTAAAAATGGGCGATAAACACAATTAAAAAAAAATTCTGTATCCAATCAACAATGATAGTAATCTGCTAATAACTTTTGTTCAAATAACTTAACTAAAATAAAAACTCTCAACTGGTTTCAATAAGGGATACAAAAAAAAAAAAAATCATGTAAACAAGGATCATACTGAATTCAAATTCAATCCAGAAAGTACATTCTAAATGATTTCAGTCTTAATATGTAAACCTGACAATAATGAAGGCAATACAGGACCTACACCCAGCATTGATTCATTATAAATAGCATAGAAGACCAGTATATTTGTCTTGAAAATTAATAAACAAACAAATAATAAACAAAACTTATACTAACATTTAAGAGAAATTGAGTCGAAATAGTAACATACACACCACTAAAATTGAATTAAATGGAAGACTAGTTTCGGGAGCCATCGCTCCTATCATCAGTTCCTGGTCGACCAGGAACTGATGATAGGAGCGATGGCTCCCGAAACTAGTCTTCCATTTAATTCAATTTTAGTGGTGTGTATGTTACTATTTCGACTCAATTTCTCTTAAATGTTAATAATTTACACCACTGTTACAAAAGTTCACTATATTTTATACAAAACTTATACTACTTAAGAAGTTATTTCATACAAACTTCAGAAACAGATTTACACTGAACTGCTTCATGTCATTAAGAATGTGTGAATGGAGAGATTTCAAAAAATGCTTCCCCCCCATGTACATATTCCATATGCTTACTTGACATTGAAACAACATCTAAATGAAAAAGTGTGCATAGCCTCATCATTAAACTGACAAACAGACACTTCATCAGAGATAACCGCAAAAAAAAAACATTATTTTTTAAATATTCCAATAAACAGTCATAAATGATAATTAAGTCTGTATTCATTTAGAAATGTGTTGCTTTATAACTTGTTTTCACAAATGCCATTATCACTTTAGAAAAATCCATATGCCAATTATCTAAGATGGTTGCATTATTATTTCTATAACATGTACCATGACTTCACCTTCCCAATAACTCACAGACATAATTACCATGTAACATTCACCCAAACCTATGCACCTAGGCACCATTGCTGCCTTAAAAACAGGTCATCTCTGTTAAAAGCAGATGTGTATTATTTTCATCGACATTTATTTCAGTTCTGTATATGTCTTTCAGTAAGATAATAGTGCAAGAAAGGATCATATCCCACATTCAAATTATGGCTCATTGGTATAAAAAGGAATATGAGAGATTCTGCATCCTATGAGAGTCATTTGATAACTTCCCAAAATAATGTCAAAATGACCACATAGCATTTTGAAATGATTCTCATGTTTCAATATAGTCTCCCTTGACACTAATGCACTTAGATCACCAATACTCTAAAGCCTTTATCCACATCTGCAAAACACACCTCAATGGATTTTTAATCCAACTAGAAATCTTCTCAATTTACTGAACAGATGCAAGCCCAATTCAGCTAATGCAAACAATAAGGCAGATATGGGAGTATCACCAATGCCACGAACATGCATGAGGGCAAGTGATGCAACATGACTTTCTTCTTTGATATACCCAGATTGTTTTACCGCATTTTTCTCTTCAACAGGTCCAAAAGAATACCGTGATACACTCCAGTGAGAAGATAATCCGTTAGCAGCACACCCTTCCTATCCTACAAAACCAATGCCAGTCAATGTCACATACTTGTTCTACTTTGACAGGAGAGAATCCTGATGCTTCCATTGTTAAACATCGCTGCTTTGTTTTAGTAACACACCCATATCTTATCATTGGTCATAAACGTTTGCACGATCTTTCTGAAAATGAGTCAAACTTTGCTGAGATGTGTGCACTTTGATTCACTTTTAATCCCGAGTCAGCAGTCATGGCAAACCAAATGGCCAATCATTTTTTTTCAGGCACAAATCTTCCCTCAAAATAGGAAATACACATTCTTCTCAAATACCCACATGTCCTTAATCCACAATCATCCAAATATTATCAATCATTTCTGATGTCACCATGAATTTTGCCCATCCACTGCATGGGTCATCTTCCAAAATTTCCCAGTCACATTAAAACTCCAAAACCCACTTAGAAATGGTTGAAAATGGTGGTGCAGAGTTTCCTAAAGTGTGTACATTTCTGTTGCATACGTACGCTTCTTTATAAAGACCGAGTACTTAATAACCATGCCATATTCAATATTTGCCTTCCCCACCTCCCATATGCACTGCAACAAATCAAAGGTGTAAAAACCTCACCCTTAATTCACATCAACAGGACCTACTGGAGTGGGGAGGAGGAATTGGTAGAACAAAGGGAATCTGGAGAATTATATGTACCCCCTTAGTATTTCCATGTATGTAGGTAGGGTAGGAATGTAAAGGAAGATAAAAGGTATAATAAAGAACTTGTATAGACATAAAGGACTTATTTATTTTACCAATCAGAGGCTGCCAGCCAGCGTTTGCAAATTTCATCTCAGGAGATAGGTTCTGCCCGCAGGGCGGAAAATTTTTTTTTTAATATATATATAAGTCCAAAATGAGGAAAACTGGAGAAAAGAAAGGAAGAAAGTATTATTGCAGCATTGGAAATGGAGAATTAGACTTATTATATAGACTTCTGAAACGTCGTAAAGTAGGGATGATTCGAACTTTGCCAATCATATTGCACGACCTTTTTGTGTCCCGGTTCGTTACTTTTCCATGACCTGGCCTGATGTTTTCACTTTGGCCAATGAAAAGACAGAAAGAACTTTTTACTAAAAGTGTCTATTTCCCCGTACAAGCACGTAATGTTTCCTCATATGAAAGCAGAACATTACACAATGCCACAAGTTTCAAAAATAAATAACATTCAGAATAGAAAGCAAGAAGAAAACATTGCCACACCTATTTAGAACGCATACCTCACGCTACTTCCTTGCTGTATAATTTTTTCCCCATTTTTTATTTTACCCCGTTCTTTTGCAAGATTACCTTGTCAAAAATTACATTTTATACTGCTCCTATCTACCACAGAAGACTCGTTATAAAAATGTTCAATAAATAAGCCACTGGATGGATTAAGTTCAGTATCTTTGTTAATTATTTATTGACAGACAAAATATGCTGGACACAAACTAAATCATTGACAAAAAGGGTACAACAGCGTAAATGAAATGATCCTTATAATTGAAATGAACATGCACATATATTTATTGAGGTATTTTGCCCAATTTCTGTGTATTCCGTGATGACTTCCATTTCCATAAAACGCAAAAAAAAAAAAAAAAAAAAAAGACATTTCTAGTTCAAATGCCAACGAGACATTTATAAGACAATAAATAAAGCCCGTTATTCATAATTACATCCGTTAGGCAAACTTTGGAACACAACTATAAAACAATACGTAAAGACAAATTCGCTTTTATCGAACCCTAGAATTTCATATTCAATGATCTTTCTTCGCGTTCCTAAATGGCCCATATGTTCTGTTCCATTCTGCTGAGCCCGCGATCTTGGGTCTACGAGAGAAAGAAGGGGAGAGGAGAAGAAAAAGAATATCCAATTTTTTTCCCCCCCTTCATGTCCAAGAAACCTGAACGTTCTTGCCTTCTACACATATATCTAAGTCACTATACTCCGTTCATTCTTAAAGTGAAACAAATGTTATACATTCGCCAAAAACGTAGTTCTGTCCACGCCAGATCAAAATCAATAATAAATTATTGAACACATTACTATATAGCATAAGTTACACCAAATGAGCTTAATACTGCTACTACTACTACTACTACTACTACTACTACTACTACTACTACTACTACTACTACTACTACTACTACTACTACTACTGATGATGATGATGATAATAATAATAATAATAATAATAATAATAATAATAATAATAATAATAATAATAATAATAATAATAATAATAATAATAATAATAATAATAATAATAATAATAATTGAGCATGTTACCTTATGGAAACTGGCTAATAATGCTCATTCATCATTCTCACTGTAGCTGAACCCGGCCAGGACCGATGGATTTTTTCGGGCGTAAAAATCCTAAGTATGGCTTCCTTCGGAAGGGAAGTAAAGCTGTGGTTCCCGTGTCGTACATTTACGGCACGAAAAAGAACCTCAAGCCTGAAAGAGAGGACTCTGAGCAAAATTTGTCGGCCGTTTCACGCCCTGAGTTGAATGGGAGGCTGATGACCTGAGCCGTTAAAGAGCGTCCATAAATAAATCAATCATCGATCACAGCAGCTTGAGGAGGTCGATTCAGTGGTTAATAGTCCATTAAGAATATTGCCGCAAAGGCATTTATTTTCTTCTACTGTCACAGCATGTTCAATGCACTTTCCATTGCGAATGTGGAAGAAATACTTTTCTGCAAACGTGTTAACCGCATTGATGATTGCCGTTTTCTCAGCACTACTTAAAAGCCTTAACCCCTTTTATATCACAAAACTATTGCAAATAAACATTCACCACAATGTACCATTTTGTTCTATTGAACTAAACAAACGTGTTTTTATTCTGACACGAATGAATAACAGCTGTTACTAGGTCGTGGAGTTGTTTATGAATGTAAAATATTAAAGTAGTATAAATGTAATGGAAGTTTGTTTCCCATTTTGACGACTATATATATTACTTTTGCGCGAGTAGAATGTCATGCTGTTAATGTTTACATTAAGAACGGAGTACAGCATGAACTTTCTTTTAATGGTGCTTAACGCCTATTTTTACTGCTGAGGCATCACAGACGCTAGACACTGATGATACGCGAGATAAAATTATGCATACATTGGGAAATTTTATGTGTATTTATTTATTTATTTATGAAGACTGAGGAAAACCTGGGGGGGGGGGAGTCAAGGAGAACGGTTCTGGCGATGATCGAGCCCGCAGACCCCAGACAACAGTGCAGTGACTTAAAACATACTTGCAACATCTGAAATATGAATATTTTATTTAAAAAATGACCGAGGTATTTGCCTCTTTGCACATCTTTTAATTACTTGAGCCGGCAACGAGACACCGTCGACAAACTATCAGTAAAAGTTGACATCCTAAAATCGTCAAATACGGAATTCCACAAACATGTTTTACTACATTGAAATAGGAATAAAAAATCTCTGTAAATGATACAATATGTATGCACCTATTCACTTATTCTAATGGCAGACGATTACAATGCTAATAGCAAACGCCAGCCACACGCCATTGAAATAAGTCTTAAGTGTTTAGTTCTTTAAAATCAATTCATTGTGCTGTCCTGCACAGTATTACTAAAAAGAAAGGTCAAACCTACAGACTCCTGTTGAGAGGAATTGAAATCAACACAATATAGGCGCTTGTAAAAATAAACATCTAAAAGTATTAGATCAGTAGCATTCCACAAGCAAGGTAATCCACAAGTTCAAACTGAAAGCGTTCCTTATACTAAAATGTCTCCATAACGGGGACGATTGGAAAGTGTATTGCAATTGTTTATCATACTATACTTTAAATGTTGTTCTTTAATATAAAAATGGCTATAACGTCAACCTATCGGCTTTCTGTTTTGACATCTCAATGCATCAAATATTATTGTTGTACCTCTACAATGTGTTGAATAGGACAAATTTCGAAACATAACAAACGCATTGAATCAAACAAGTTTTTTTAAAACACATTGACTATATTCTGGGCACAGCCTGCTTCCTAGGGGGTTCTAGCGGAGCGAATCGAAAAGTCGGTGCGTAAGGCCTAGAAAACCAATCGGGACCCAATATTAGTTCCGTTTTGTTGTTCATCTGCACTCCTACACCCTAGACATTACATTCCATTCTACAACATTGTACACTGTGAACATCGCATATTTTAGTACACAAGATACGCTCTCTCCGCTATATAAATGCACATGTTTCAACCTCTCTGCTTTGGAACAAGCGAATGACGACGAAAAGAATGACTTCTACAAACTGTACTCAATTAAAACTGAAGGAAGATAAGAACGCGACATATCCTGCCCCTTTCGTATACCTTCTAATGTAGTAATTAGGGAAAGGTCAATGAATATTCGCTAAATTCTAGAAAAAAGGTCGATTGCTTATTTAAAGCGTAAACTCAACCAGGTTTGAAACCAATCGTTAAAGTCCCCGTCGAACCATTCAAATAACTAACATATTCGGGTATATCGCTCTGTCATCTTCAAATAACAAACAAGTAGATTCCGTTATTCATCTCACAGGACTGAAAAACATGACATGTATTTTGACAGCGAGCCTAGGCGTTCAATAAAAAGTGTCCCATAGGAATATTTCCGATGAATAAGTCAACCCGAAAATTGCTCCAAAGAGTGGCAGACCCAGGTTAATGGGAACGACCTATTTGGGCAGGTACACATGTGCCAAATCACGTATACACGATCCTTTAAAATTTGTTGCATTTATAACAGCTGTAGGCTGTATTTAGCGTGAAACAGCAGTTACAATCCAAGCACGATTACGTAACGGGTGCATTCGTCGAAATGCACGTTCAACCCCCCTCCCCTAAACATGGCACGCCTATTATAATGTACATATTGCAATTTTCTCGAGGTGTCTCTTTCAGTTCGCTTCAAAACACTCGTGTTGCAGATGACCGAAATGAACTTAATAAGTACATAGAAATATGTTCTTAGGTAACGTTGCCACTACGAATTCACAAATAAACAAACCCTAACGTTGTTCTCTTCTGACCAACTTAGACATTCTAGACCCAAACAAAGATACTTAATAATTCTATCTAATAAGTAAGAGTTATCTAGGAATATGACAATATCAATACATGTCTTTCAGTAACACAACAAATTCACGATCCACCTACTGAAACGACAACAAAAAATGTTACGCGTCAATACTCCCAAAAAAAGCGTACAACTTGTAATCATTTATTTTAAGTACCTACGTTAATAAAATCTGAAACATTTGCAAAAATGAAGCATGTGCCGAAATAGATCTTTTCGCATTGCCGGTTTAGCAAGCGGAATATGACGTAATATTCTGCACATATGCTAAAATAGAAATAACGGACGATAAATGTGCTTTTAAATATAATCGTGCATTGCTGCCTGTGTATAAACAGATTGCATGGCCTTGTACGCGATGAAACCAAATGACCGAAAACAATTTTACCGCATGCTTTGGTGCAAATAGTTCTGTTCCCCCCATCGTAATGATGGGATGTGCTATAAGGGCACATAAATGTCCAAGATGCACAAAAAGAGAAAATACTCCTAAATAGATTGATTATAAAAACAACGAATTTGATCCAGAGTTGACGCTTAAATAATACGTGGATAGCAAGAATATATTATGTCAAACTACTAGAATATAGCATTTTAGCATTGAGTGTGATTGGTTTAGTATATACATCTAAAGTAGTAAGTTACGAATAATAAAAGGATTGTAACAAAAATAGCTGTTGGTGTCCAGTTAACTTGTTATGCATTTTAGATAAGGGGGGGCGGGCGGGCAGGAGAATAGGTTATTGCGAGCTCTAGCTCGATTTTAAATAAACTATTGTTAGGAACCACCTCATCTCCAAGCTCACAAAGTGTGTCTGCTGGCGGACAGCATTGTACACTTCGTTAGCAAATATGAATGCATTACAACTGTAATGGCACATAACCCACTGAATTGCAGAATAAGCCAGCAATGTATCAACAACGTTAGCCAAGGTCGGATAGGCATATACTCGACTCGTCAACAGGAGGTTCGATTCTAGCAATCCCCCCCAGGTTTTCCTCAGTCCTCATAACTGCAAAATACCTACCTGATGTCCCAAGTAACGGTTCCCTCCTTCCTTCCTGCCTGCCTTAAAAATTCCCTTTCGAAATTCATTATTAGTGCCCACCATTGTAAAAACGGTCGTTAAGCCCCATTAAAAAATATTCTAGTTAAAAATATATCTTACGTCAGCAACAATATATATATATTATCTTTTTATGATCAGCATTATATGCACTTCAATAAAAAATAAATGTTGCTTTCATATTAAGCGACCTAAAGTTTCATGATTCCGTGTTTGATACTTGTTTCATTTGCTATCTTCGTTCATAATAATGTCACATAAACGCATAAAAAAACCCACATTTTCACAAAATAAATGCATAGACTGTAATCTGTCAACGCTTAACATTACTCGTTTTCAATGAATAGAGGCGACCGTTTGTTTAAGAATAAACGTTGACTTTTCCACTTCTTTCTTCGTCGCAATATTTTCCCAACATATTCACCATGAGATTGAAGCAACACACACACATACAACACAAGTCGGAAACCGTTCCCCCACAAGGTCACACCGGTGACTATGCACAGTATGCAACATTGATATATTTTCGGGTCCGAAGAACGTATGTATATTTTCTAAAGCCCTATTTCGGAATATATGCACCTAGTTCATAAATACTTTGCGTATCGTGGGTAACGTAATATACAACTCTGTTGCACATTGTTCACTTTCAAATGCATGGACTAGGACTACAACAACATATACTCTTAACAAAACTAAGTTTTGCATTTTATTCGATATTAATGACATTGTGTCAACTAAAAAATTCAAACATTTTTATTACCAATTTAGACCACCTCCTCTACACACGCAAATGCTTAATTATCTTTCGGCAAGAGCTTTAGTTTTGCAAACGGCTACCTTTCATTTGTTATTAACATATGTGCTTGAAACAAATGATTACAATAATAATTATGATGATGATGTTATTGTACGTTTCTCATGCTTACATTCCAATTTTTTGCTAATTATTTGCAGTTTCCCAATGGGAAAAATTGGGTTCAGATAGCACAGATAAGATAACATAAATACGTGGCACCCAAATGGCGCGAGGGAAGGTCTCTTTTATGAAAACTTGTACTCTTCCCCGTCATTCTCTCATAACTGTATATTTGTACCATAAACTTCTGGTTTATAATGAAATCTTCTAGTACAGCTGTTAAAGTACGCCTTAAGGCGTCTGCAGTCAATTCAGAAACAGCAATGAATGCTATGAATCTTTCAACCAGTAATATCACAACAAATTGTGACAGGCATGTAATGTCTGTCGTTTCCTCATAAGTACTACACTGGTAATGTTTACACCAGAAGGCCGTATTCTTCTAACACAAAGTACGCGTACGCATGTGAATTGTACCTGAAAAGTACAAAATAGCTTATTATTGCAACCGAATGTTTATATATATATATATATACATGGTCGATAATTCTGTGCATAATGCGTCGCAGTTATCCGATACTACTTGTCCACTAAACAATTATACGATTGCTTCGTATTTTGCAAATAAAACTGTATGCACTTTAAACAGGACACGTTTTCTATATTTCACAGCAGCTGGAATACGGCAATAAGACTTGCTTGAATAAACTTTCCGTTAATGGTCAAAACTGGCTATAACGACGACTTGATATAGAAACGCTGTTCGGACCCTGTTTTATTTACCCCCCCCCCATTTTTTCTTTATTTCTTTCGATCCTGAAAAGTGAACATTAGACGCTACTTATACCTACTGCATTCAGGCACGAGAGAAGACCAACATTAAACATTAAAGAGAGAAACGAGAGAGTTTACATTAAAGAGAGATTTAAACGAGAGAAGACCAACATTAAACATTAAAGGGACAATAAATAAATAAATAAATAAATAAATATAAAAACATTAAACGCTGAAGTCTGGATTCATTTGCGTCCCCATTTGATCACTTTCATTCATCGTCTCGCAACACCTTACCAACTTACACACACACACACCGTCATGGGTGGCCGAGGTCATTAAGCGCGGATTCGTGAGCGGGAGGTCTGGGGTTCGAATCCCGCCAGGACCGTCCTCCCTGACTAAGGTTTTTTCCAGGTTTTCCTCAGTCCTCGTAACTGGCAAATGCCGGGGATGAACCCTAAACTTAGGCCAGGAACGTTTCCTTCCAGAAGAAGAAGAAGAAAGAAAATCCTTTCCCCATATATCATTTCATGTATCACCATAAACACTATTCAAAACACACACACACACACACACAGTGCCTATTCATTTTCAAATTTATGTATTTTTTTTAGTTCTGTTTATTTTGTTATAAGATGTTGTATGTTCATGTATGAAAAATAAATAGATTCAAATATATATTTATTTTCATTTTAATGCCAAATATGTTGATATTTTACTGTTTTTATATAAGAAAAACCTTTGCCAAACAATGCTTTGGTTTAAAAAGACCTTTGAATACATAAAACAAAGCATTCCATGCTCTCTTTAATGCACCATTGAACCAAATACAAATCTTTACCACATGCCTTCTACAGACAGAGGCAGAGATAGTATTTTGAGAACTTTCACCTAATGTCAACAGCCCAAAAATCTCAAATTTTGGACATGTTTTGATTAACATCTCTGCCAACCTAAAGCATACTTTATTAACTAGAGCATCTTCCAAATGCCGGACACACTCTATATTTTACAGTATCTTTAATTTAAAAAAAAAGTAAAAACAAAATAAAAACAAAATTAAATTTAAAAAAAATATTTGGGATAGTGGAGGGAGAGGCGAACAAAATATCTTACATAAAATGTACAATTACAGGGATGTTCTTTATATTTTTGGGTGAAATTTTAGGGAAATTGAAGCATATTTATAAGCACAAAACATTGAAAAGCCTAAAGTAGATTTTTGCTTTAAGAACATATGCCAAATGCCAGGGTTCCATTCCATCTACAGCCCATGTCATTGTCATCTGTTTAAATTTAATGTATATTTTTACCAATTTAAATTTAATTTAAAACAGGTCTACTGATTCAATAATCTCTAATTTTGTGCATAGTTTTAGAATATCTACGGTCAAATGATCAAAACGATCAAACGATAAATTAATATAAAAGCACTATTCCAACCTGAGTTTTCCCCCCTATTATTTCTTCCAACCTTGGAAAAGTGAACATTAGATGCTAATTGCACCTATTGCACAATCTAATGACGTTGCAAGCAGACAATTGCAGTCAAAGCAAAAATAAATAAATAAATAAATTGATTAATTAATTTAAACAAACATTACATGCTGAAGTCTGTGGACTCGCTTGCTTCACCACTCCATCAAATCCATGCATTGTTTCGAAACACCTTAGGAGCTGGCCAGATGCTAAAAATGAAAAGGAAAGGAAAGAAAGAAAGGATAAAATAAATAAATTGCAAATGTGCCTATTGCTTTTCATTTTAATGCCATATCTTTTGATATTTTTACTATTTTTATGTACACAAAACATTCTTTAAACAGCTCTTTTGCTTTAAAAGACAATTGAGTATATAAATGTGTTCTTTAATGCACCATTAAACCAAATGTAAATGTTTTAACCACATGCCTTCTACAGAGAGAGAGAGATCTTGAACTTTGGGGACTTTTCCTATTGAGAAGGTGCCCTATCAACAGCTAGAAAATAGAACCTTCAATGAAAAAATAGATAAGTAAAACACCAATGTGGGAAAAGTGGGAAAGGGTGGGAGCTGATGGACAAAATATCTTGCATATCCTGTAGAACTAGAATGGGTGCCATTTATATTACTGGGTGTAATTTTAGGGAGGTCAAAGCATATTTAAAAGCAAAAAATGTTTGAAAGCCCAAAGTAGATTTTTGTTTAATGGACATATGCCAAATGCCAGGGTTCCATTCCATCTACAAGCCATGCCATTGTCTTCTGTTTTAATTTAAAGTCTATTTTTACCAAACCTTTAATTTTAAGAAAGTCTACTGATCAAAACTGCTCTCATTTTGAATATCTTTTGATAGGCATATGTCATTTTTGCAGGCAAAAATTCTAAATACCTTTCTCTCTTTTCATTTTTGCTTCTTGTACTTCTGAAAAAAGCAATTCATGAGATATTCAGTGGGTGGTTCAAACACAAAACTTTCCATTGCACTTAAATGTGACAGAATACAACTGGTAGATACACCCAAAGTCTTTCCTTATCTCTGTCAAAGTGCCAAACTTATTGATGACCACCTCATTCAAGTTCCTTATCACGTAGTTGTAAAGTTTCTTTCTGTGGAGAGAATAACTAATGCAGTTCATCTTTTCCATGATGGTACTATGGAGTACTTTCACTTAGAATTAATTGCATGAAGTTTCTAGCCTAACCATTATATTGGTATGATAAACACAAAAACTATATTTCACTTTTCGATATAGTTACTCCTTATTGCAATACACTTGCCACATCTTTGAATTAAAATTTCAATCCCCCCTCCCCAAAAAAAATAGAAGCCTTGTCTGCAAAATAGACATAAACAACATCCATCACTTCTTTGTCACGTTTACATTTCCTTCCTTGAAGGTCCTTCTTGAGTTTTGAGAAGGGGAAATAGTCACTGGGAGCTAGATCTGGGCAACTGTAGGATGGATGATCGATCTCCTTGAAGCCACATTTCTTCACAGCTTCCTTTGCAACAAGAGCTGTGTGCGCAGGCGCTTTGTCGTGAAGAAGGCGCACACCACCACCACCACTCAGCTTTCCTCCCCTTTCCTCTTTGATGGAAGCACTACCAGCATCTACAAATGTAAAATGAACAAGTAATACAATGGAAGAACCAGTCCAATATGCATTGTTATGACAGCTACAGAGCTGCATGTCATTTAAATATGCAGTGAATAATTGTGAACTATAAAACAGCGATTATCTCAGGAACAAATAGCACTATGACAATATTTATTTTAAAACAATTCTGAAAACAGCAAGTTATATTTCCCATTAAGAGTAAAGTCACACCTGCCCTTCCAACCTTGAAGCTTTAGATAAAATATGGTGATGTGACCGATTATTATGCTGAATGAAATGTAATATACTGCAGGTGAATTTGCAATTCAAATATCAGAGGGGTGTCATTTTTTTCCATCTGATTTAAATTCCAAACCTAAAAATTGGGATTGCATTACTAACATAATCTTCAAAATATACATAATACTTGTCATTATCCCTATTTGAGCAGCAATATCTAACACAGAAATACAAACTTTTGGCAAGAGGTTCAAACTATATCCACAGAAAGACACTGGTTGGTTGTAATATAACTTATGACATTAAAACTGAACTTGGCAAGAAGATCAAAAAGGAACAAACATTATCACTGTATAAAGTGTGTGTAGCTTATGTTTCTGTGCTAAGTAGCAGCATTTAAAAAAAATACAATTTGGATGCACATTGGAATTGATGGTACATTAGATTTCAGTTGTAAATCTAAACTGCGTCTGTTTACCAAATATCCAACTTCCCAAGCCAAGTGCTTGCTGTCTTTTATTAAATTTTGGCTTAACAGTGGATTGTTACTGTTTCAAAGGGAGCAGTGGACACAAATTGCATTAAAATGTATCTGAAGATGAATGACAAACAATGAAAAATGACATGACAACTGTGACCAAGCCTGTAACATGAGTCATATATGTTACATAAATGGAGAGTGAACGTACGCAGACACCAGGGTAAAAGTATAATCACAACTATTTGCTTTTGCTAGCCATTCCTTCGATACACTAATGTATGTCTAAATATTCACCAAAATACCATTAAGAGAAAATCTGGAGCCTGAATTTATCTTGAACATAATTCAATACATAATATGATGGGCAGACGTATTTTTGCTAGTACTATTATGCGTAAGTAATCTACACTATTACTCTTACTACCACCATCTGCATGCATTGGGATCAGATTGTAAACAAGTAACTCTAAAAAAAAAATTTCTAACAGTTAAGATTAAAATTATTTTTTATATTTTTAGACCTCATTCTGTAATGGATTAATAAAGTATGCATATTTGAATGTAATATATTAAGTAGTCCATTGGGATATTTTCAATAAATTTCAATTTCATACTACCATACTACAAAAACAGATGCCAATTATCTGTCATCATGTTCCCCTACCTCTTCAAACTAACTCAAAGCATAATTCAATAATGTGCTAACTGCTCATTAATCACTTTCTACATGAAAATAGAGCCATAGGATAGGTTACCTCGAGAATCGATGACAGAACTGCTGGTGCTACTTGCAAACCACAAGATCCTTTATTAATTAATGTAGTGGAATGAACAATTGCACATATACTTACATTTTATACATTTTTTTGCTTTAATCATATATGCACTACAAAGTATAATGAATTACAGTTATTATAAATGAAATAATAAAACTCTATCATACAATCCAAATTAGAAATACAGATATAGTTTTACAATGTATCCTGAGCCATGTGAATGAGATTGCTGATAAAACTGTAAAATTAAAACCAACTTTTGAACTAGAACTTCCCTTAAAATTGAAACTCATAAAAAGATTAATTACTGAACAAGAACAACAAAATATCCAACAAAAAACATAAAGTAAAGTCATATGAAGATGTAAATACTTTCAAACAGCTTTTATTGAAACCAAGAAAAATTGGAGTTGCCCAATTCCACTTAATTGATGGGCATGACTGCCTATTAGAACATTAAATTATTCAAGGACCACCATTTCCCATTATGTAAGAACGTGAATATTATCTTAAACAAAGAGAATCTACTGATGTGCAGCCAAATTTATAGAAATAAATAAATAAATAATGAAAACTCTATATTGGGGAGCTAGGAAAAAAATGATAAATATCAGCATCAACAATGGCCACTAGCAACTAACCAACAACCCATCATTTTGACCATAGGTACTCTTGATATTGGAAATATTTTTCCCTATAGGAGAGTAAAATATTAACTACACTCTTCCAGGGGATTTTCATATTCCTAATAACAATGTGACAAACATTCAAAAAAGTAGGTATTCATTTTTATGAGTTTAGGCTGTTTTTACTTTGCATTTTCTATTTCAAGTATTACCATTAGCACATTTGATATGAATTTACTTCATGACTTAAGAGTTTTCAAATCAATGCTTTTAACTGTAACAAAAGCAACATATAAATTGTTCAAAGGATTACTGTATGCATTTTCTATTAACATTTTACATCAATTCCAATAACACCTGTAAATAACTAATAAAATGTGTAAACTTGCAATGCCTGGATAAATGTCTACCTCATTTTTTTTCTACAAAGTGCAAAGATATGAAACTTTAATCGCTAACAATTCTAACAAACCTTTTCCTAATTAAATATATTCCTATTAAATTTTCAATTCTATCCTCATTAATACCAACAAGAGATAATTGAGCGATGCTTTCACTGCATATTTCAGTTTATATCCCTACATTACTTATGAATGAAAAATGTTTTTAAACAGTACATGCCTGCTTACATCTTTTTTCATTAATTTCACAATCACATGTTTTCTACTTGTGCATTAAAATATGTCTGCTTAAATTAGATACCCTGGTAAAGCTCTTGCCACAAACCTCAAAGTCATGAGGTTTCTTACCCCCAAGAATGATAAGAAATGCTTTTAAATTAGATTTATGGGTAAAGTGCTTCCCACAAACTTCACATTTATGTGGGTTCTTACCCTCATGCATCAAAAGATGTCTCTTTAAATTATACGCCCAGGTCCTTCACACAAACTTCACATTTGTGTGGTTTCTTACCCTCATGTATCAAAAGATGTGACCTTAAATAAGAAGTCCGGTTAAAGCTCTTCCCACAAAATTTGTAACTATGTGCTTTCTTGTAGCTTTTTAAGCATCCTTCGGTTATCGTTTTATTTTTTTCATGTTCATGAATGGATGTGTGGCTTTGTATAGATAAAGTGCTGGTGTAAGTGCTATCATATAATTTACTAGATAATACCTGCTTCTTTGCATTCTCTTTACAATCCTGTGTAACTTCAATAAAAGAAGTGCTGAATGAGTTTCTCAAACATCTGGACAGGTCTTTCTTAATTGGCCTGAAATGTGAAAAATATAATATGAAAAAAAGAGGAATTATTTTGTTGCAAACATAAAAATCAAAATATTTTAAGTTTAGACTCATCATGGTAAATAGGAAACTACATTCAACTAATGTAAATATTTATTCAGATTAGAATACAAATTAACCCCAAATGATGTTATTGCTGTTCAGTCATATAGTTTGTAACATTTATTCCAATCAATGCAATGAAACAGCATGAATTTCAGTGCTTTTGGTCAATGCAGAATAATACTCAAGAATTTTAAATGTTTACGATGATCTTAATTGAATGTACTTAGAGAATGAACTTTTCATGCTTCTGTACACCCATACTAAGAAAATTATTATTAGCATCCTCATTACTTGATTTCAGCCATAATTAAGATTGTCATCCATCTTTTACATATAGCATTTTCTACATTTTAAGCATAATAATTATACATTTGTATATAAGAATCTTTGAAGCAAAGGCAAACTACTACTTCGTAGGTGCTAAGTGAAACTAAATTGAAAAGATTGTCTGTCAGGCACTAGAACAGGTTTACTCCTAAGTCCATGATGATGAGATGTGGAACTGCATAAACCAACACTGCCATTTTGCCAAAAGTAACAAAAGATCATAAAAGAGAATAATGTTCAACTTATTCATTAAGCAGAAGAAGGTAATACCAGAGAGTTGTAAAGTTAGCATGAGCATTCCAACATATAAAGGGAAAGGTGGTATAAATACCCGAGTAACTTTTGAGGAATTAGTTTACTATCAATATAAAACATACACTGCTATATTAGCAGAAAGGCTATATGAGTGGGCAGAGATGGAATGCAAATTATCAGAATTTCAGGCAGATTTTAGAAAAGGAAGAACTATAGATAATATATTCAAAATTCACGCTATAAGGGTAAATATTTCAGAAATAAAAGGGATAGGGCATACATTTTCTTTGCAGATTTTGAGAGAGCATTTAATTCAATATTTATTGAATTTATTTATTTAGGGATGCATATACATTGAGATGTAAGGGAGTTAGTAACAAATTTATTTTAGGATTTAAAAAATTATATGCAGAAAGCAGGTATTGTGTTAGTGGAAAGGTAACAGATCTACAATTCAAAATTTGGGTTTGAAACAGGGATGTAAATTGAGTCTGATATTTAATTTATTTATAGACTATATCCTAGATAGGTTTAAGGAAAAAACTAGACATTGCCTAAAGAAAGAAGTACCAGGATTGCTTTTTGTAGATGATTGTATAACAGGAACAGTAACTGTAATAGGATTATAACATGTCATTAATGAAATTATTACATATTGGCCCTGAGGATAAATAATAATAAATGAAAAATAATAGCATTTAAAAAGGGAACAAAATTAAGAAAAGATGAGAGATGGTTTATAAATAGACGTCTAATAGAGGCAGTGAAAGAATTTTATTATTTTGGGGGTGAGATTTACCAGTAATGAAAGGTGGGAGGTCAGTCTAAATGTGCACAAGCAAAAGGTAAATTAGCTATGAAAGCTGTTAGAATAAGCTTGTATAAAGTTCCAACATTATCAATGAAATGATTAGAAAGACTATGAGGCTATGGTTGAGTCAAAGGTGATGTCTGCAGTGGAAATTTGGGGAGTGTTAACGGGATCAGTAAAGATTGATGTAGTGCATAGAATGTTTTGTAGAGAGGCTCTGGGGTTACCAAAAAGTTCACCATGGGGGGCAAGTATGGTAGAATAAATAAGAGTAGGAAGGGAAGGAATAATAGTGCAAAGAATCTTAAAATGTGGTATAGATGTTTGAAACTAAACAATAATGAATGTCTTACCTACCAAAGAGGTGACGGTGTTGGCTTGGAGAGGTGGGAAAACTACTAAAAGAAATTGGAGATGCATGGGGATTGGTTGAAAATGATGTTTCAGGATTTTAGGAGGAAGTGAGACAGAGGGTAGAAGATAAGCAAGAAATCTTGGCTAGCTTAGAGGGTAAAAGTTCCTTAGATTTATATGAGGTAGTTAAAAGAAATTGGGGATGGGAGAAATATATAGATATTTGGAACCAATTTGGAAAAATAGGTTTTGCAAGGATGCGTAGAATGATATTATTTTTAAAAGGAATAAGGATAAATTGTAAAGAAGGATTGCATTATATGTGGGCAAGTGGAAAGTTGGTTCCATTGTTTAATTGAATGTGAAATGGTAAAAAGGTGGAGGTCTAGTATCCAGGATGGAAAATGGGACAAATTACAACAAGAAACAGTAGCACCAAAAACGTTATCCAAAATGACAGTAAGAATATTAAAATGGAGTAAGGGATAAATGGAGAAGAAGTGTAAGAAGGACCTTGAGGGCACATGCAGTGATGAAAATTAGTAATTCACTTTAGGTCCTTTACCATACAAATAACCTGGTGAATGGGATATGGGAGGACCCCAGCTTTGATGCTGTTGAACTTTTGAAGATTTTGTGTTTATGTAAATTGTGTTATGTGAATTAAATTGTAACTGTGTAATTTTGTACAGCATACTTTGCTTGATATTTGTAATATCGAATATTAAATGAATTCATTCATTCAAACTAATACTTTATTAGAGCTGCACTTCTTTTGTAGAACAAGTTATAAGACCATACTTTACAAGGGCCTAGTATTAGACCATATTTTTGTGGGATAGGAGCCAGATGAGCATGGAGCTCACTCATGATGACATCCACATGCTACACCTTTTCAGTTCATTCAAAGTACTCATGCATTCATTCTGAATATACATGAAATATTCTTCTATTTTGTTCGGATCAAATTATTCATAAGAACTATCAATTTTTTCACTGACTATTGCAACAACCAAAGCTGGTCAAATCACAGAATAAGTAAAATTTTGGTATGGTTTGTATAAGGTAAATTTTATAACATACCACCTATAAAATTTAATGTTATGTAAGTAACATATTGATATTTCTGTTTCCTTTTTATCCTTATACATTTTTTAAAGTATGGCTATATTTACAACCACACATTGTGTCCCATTTACCTCATATTTTAACAAAGCATTATGAGAGTCTTCCTCTCCAGTTTCTGGCTTCAGCTCAATTGAATGTGTCTCGTAGTTAAGCAATTCTTCTTTAATTTCTATTTTGTCATCTACTTTGAATTTACTAATCTTCTTCTGAAACTGCAAAAGAAATACAAACAAAACTATTAATACAGGACACTAACAATCTCAAAATGATTAGTTTCACAGATTTATACATTTTGGCAAAATATATATGAATGAGTTTGCACAAAATAACAAATAATAAATTATACAATTTAAATTATTCAGTTTAAATATATGTTTAAAACATCTTTTTCTTCTGTTGTAACAGGCGTCAGAGACTTTGATCTCCAGAAGGCATTGACCCCAATCATAGCTGTTGATACTTAAGAGGAATTCCCATTTCAATTTAGCATTATTAAACACTGGACAGTCCAGAAAAATTCTTGAACACCAATGTTGACACTTCAATGGACAAGACTAACAGGCCAGCCCGTATAGACTACCAAATTAATTTGCAATTTTTTAATATTCTAAACAAGTACTAATCTACTAAGTCCAACAAAGGCCCATATCAACTAAATGTCCAGTAACAACTTTGGATCAAATGGAAACTCATTTATAACCAATGTAATAAAATTTGTTCACACTAACTCCATTCGCTTACATAAAACTGGACATATGTTTTGGGAGTGAATGGAGTTAGTGTGAACACATTTTATTACATTGGTTGTATATAATCCACTCCACTTTCAACAGCTTCGTAAGTATATTTAATTGAGGAAAATCAATTGTTTACTACTCAAAGTCCCAATTCAAATTTTCGTATCATTATACATTTTCAGGCAAGAAAGAATTAAAATATGCAGAAATAATGGGAGAAGTGATCATTTTTATAATAATATGAACTCTAAAATTGTACATAGATAAATGCATTGGTGAATTTGTGTAAAGAAAGTATACTACGGATATGTGAATTTGCTTTAAAATGTGCATATAGAAATGCATACCAGAAAAGTATGAGGCTAAATGATTGCTTTGATGCTAGTGTAGGAGTATGCAACATTTCGTAACAAGGGCAACGATTTTATGGAGAGAGAGCAAAATGGAAAGGGAGACAGGTAAAGAATGATAGATTTAAAAGACTTTCAAGCTGATGTTAGAGATGAAGGGGGAAAACTGGGGGAGAAGTAGGACTCATGATGTTGCAGTTAAAATAATATCTGGAGGTTGTAAGGAAATTGTTTAAAGTAACTGTAACTTTTATCAAACCAGCACATTGGATTAAGTATTTCGAGCATCTATCTGAAATGGAGAAATGTGTTTTGAATGAATCTAGATCTACATAGTATATATACAGAAGAATTGGATGGACCCTTTTGAAAGGAAGAGGTTTTAAAAAACAAGTGTGCATTGGCAAGTTGCTAGCAGTGTTTTTTCCAAGTGTGGCATGAAGATAAAAGATACAACATATTTGACCAAACTTTTAAACAGATTAAAGATAAAAGGGTACTCTCAAGAGATGTGAGATGGCATAAATCAACCTATTTATACCTTGGAATGAACACATTTCACCTTGTGTAATAAATTAAGTAACATATCTTATGCAATGAATATATTAAGTAGCAGCTGCACTGAAGATGTTTTTAGAAATGTATATTTTGGCTATGTACATTCCATATTAGCTTTTGATGTACCATTTTGGGCAACAGCAAGATTTATTATCTTTGGTCTTTAAATGGCAAAAGAAAATATTAAGAATAATGCATCAATTATCATTCCATGCTGCCAGTACAACAATTAATAAACTGTATCTGATGTTAATAAAAATAAAGAGCCTTTTAGAAATAATGAGGATTATCATCTGCATCACGCTACATCAGCTGGATTGATGCACTTACAATGTCACAGACTTAAAAAAGCCAATCAAAAGGTGCAATTCTATACAATAAAATACAAACTCATGTAAAAGCATTTCCAGCACAACATTTAAAAATGTGTTAAAAACATAATTTTTATACTATGAAGGAATTCTTGTCACTAAATTATACAGTTAGATATGTATAAATAATAAATGTGTAATTATGTATTCATATAAACTAATGAAGCCATTGTACATAATCGTTAATAAAAAATGAAAAGAATATAAAGGTAAAGGAAAACTATGTAATTATGGAGGTATCCCATTACTGTCTAAATTTGGGAGAAATAATAAAATGCTGAGCAGAGGAGAGTAAAAGATTATTGCCATTTCAATCAGGATTTAGAGAAGGTAAAACAATAATGACTAATGCTATGATTATCAAAACATTTATTGATAAAAGCTTGTTATTAAATTGTGCAAGCTGTATACTGTACTTGTAAATTTTTGAGAGAGCTTATGATATAATTATGAGCATAAATTGAGAAGAAGTTAACTGCAGAAATGGTTGAGATACAAGAGTTATAATTTTCTGCATAGAATGTGACAAGGACAAATCATTCAGAAACATGTATTAAAATGAATCCCAATCATATTTAGCCTGTTTACACTTGTAATGTTAGGCTTAAAAGATGTCAATAAATGATGATGACTTATTGGTGGAATCAACATTAGTTATAGGATTAAACATTGAAAGATGTTGTAAAGGGTGAGGATTCAAAATAAAAAGAAAAAATACTAAGGCCTGGTTATTTAAATTGTACTTAGCAAACCATAGAAAATTGAATGATTATGTATTCTATTAGAATTTATTAAATATGTTAACTATAATCTCACTTACCTACACAATTTTTTTTAAATGGTGCTTTATGTCCGTTTTTACTACTGAGGCACCAAAGGCGATGAACACTGGTGATACATGAAATGAAATGATATATTGGGAAAGGATTGTTTTTAAGAAAGGAAATGTTCCAGGCCTAAGTTTAGGGTACTTCCCCAGCATTTGCCAGTTATGAGGACTGAGGAAAACCTGGAAAAAACCACAGTCAGGGAGGACAGTCCCGCAGGATTCGAACCCCAGACCTCCCGCTCACGAGTCTGGCCACCCGTGGCAGTGTTACCTACACAAGCAAAAGCAGTTAAACACTGGGTTATTCTCTTGTTCTCCTATGAAAATATTGTTTCTCAATCAATATAGTAATTCTTCTTATTGGTTGCTGAACTATGCTGCTTACAGGAATGAATCATTCAGAGATAAACCTGCTCTCATAAGCTACCATTGGGAAACCTCTCTCCCCCTTATGAATGCATGCATGCATGCTGTGCCCTCCTTGTGGCTGTGGAAGTTTTGAAGTCAGACTGCAGAGAAATGAGGGAGACTGAAAGTTTGTTTGATGGCTTTATATACCACATTAGGACATATTTCAAGAGTAAATTGTCTGTCAGAAGTTGACAGACACCTGCCCTTAGTTCATACCAACATTTTCTGTACTGCTAATTTAATTCCTTAATATAAATAAAATCATCTACAACTTGTATTTATTTAAACCACTACTGTTTTGTCATTTCTTACATTCTTTAAACCTTATATTCTAATCAAATTTATTATATATGTTAACACTTAACTCTAAAATTATTACGATATATTTTGGGATAAAATGGCTCAGCTGTGCTCCCACTCCAGGAGCCTCATCAAATTTTCCTTTGTTAACAATAAATTTTCTAATTCTGGTTACTCATCAAGGAAAATACAAGGGTGTTGAACCTTTTCCTCTAATTTCTTTACTGCAAATTAGAGATGCACTATTTAAGGATATGTATAACGCAATTTGTTCCTGCAATATTTGTATAATTTCTTTGTTGCACAGCAGTAGTAAATAAATATGTTGTGTTCTAATGCAAATCTCATAGTAGGCATAATGATACAAGTCACAATACACAAATCTTAACAAAATGTTAATAAAGAGTAAAAAGTGCATTCAACCTGTTGCTTCCATGAAGCAACTAAATGACTCAATTCCAGCAGTTGCAACTGATTCAACTGTAATAAGAAGGTACACAATTTCTTGCACATGGCATGCAGGTTTTAGCAATCATTGGAATGAAGATGCTGCATAAGGCAAATGCCAAACAAGTACAAAAATAATTCAACAGTGCTGAAGATGTTTTGTGATCATTAGAATTAGTAAAATTCTGGGAAATGATAGAAGCAACTGAAAGCAGGATTGTTTATTTAGCACTAGTTTTACAACAAAATGTATTAATAAAATTTCCACATACATAAAGCAAAAAATTGTATATCAAAGCCTTACTGTAATCAAAACCTGTACAGATTTTAGTTCTAGAAATTTACAATGTACATTTGTACTTTTAAAACTATATTTTTGCTGCTTACCTTTAAATCCGGATCATGAGCAGCATCATAGGAATTTTCTGCATGAGTTTCTGGTCTTTTCAACTGAAGTGAACATGTATCAATATCCTTTTGTTCTTCTTTAATGTTTAGACCGCTATTCATTTTCTTGTCACTTTTAACTTACAACTTTCTTGTACTGCATTTTAAATTATTTGTAATGAAAGTCTAAAATATGAGCATAGCATGGAGTACATGCAATGGTGATCAAAGCAAAATGTTGGGCTACTAATAGGAAATGTGTCTTTTAGTTGTCACATTAATTTCAAATTAATGAAACACCTGGCTATTTCTGCACAAACACACACACACACACGCATGAGGTAAGACATTAAGCAAACTGCAAATTTATGTCATTTGGTTTATTTACAGACTCTCTTTAACTGTTCCAATTCAGAGTGAGAAACGGCTGATAAATTTTGCTCAGAGGCCTCTTCTTTCAAGCTTGAGATTTTTGTGCCTTACATCTACGACACTGGACCCACGGCTTTACTTCCCTGTCAAATAAAGCCATACTTAGGACTTTTATGTTAAATAAATCCATCGGACCTGGCCCATAATCTTCAGTTTGTAAAGCAAATATGGTTATCACTAGACCACCAGTAGGCACCCAAATTGATGTTATTTATTATTTAACATCCCTGGTCATCAGTGTTCCATTCAAATCAGGACATGAAACGGCTGACAAATTTTGCTCAGAGGCCTCTTTTTTCAAGCATAAGGTTCTTTATCGTGCCGCAAATGTATGACACGAAACCCATGGCTTTACTTCCCTTCCGAAGGAAGCCATACTTAGGATTTTTAGGCCTGATAAAATCCATCGGTCCTGGCCGGGATCAAAACCGCGATCTTGGGTTTAGAAGGCAAGTATGGTTACCATTACACTACCAGAACCGACCCCAAATTAATGTGGGATACTACATATTTGCATGAGACACCTGAGATATGGCCTCTACATAGTAGTATTTATCCGGTGGAAATTAATGATAACACAAGACTTTGATATTTACAATAGTAAAACTGCAGTTGCAAGGTGGCAACATCTCTGAATGAATGTACAACCCTCAAACTGTGTGCTGTTGTGCAACTTTTGTGGGCAAAGGTAATGGCATCAAAGACAATTGGGTGCAGAAGTCCCCTGAAGGGTGGATGCATATCAAAGATGAACACTGCATAGGCTGGGTAGCAAAGATGGCCAATAGGCAAATTTACAACCAGTTGAAGACTTAATCCAGTTTATTCTTCTGAGCAAAGCCAGAAATTCAATAAGGGTTGCATTACCATCACCAATAGGGATCATTTTATTAGCAAAGTAGACATAATACTAATGTGCCTGGATAAAGAGGCCTGCTTACAATTTTTTTTTAATGATGATCTACAGAGGACGGCAATGCTAGCCGTTCTCCGCCCTATTACAATCCCGGCCACATCGTTTAGATTGACAAATGCAAAATTGGACAAAGCAAATTTAATCCAGGTTGCGTTGTAGGGGGCAACTTGCATTTTCAGTCATCTTGAAAAAATTAAGGATGGAGAATTGTCCAAATGACTGGAGAGAGGTCAACACACTGTTCAATTTAATTGAGAAGCACGTAAAGTTTACCAGCACGATTCATACACATGCCTGGGAAGATTATTCTGAGCTAATGGCAGGCAGATTTGGAGCACTTGACGTTACAAGCTGGATCGAAGCTGCAATTCACCAAGTGTTTCCTCCTTCCTGCATCAGCATTTTGAATAAGGAAATTTCATTCTTGAAGGGTATTAGGCAACTTTTCTGAGAACAACAGTGCTACAATCAAGATGGAATAGGGCAGGGTATATGCTATAAATATCTAACAATGGAAAACCACATTCCAGACTTTGTACCTGAGCTCAAACTTGATCTCTAAATTTAGTTACTTTAAAAATATTTGAAAATACCCACACATATAGCTGTCAGTGGTCATCCATTTCATTTGTGGTTTAATCTCAATAATAATAATATTAATCGTAATTAAAATATTGTGACTTTTCTTTTGCAATACTCTTCATAATGGGCACAGAGACGAGTGATGCTTGTTTTCCTATGGAAAAAAGTGGGTGAGCTATTCAGCTTTAAGTTATGTTTAGTTCTTTTACCATTGCTAAGCTTTCATTTGGAACACTTCAATGGTAATTACACTCCCTCTTTTCACTTGCATAGTCATATAATCTATTTTCCTCATATGGAAACTTTGCTTTGTGCCCTCGAAATGACTGCCAACCAGTTAATCTGTTCAAGAAGAGCTTTATTTACTTCAATGCTTTTTTCCTGGGGACATTTTTATTATTAATTTGCTTTCTCAGTGTAATGTATGTGCTACAACAGTCAGGCGAGGAGGAGGAAACACTGACAAATACTAGATTTTTACTTTGTATCTGTCATCTACCGTATTGTTATACAGATTGTGTAATTATAGATACTCTTTTAATTATTTCTGTAGTAATTAGCAGGAAACTTCTAAATGATCACTCTTCTCATCAAATTTTGCCTATTTTTAGTCTCCTTCCCTTTTCTCTTTAGGTATATCCTCTTTTAAGATTGCCTTCATGCTGGAGTTTACCCTTTGCTTAGAGATGACAGGAAGAACTGTTGGCATACTGCAACAGCAGCAGACTTTGTGGTGGGCATATAAATCAAATTTTTAAAATAAAAATAATTACATTCATATATAATACATGAAAGAAAACTTATGTAGTAAGTATTACTGAATCCTTAGATTTATCTTTCCTGAGCGAGCCTTTTCCCCAGGCCTGACCTTTACCAGAGGATATAACACGGCCCTACATGACCACCCCAGTGCTGGGAATCGCACCAACACCCAGAAACCAATGCTGTGTGAGCACCCATCAGACAAGCCAAAGAAGTAAAAATGAAAATTAAAAAATACGAGCTGAAAACACTAATGTGTAGAGCAACTTTGGGCTTCTAATACACAAAGAAGGCCAGCAAAAAAGAAAGGAAAGAGAAGTCAAAAGGCAAGATGAAAGTAAATTATGGGAAGAAAGGTACTAGAGCCTAGTTATTATGCTTTTTAGCATTAAGAAAGAATATTCCTTTAAAAATATTTCTTCCTAATTAGTAATTGCCGAAGAGAAGCTTCTCAATAGGGAGAAGCAGAGAAAGAGTGGATAGGAACAGTGGAAAGATAAATGATTGTAGAGTCAGGAAATACTTATGCAATACTAACCCTAGATGTAGAAAATCCAAGCTCAAATCAAAAGAAAAAACTGATCAAGAATATAGCAATATAAATGGTGGTAAAGCAACATCATCTCTTAGGAAGTCCAAGGTTATGATTTTTGGCAAGTCATGCCAGTCTTGCTCTTAAAATAAATGAAATTATAGTCAATTTTCAGATGTTAGGCTACGTGAAACCTAGTGCTAAATGTGCAGTAAAAATCAAACATTCACTCTTGTGTCAGAATATGATGCACATGATACTAAAATAAAAGTCCTTCACACTGGAGCAGCATAAACTAAGTGAATTCCTCAGTAAGTAGGGTACCTAACTTTAAAAGAATGTAAAATCCAAATGATGGCCTTATTAAGTTTTGGCATCACTGTACGTTAATTGTCATGACAAATTCTAAAGCTAACTAATAAAAGAAAACTGAATTATAAATGCATTAATCAACTAGATTTGTCCTTGTTTTCCCCTTCGAAATATCTTAAATGGTTTTTTCAAATATTCTAAAGTCATGGGAACAAAATTGGAATTATTGCAGTCTATAAGTATTACAAAAGATAAATCACATTTTTAGAACTCTTTCTCTTACTATTATCGAGATACCACAAAAATTAAGGGGATAATATTAATTAAATGGAATATATAATCTGATAAATAAAGCTACATTCTGTGGGTATTTTTAAATATAATCATGTATGAACTCAGCCAATGGTATCATCTTTACATTCACTAACAGAGACAGAAATTACAGAAAGTTTCCACTTACCTTGTATATTGAAGATGTTCATATGTCAAACAAATGCTATTTAAAAAAATTACTATATACTAAGAAAATATATATGATCAACAATAAACTGAAAGTTCCATTGATTTTCAGTGGCTTTGAAATTTACTTTAAATGTTATTGGGGCAAAAACAAGTTATGCAAGTTTTCTCAATGTTATTACAGAGCACTCTTATATAAACACAATTCTGACAAACATATTTCACAGTTGGTGCCTTCAGGACAATGCTTTTGTTAAATATAACCCATATGCATCATAGTCAGTCCTGGTAGTGTAGTGATAACCATACTTGCCTTCTAAACCCAATATCGCAGGTTAAACCCGGCTAAGTATGGCTTCCTTCGGAAGGGAACTAAAGCCGTAGGTCCCATGTCATACATTTATGGCACGATAAAGAACCTCGAGCCCGAAAGAAGAGGCCTCTGAGCAAAATTTGTCAGCCATTTCATGGCCTGAATTAAATGGGACGATGATGACCTGAGCTATTAATGAACGTCCATAAATAAATCAATTCAACATTTGCATTGTTATAAATGTAGTTTATATGCCGAGTAATTTATCATTTTATTTTGAAACAAATGAGAGAAAATTAAATGGTAGAGAGCATTTTAACTTTTGGTTTTCAGATAATGTCCTTACTATTTTATTTAAATGGTATATAATGAATTTTTTGTGCAAAAACAAATATTGGACTGCTAGAGCAATTTTTATTTTTGGGTTTCAGGCAAACCCCCAATCGTAATCTCATTTTATTAATTTTCAGATTTTTTTTTTAATTCTATGGTATATACTGAGTTTTGTTGAGAAAAGAGAAATACTGCAGGCGCTAGAGCAACTTTTAAGTTTACGCTATAGTTTTAACCCTAATCCCCAGTGGTCTTCTAAATGAGAAACAGCCAAAATATGACCAATTTCAAAATTATAAATAGATTGATATGTTTTGCAAAAAAGAGCACAGAAATGATGCAGTGCAAAAGAGTTCATTTGCAATAAAATAAAAATGTTGGGGAAATATTTAAAGAAATAACCTTTGAAATAATAGGTTAAAACTTTATGTTGATGTTTGGAATTTACAGATCTCCAAACTAAAACCTAAATGATTTTTTTATGTATATATGTAGAAGAGCTCTTAAAAGATAATTGTTACATTATAATAATGGGTGATCTTAATGTAGAAAATGCTAACAAAGAATTTGTATATAGGTGTTCAGTAGTTAAGATAATTGCATAATTGAGTGGAACTACCCCCTTTTATTGCTCCACTTACGTGTTTATGTAGCACTAGTGCTAGAGTCGAAGGGCAGTTGAGGATGCAAGCAATGGTTCATGAAACTAGTACCCTTATGTAATGGGTGATATATAATATAACAAATTACCTAGAAAATTTAATGTACTTACTGGCAATAGATTTAAAATAAAACTCAAGTAGCATTTTTTTCATAAATGTTTTTATGATATACATAAATTATAAATACTAAGTAATAACAAACTTTTATATATACACTACTTTATATACACACATATGTTTAAAAATCAAAACATGTTAATCATAATATAGATAAAATATTAGATAGATATTGTATTATGCTCAAACAGATAAGTAATACTTTATATACACAAACTTATACATGTGCTTTATATATATATATATATATATACACACGGGTTTAAAAATCGAAATTAAAAAAGTATTTAATTAAAACATGTTAACCATAACATAGATAAAATTTTAGATAGATATTGTATTATGCTCAAACAAATAAGTAATACTTTATATACTCACAAACTTATACATGTGCTTTATATATACACACATGTTTAAAAACCAAAGTTAAATAAGTATTTAATTAAAACCTGTTAATTATAAGAGAGATAAAATTTATATAGATATTGCATTATGCTCAAACAAATAAATAAATGTATATACTTATATGAAATGATCACAATATTTAAATTAAAATAGTTTAAAGCTGGTATATTATCTGGTCTGGTCTGGGGAAGCATATCTGGTGTAAATACAAATAGATTACTAATCTTTCAAAAAGTGTGATTTTAGCAATGGATTCTCTGACAATGACTGTAACTTCTGCGGTATGCAAAAAAATGATATTATCATGTGCATTGCACTAGAGTAACCATGACAACAGCAGCAACAGAAATTTTTTCAAATAATATTCCAAACACAGTTCAGCTGAGCTAATACACTTATATCACAGACCAAAATCATTTAAGAGCACTTCAAACACAAAACGTTAAAAATGTGTATAATTTTTATACTGTAAAGGAATTCTTGGAAACTATGTTACAGAGTTAGATATGCATATATAGTAAATTTGATACTATGTATTATATAAACTGACAAAGGCAAATGTACAAACTGTACCTAATCGGTGAATAAAAACCTTGTTCCTTGAAACACCCTTGCAGCTTCACTTACTTCCAATTCATTAGAACATGTTTTGCTAGACTTTGTCCATATTATCAGCTACTTATGTAATACTGTCCAGTTCTGAAGTGTTTGGCCAGAGCTTTTAGTTTTGTGGCTGCAATAATGTCATGTAAAATAAAGGCTTGGTGATGAAGTAAAAGTTATGCAAAAATGAAGAAAAAGGAGAAACTCAGCGTGAGAGATTTTACATTGAAACATAATCAAGGTTTGATTCAGGTGTGAAACGGATTAAAAACAAAGACTGCATAATGAGTGAGTAATCAAAGGCAATAATGGGAATGAAGAGAAAGTAAAAAAGTTATTAAGAAATGAGAATGGTTATAAAAACTGGGCTATCTGATATTTGCCACTAAAAGTGCTTGGGTTTAAGTTCCATTGCTGCGAAACTAAAATTCGGTTGTGTGCCAATCACCATTAATGGCTGCCTTTGTTATGAGTTAAAGGTTACACTTCATCATTTTATGTAATTAGGTTGTGTAACGATGGATATGCCTATAAAATGTGGTAAAAGAGGAGAAGGAAGTGTGTGAACATTTAAGAAGAAGCAAAGATGCATTATTATATAAACTGTTTTATTATAACATATGTTAGCACAATAAATAGGAATTTATCTCATTTGGCATAAGGGGGTGAATGGCAGGGTAGGTAATGAAATTGCCAGTTGCATATTAACCTCTAATTAAGATGTTGTGGTTTTTAATAACCGGCTTTGCTGTCCATTATTGAGCATTACATTCTTCCCCTCCTTTTAATGTTGTCATCACTTTAGTAGTTTCCAATTTATTTGTGATCTGACTGACAAAGTGAGAGCTGGTGTTGTATGTCATTATGACTGTACTACATTTTTTGACCAATTATTTGCAGCATTATTAATTTATTTATTTATTCCTATTCTTTTTAGAGCTTGTGTTGGAAATATGATCGAAGGTAATTCTGAAAATTACTTGTAAAAGAATCACAAATAAAGATTGTTGCCCCCTTTATTTGCTAACCCTAGTAAGTATGCTCTTTTATATCCAAACCAGTTTATTAAAAAAAAAATAAGATTAAAATGCCCACTCAGAAATGAGCAATCACCATGACCACATCATGATGTTACTGTCAAAACAGGCCATCATGTTAATTAACTGTTAAGAGATAATAAAAGTAACATATCCAACAAGAAGAAATTAATAATATGGAGTGATAATTACTGCAGGAACAATAAGTTAACATGATACGATGAAGACTTCACTCTCATTGAAAAATGAAAAAGGTAGAGAAAGGTGAGGTTCTTTTGAATATTATCAGACTTTTTATTTGCTAGCTCTGCATTTTGTACCCTTATCAACAAAAGTAATGAAAATGTTACACACAACTCTCTGCTTTTTTTTAATTATCAGAATGATTACAATAATTTTAAAACACTTAGCTCCCTTTAACAGATAAGTGTATTTCACTTAGACCAGATTTTAGGACACGGAAGTGGCCACATGCCGCTTTTCATAATATGTTTACAAGAGGAGGTGATTTAGAAGATATAATTTTATTGTTCACTTTTAGTTTTTATGAATGTTTACAAACTAGTGCCCCTTAGGGTAGATTGTAGGGTATTACTTGTAAAAGAATCACAAATAAAGATTGTTGCCCCCTTTATTGGCTAACCCTAGGCTAACCCTATGCTCTTTTATATCCAAACCAGTTTATTAAAAAAAAAATAAGATTAAAATGCCCACTCAGAAATGAGCAATCACCATGACCACACCATGATGTTACTGTCAAAACAGGCCATCATGTTAATTAACTGTTAAGAGATAGTAAAAGTAACATATCCAACAAGAAGAAATTAATAATATGGAGTGATAATTACTGCAGGAACAATAAAGTTAACATGATACGATGAAGACTTCACTCTCATTGAAAAATGAAAAAGGTAACAGAAATGTGAGGTTCTCTTGAATATTATCAGACTTTTTATTTGCTAGCTCTGCATTTTGTACCCTTATCAACAAAAGTAATGAAAATGTTACACACAACTCTCTGCTTTTTTTTAATTATCAGAATGATTACAATAATTTTAAAACACTTAGCTCCCTTTAACAGATAAATGTATTTCACTTAGACCAGATTTTAGGACACAGAAGTGGCCACATTCCGCTTTTCATAATATGTTTACAAGAGGAGGTGATTTAGAAGATATAATTTTATTGTTCACTTTTAGTTTTTATGAATGTTTACAAACTAGTGCCCCTTAGGGTAGATTTTTGAGAAAAATAACAAAAACTATGGTATGGAGAATTCTTCCCCCTTAAAACTAGAATTGTGGAAATTAACCCAGTTTCTATAATCAGTCTACATATTTTCAAAACTCTAGATTCAGAAATTATAATTATTTTTTGCATCTTGCATCAAAAAGTCTTAAAAGTAAGTTTAAATGGCATGCAGACCGTACACCGGCAATCAACTCACTGTCAAAGGGAGAAAAAACCAAGCAGACCAGTTCAATTCCAGAGAATCTTGTGGAAGTTAACTCAGCAGTGACAGGGGGGCAGGCACCCCAGGCAGCATCTGAAGACTGTACACCCCCAATCAACTCACCGTCAAAGGGTGAAAAAACCAAGCAGACCAGTTCAATTCCAGAGAATCTTGTGGAAGTTAACTCAACAGTGACAGGGGGGCAGGAAACCCAGGCAGCATCTGAAGACTGTACACCAGCAATCTACTCACCGTCAAAGGGTGAAAAAACCAAGCAGACCAGTTCAATTCCAGAGAATCTTGTGGAAGTTAACTCAACAGTGACAGGGGGGCAGGAAACCCAGGCAGCATCTGAAGACTGTACACCAGCAATCTACTCACCGTCAAAGGGTGAAAAAACCAAGCAGACCAGTTCAATTCCAGAGAATCTTGTGGAAGTTAACTCAGAACTGACAGGGGGGCAGGCACCCCAGGCAGCATCTAAAGACTGTACACCGCCAATCCACTCACCGTCAAAGGGTGAAAAAACCAAGCAGACCAGTTCAATACCACAGAATCTTGTGGAAGTTAACTCAGCACTGACAGGGGGGCAGGCACCCCAGGCAGCATCTAAAGACTGTACACCGCCAATCCACTCACCGTCAAAGGGTGAAAAAACCAAGCAGACCAGTTCAATTCCACAGAATCTTGTGGAAGTTAACTCAGCAGTGACAGGGGGGCAGGCACCCCAGGCTGCAACCAGCTTGTTATCTCCAGTGGTTGTTGTATCAACCGTAACTACAACCAATGACTGTAGCATAGGCCTGGGGCATGCAGCATCTGCTGCTTCACCATGGGTTCAGGAAAAGTCATCTGAACAAAAATCACTCATTGCAGAGGAAGATTCTGTCTCAAAAGGTAATGCTAAACCTAGACACAAGAGAAAATCTGACAATCCACACCATTTGTTTAAGACACCAAGAGTAGGGGTGCAGAAGAACCCATCATTTGAACAACTGCTTGGTTTTTTCACCCTTTGACGGTGAGTAGATTGCTGGTGTACGGTCTTCAGATGCTGCCTGGGTTTCCTGCCCCCCTGTCACTGTTTAGTTAACTTCCACAAGATTCTCTGGAATTGAACTGGTCTGCTTGGTTTTTTCACCCTTTGACGGTGAGTTGATTGGCGGTGTACAGTCTTCAGATGCTGCCTGGGGTGCCTGCCCCCCTGTCACTGCTGAGTTAACTTCCACAAGATTCTCTGGAATTGAACTGGTCTGCTTGGTTTTTTCACCCTTTGACAGTGAGTTGATTGCCGGTGTACAGTCTTCAGATGCTGCCTGGGGTGCCTGCCCCCCTGTCACTGCTGAGTTAACTTCCACAAGATTCTCTGGAATTGAACTGGTCTGTTTGGTTTTTTCACCCTTTGATGGTGAGTGGATTAGCGGCGTACAGTCTTTAGATGCTTGAGAGGGAATGGACAACGCATCATCTGTCTGCTTGGCTAGTGAAGACGATGTAGCAGATTCTCTTTTTGATTGTGTACTGATATTTGAGTGCCCGTCTTCCAGCGGTCAGCAGCGGAAGAAGATGAAACAAGTAAAGGCATTCCATCAAGGCTCTGGCTTTGATGTTCCACTTTTAAGTGAGAAAAATCTAGACAAGTCAACTATTCCTACCAGAGCCAAACCTTCTTCCGAAATTAAAACTGGCGATAAATCCAAAGGATCAAGAAATGTAACAAGTATGCCATCGAAAAAGAAATTTGGAAAGAGGCAAGCCGATGAGTTGGTGAAATATTTTAAGTCTTTTCATGGATGCTCTGCTCCTTTCTTATGCCAGAAAGATCTAGATAAGGCAACTTATCCTAACGCAACCAATCCAGCTGATGAGTGTCGATCTTCAAGGCAACAGCAGGAGGAGGCAAAGCATGCAAAACCACATGGAGACAGTGAAATTTCTTCATGTAACATAGGTATGTATTCAATGTATTTGATTTGAAGTACGTGAACTTTCTGTTTGAGATAATTAGTAATGTGCATAATGGTACCTTTTCCCCTTATAGTTCCAGATATAAGAAGATAAATCTCTTCATTTCTGCTTCCTCTCCACTTTTTTATTCTTGAGTTGATCATCACAAAGTGTAGGGTTAATAGCTAGCTAAAATTATGTCATAGATAATGATTCTACATAAAATGTTGCATTGTTTGGTAGAAAAGAAGTTCTTTAGTATAGCAGTTCAACTAGCCTCCTACCAGAGGCCTAAAAAATATAGTGCAACCTATGTTTAATATTTTAACATGGACCTGACATTTTATTTTACTTTAAAATGGGGGCTTATCTTAAATTGACATTTCAGCAAAATGCCTGCATATCTATAAATCTTTGTATTAGCAAATATGGTACCAAAATGCATTATTTATATGATAACAATAACAGGAGGGAATATGCACCCTACATATCTTTTTCTATGTCATTTACATATAGGCAGCTGGGCAAGCTATTACTTTGCCTTTATACACATTTACATAACTTTAAGTATGCCTCATTTTTCAAAATAATCAAAGATAGCAGTTACCTTCTTAGCAATGTTGTATGTTAAATTCAAAACGTCGAAAATGATACACTATGGGTAACTTATTTTCACACTTCACTTACTATGTTTTTGTAAATTCCAATTTAGAAAAACAAAGTTAGGGAAGTGTGTAAGTAAGTTACCCATAGTGTATCATTTTAAATTATAATAACTTCACTGTAAACAGCTTCAAAAATTATACACATAATTCAAAATGTCCATTTCATTTACTCTCTGTATAACAGAGTATTCCATTTAATGATGTGATGATAAATCTCTAAACATTGTCTACATTGTAACTTGAATGCTAGTGGTTTTATTTCTTCATCTGCATTTGGTTAATTGGAGAGAAAGAGTTTCTCTTTTTGCCATCATAAGCTTCATTGCAAGTTGCTCTAACATTACTGAAACTGTATGGACAAACTGAATCCAAGATGATAGTTCATGCCACACACCACACAGCCCATGAATCACCCACCACCTACTGATGTTTTGAGAACCAATACGGTGCAACTGCATCATTGCCAAACTTCACTCTGCTTAGGCACAATGATCCATGTTTGTGGTAAATGCCATCACATTTTCTGCTTAAAAATTGAAAGAAAACAACAAAAGATATAATAATAGAAATGTAATACTCAAAAAATATCTTTCTATGTGTCTTTTGCTATCTTCATCTACAATATCACTGTCATCGTTGTCAGTTTAACTGTTACTATCATCTTTTAAGTTAATGATACTTTGTTTTAAAACGTTTGAGCCCATGTAAGCCCTATGGCATTCTACTGGCAGTGATAAGGAGGGAGTCTTACAGCCTGATGCCACATTTCATTGACCAGTAGCTCAAGTTTATAAACTTTCTCACTGTATCTGAAAGGCTGCCTCTTTGTAAAAGTTTAGCTTTTATTTTCAATGGAGCAAAAAACAAAGCCTTTTTCTTCTAACTACTGAATTATATCGTCATTTCTGGAGGAAGTATTTGTAATTTTCTGTACATAAACATAGTGATATGGTTTTTTTTTTTTTGATTGATTTTTTTATGGACGCTCTTTAACAGCTCAGGTCATCAGCATCCCATTCAACTCAGGGCGTGAAACGGCCGACAAATTTTGCTCAGAGGCCTCTCTTTCAGGCTTGAGGTTCTTTTTCGTGCCGTAAATGTACGTCACGGGACCCACGGTTATACTTCCCTTCCGAAGGAAGCCATACTTAGGATTTTTACGTCCGAAAAAATCCATCGGTCCTGGCCGGGTTCGAACCCGCATTTTGGGTTTAGGAGGCAAGTATGGTTACCACTAGACCACCAGTACCGACAGTGATATCGTGCATTGGTCAAAATATTATACTGCCTGCCTCCAGATAATTAAAAAATTGTTTTTAGAACCATTTTGAAATAAATAGGATGTCATTTCTCTATGATAATCATCTGTTTTCTTCAATTTAAATGTCCATTTGCTGTCTGAAATGAAACCTGTATTAGCTGATCCTACATGGGAAACTAAAGTCTGTTTCCTTTCCCTAACAGTACTTACAAACCCCCAGTTCTAGAGGAGTGCTGCCAAACATACTTCATGTGATTTTGGTTTACCCATGTTTTGTCTAGGTATATATAGGCAGAGTGTCACCTGATTGTCTGATATCATGCATGATGTGCAAGAATTTCAGTCTCACATCAACTATGTCCCTTTGTTCCATTGGAAACTGATGCCCATTGTGGGTTTTCCTATATCTAAATCCTAAACTTTTCAGAACCCTCTTAGTACAAGAAACAGAACCCACATACCCTATCTTTTCTCTGAGCACCATTGTTAACTTCTTCACTATGGGAAATTTCTCTTTGACACAGAATTCAAAAACAATGTGCCATACTACATATTTTTCAAAGTTTTCCAGGTTTCTGACTCTGTTAGGTACATGTATATGCTTTCAGGGCAAAACAAACTATTTCGCGGCTCCCTCTATCTGTGACCTTTAGCTTTTCTTCACACACTGAAAAGTTGATATACTAATTGAAATATATTGTGTTCTTAGGCATCTTGTACAACAGTAATGTTTTTAATGAATGTGTTGACAATAAATTCTAATTGTGTTATGTGTGGTGATTTTTATTTACACGGCCAAAGGGTATAAGCCCAGCAGCATTCTATAAAAAAAACAGTAAGTAGCTGATATTATTCTTTAACCTGTATTAATGTGTTTTGAAAAACTAAAGTGATATTAATGTATTAATAGGAAATTTGTAATTTATTATAAGCTATTACAAGGATAAAATAGTTAACAGTTGAGGATTTTAATTTAGATTTTAATCATGGTAAAAAAATAGACAAAAATGATAATGAATTGTTAGCAATTTGTAATTTGCATCCATTAATAAATCAGCCTACAAGAGTTACTCTAAAACAAAAGTGATTGTTGACCAAGCACTCAGAAATGAGCAATCACCATGACCACATCATGATGTTACTGTCAAAACAGGCCATCATGTTAATTAACTGTTAAGAGATAATAAAAGTAACATATCCAACAAGAAGAAATTAATAATATGGAGTGATAATTACTGCAGGAACAATAAAGTTAACATGATACGATGAAGACTTCACTCTCATTGAAAAATGAAAAAGGTAACAGAAATGTGAGGTTCTCTTGAATATTATCAGACTTTTTATTTGCTAGCTCTGCATTTTGTACCCTTATCAACAAAAGTAATGAAAATGTTACACACAACTCTCTGCTTTTTTTTAATTATCAGAATGATTACAATAATTTTAAAACACTTAGCTCCCTTTAACAGATAAGTGTATTTCACTTAGACCAGATTTTAGGACACAGAAGTGGCCACATGCCGCTTTTCATAATATGTTTACAAGAGGAGGTGATTTAGAAGATATAATTTTATTGTTCACTTTTAGTTTTTATGAATGTTTACAAACTAGTGCCCCTTAGGGTAGATTTTTGAGAAAAATAACAAAAACTATGGTATGGAGAATTCTTCCCCCTAAAAACTAGAATTGTGGAAATTAACCCAGTTTCTATAATCAGTCTACATATTTTCAAAACTCTAGATTCAGAAATTATAATTATTTTTTTGCATCTTGCATCAAAAAGTCTTAAAAGTAAGTTTAAATGGCATGCTACATTTAATTTTGTAGAGAAATTTAATGAATTTAATATGGGGTATATTGGCAACCATAAATTACCAGCGTTGTTTTCAAGCATTTTTTTTTTTTTTTTTTTTGCATTTTGTAATGAATTAGAAATATATGTGTTGCCAAATTTTAAAAATTGGATAGATTTAAAAAATTATTCAAGAAAAGGATAGTAGACCCTGGAAGAAATAAAATATCACAAGTTGATAGTATAAATAGTTTAGAAAATATTATAAACAATGCAGAATTTACTTACAATAGTAATAGTGTTAGAGTCAAGTGAATGAATTAGTCATTCACCTAATGTGATAAATTGTACATTACCTCAAAGTGCTTTAAGATGAAAGTTAAGTGATCGTAACCTGAATTTAGGGAACATCAATAGAGTATTAGAAGAATAGTATTGTGCAGTCACTACATTGGACCAGCATGGACCTGATCATCAAATTAATAACAAAGGAGATGAATAACTGATGATGTGAATGATTATCTGCAAAACATGTCCTAATCCTGTATAAGTAAGTGAAGTTAGTGTGAACTTGTAATATATTATAAATGTATTGCTGCTGATTTTGCCATTATTACTGCTGTTTCTGTTGCTGTCATGCTGTTATTGTTACTTCTGTTGCTATTAGCTGCTATTATTGCTGCTGTTGTGGTTGCTTGTGTTGCTGTTATGCTGCTATTGTTGCTTCTGTTGCTATTAGCTGCTGTTGTGGTTGCTCATGTTGCTGTTATGCTGCTATTGTTGCTTCTGTTGCCATTAGCTGCTGTTATTCCTGCTGCTGTTATGTTGCTGCTGTTGTATCTGTTTGATAAATTGTTCCATTGGTTCTGGTGTTATGGTTCTGTTACTCTTCTGCAAACACAAATCAAACATATAACATATTTAAATATTGTTCTTAAGAAGCTGTTGAAAATGTAGTGGTAATATATCCTAAACTTAGGTATTCATTTTTTAACACTAAACTCCACTTACATAAAAATAAGATGCATTTTGGGAGAATCTTTCCCATCTTCAGTTGCTCACTGAACTGCCGTTACTCGAAACGATGGTAAGTGGAGTTTAGTGTAAAAAATTAATACCTAAGTTCAGGATATAACATATTATTGCCTTTTCTGTTACAGATGGCCACATATTTAAAAGGCACTGCTGTTGTACAAGCTGCTAATATTATATTAAAATAAACATTGGAAAATTATACATTTTTGGGGGGGAAGGGGAGAGAAAAGTTATAAAACATCACATTAGAACAAATTGACGCATATAAGTTATAGTCATCCATTTAGGTTAGTTATGCAATATTTTTTATCTTAATATTTGTTTTAAAAAATGCAAAAGAGTTTTATAGCAGGATATATCTAAATCATCAACAGAAACAGGAATTTAATGATATTGAAAACTGGCCACTTAAGGCTACAGTGCATGCAAGTGCACAGAACTACAACAAATACAAGCTTCTGTTACTAGCACTTGAAGGAATTGCTTGTGCTATATGAGAGGAGAATGACATCTAAGACTTGCTCCTGCTTTGAAATAGTGAGAATATATCTTTGTGTTATACAAATTACAAAAATAAGAATGTTATCAATCTCTAATGTTAACAATGCCATGAATTATTTCCAATATGGAATTGAATCCAGGATGGGTGAAAAGTGTTGTTGAATGTTAGAAGGCATTACTTAAGATACAGTGCATTTAAAAGAAAATAGAAAAGAGAATTAAGTGGAAGATGAGTGGAAGTGATTAAATCGTGTTAATTAAATTTGAAGGAGAATTTTAAAAAAAAATGAAAATACAGAATTTAAGAGAAGAATGTTCAATATTGACAAAGCCTGAATTAGTTATAAAAGATTAAATTTAACTATTTTTATAGTATGCCAGAAAGTAGAAGACATTTTAAAAATAAATTACTGTAGGTTAATGGTTCCTTTCATTTTGCCTATATATTTCATATTGCACTCTTTCCAACTGTTTTCATAAATTACTGGCAGAATTTTCTTTTATATTGGTTTTTAGGTGTTTTTTTAAACTTTAAAATCGTTTATTATTTATTTGTTCACTAGAGTCTAAGTAATATTCACATCTTGAAATATCTTCTGGAATTTGGTGTGCCCATGGATGTAATGTGAATTTGCATATGCTATCTGTTATATATCCTATGTAGCGATATCTTTTGTTTTTGTTTTTTTAATTTTCTTATTGACCAGATCTATTGCGTATACTCAGGTCTGTATTCTGTCTTGCCTAATGGTAGGTTTATTAATCTCAATTTGAGGCTGTTGATTAATGTGAGTTTCTGTTTCTTTTAATTATTTGTATAGGTATCTTATCTGAATACACCAAATTCCAATATATGCCACTTTTTATGATTTTTATAACCAGCAAGGGAAGAATACTTCGTTTTCCACTTCCATTTTGAACTTAAAGGTGTTTCTTGTAAGTTGAGTAATTTTATTGCATCCTCTTTCCATTTTTCATTTACTATTGCAAAAACATCATCTACATGATGATACCAACAATTATATATATATGGAAAAGCATCAACTAATTTTGTTACTAAGAAACTCATATACATATCTCACAAAAACAGTTAGAGTGAATTTTCAATTACCAGAGCATTCTTTTGATGCAGACATTGCCTCTGAATGTGAAGTAGGTTTGATTAATGAAAATTTGTTAAGTATAGATATTGTTCTATTACTTCTCCATATAGGTTTAAAATGATTAGCCCTTTCTTTACAATAATCAGCAGTATCTCTTTGGAGATGCTAGGAAACAAGCAGACCATGTGAAAGAAACTACTGTTTTCTAGTTTTCCATGTTTGATTCTTTCTATTTAATCTGATGAGTTTTTTATGCTTTGGCTTTTGTATTTTGACATATGAAATGTTTTCAAAAGATAATTGCTAAGTAGTATGTGGGTGAATTTATTGTGTTTATCTCATTTTATTACAATGTTTATTTATTTTTAGTAGACAATAAATTATGGTTTGATAGAGTTTTCTGTCTCTCCAGAAACTCATAGAATTAACAATATGGGAGAATATATTCATAAACAAAAACCAAGAAAGTTTAGTTAATTTTGATCTTCCAAACAACAATAATTATCATCAACAAAATTGTAAAATCTACAGAATGACATCTTAATACCATGCCGAGAAGCTGACAGTGGAACCATGCTGATTATGAAGGCAACAGTCTTTGAAACATGTCCAAGCAAGTGGAACAGAATTAGTGTAATTTGATCAAATTCCTCTTTAAATTTTTTCATAACTATACTATATTTCAATATGACAATTTCTGTATCTAAAACTTAACTTGATGCTAAATTATTCAGGAACCAACATAATTTATGTTCTTTAAAAATTTTCCTAAACACATTGCTTTTGAGTGGTAAGTGAATTTTTTGTATTTGCAATTTTCATTTATTTGTTGAAGGGTGCATGTGATTCTAATGGCTTTTATTCTTTTCAATGCTGCACATTTTTGGCCTGTTCGCTGACTGTTAAAACCTTCCAAAGGTCTGTGTTGATATTCTTTTTTACTTGTGGAACTTCATCAATCTATATGTAAACCTGTAGCTTGTGGTTGTTGTTAATGCTAATATTTGTATGAGTCATACATTGCAAAAGTCAACTTCTTGCCATTTTCTGTTATTTGTCGGTCTAAGAAAAGCAGATGATCGTCTTTGTCAATTTTCAAAGAGAATTTAATAGCTGTATCTTGTATAGGATTCCAACAATATTATAACATCTTTATATTTTGGAAACTATTGCAAAAATGATCACACTTGAAAATTAACAGAAAAATTTTACTAATGTATATTTCACATGAGTGCCTTAACAGATTTGTAAGGAAAGGAAGGAATGGATTACCCATTGCCAGTTCAGAAGTTTGTTGATAAAATCTATTGTTTAAATTAAGAAATTATGGTTTAATCACAGCTCTGTGTCTTGTATAGTCTTCTATTTCTTCTATGGATAAATTTGTGGTTAATAAATTTTCTTTTAAAGTTTAAGTAGCTTATCTCTAAGAATGATGGAAAACACAGCATTAATATCAAAAGAAACAAGTGTATCTTCTTTAAAAAAGGTTATGTTTTTAATTTTATCAAGAGTTATAATTCCAAGACTGTTGAACTTTTTGAGGGAATGAATTTAGGAGAGAGCCATTTAGCCAGTCCATAAATAAGTGAATCAATGTCATTAACAATAAGTATCATGCTATAACATTCTTTGGGCATTAATGCACAGTATTGTTATCAGCTAGTAGGCTATTTTGCCAAGTTTGTAAATTTTTGGGAATCATTTTGATTTAGTTTCTCTTTTCCCATGAACAATTTAATTTCTTTAACAGTTAATAGTTTTAATAAAATATCTGATGCAATTTTTTAAGGATCTTCCATGATTTCTGTATATACTGCATTTTAAGATAATTTTTTCCCTCTTTATATTAATTCTTATTCACAATTACTATTTTATTTCCTTTGTCTACCTTGGAGTAAATGACTTTGTTTTCATGCAATGAATTTTTTGAATATGTTTAATATTGTTTCCTATTTTATTTATAATTTCTTTCAACATTTTTCCACATTGTCTCTTAAATGTAAGTTTTCTGTTTCCCTCTAAGTCTTGCATGTCCATTATATAATCTCTAATGTACGAAGAACAATCAACACATATCTTTATGTCATTATTTCAATTTCTTTTTGTTGGTGTAGGTTAATTTGGATTGATTAATTACATTGCCCATATATTCATGTTTCTGAGTAGTTTTAATTGCCTTCTGTTTAAGGCATAAATTCTAGTTTGCTTTCAGCTTAAGTAATGTTACTACTGTCGAATGCTATTATCAAATAATATATTGCTTCACTATCAACAACTTCCGTTTAATACATCATTTTAAATTCTTTGTCTCATATAGCATTGGATGAAAGTAAATAAAATACATATGTAACATTTCTAGGCCTTCAAATATCAGCACAATATTATAGAAATAGTAAGAAAAAAGAGGGCAAATCATGTATTTTAATTTAAGAGAATACTTAAAATAAAATATGTAGGAAAGTTTGAATATTTTAAAGGTAAACATCTTTTGCAGTTTGTATTATAAATATACTGAAATTGATAATTAATATATATATCTACAGGTATCTAAAGGGATATTAACAGAAAATTTGCAATTTATTTTAAGCTATTACAAGGACTATTTCACTTATATGTGATGTCTTCTTTAAATCAACCAATGAAACGGAACAAAATTTTAAATTTTGACCAATAACAGTGTAATTATCAAATCTGTTTTATCTCAGGATGTCCATTTGTCTTGTGGCCAATATATTTTTTTTATTTGATTTATTTACGGACGCTCTTTAACATTACAGATCATCAGCCTCCCATTCTATTCAGGGCATGAAATGGCCAACAAATTTTGCTCATAGGCCTCTTCTTTCAGACTTGACTTTACTTCCCTTCCAAAGGAAGCCATACTTAGGATTTTTATGCCCAAAAAAAATCCATCGCTCCTGGCCGGGTTTGAACCTGCGACCTTGGGTTTAGAAGGCAAGTATGATTACCCCTACACCACCAGGACCGACACGTGGTCAGTGTAGCCAACTCTGTACCTCCACTATATAATTCGTGAGCATGCATCACTGACCACTTTTCTGTATTTTCAGTAACATTGTAAATTTAACTAAATGCATATTCACTCAAGCAATTATTTTTGCCTATTCTGTCAAACAGTCTGAAATCATTTTATAAATGATGTAATGATATCTACCTAAGCAACTATAAATCTTAATAAACACTTGTTCAAAATGGTAAAATGTATTCTCTATTTTGTTTTTCTCAGCTGGTATTAGCAAATCTAATGGTAGTGACTGTAATAGTGAAATTTTGTCTATTTCATTCCCACGGATTCTGAATAGGTATATATTTGTAAGTAAGTATAACATTTTATACAATTGTTAATAATATGTCCATGAATTTCAAATATATATTTCTTTTATTCTTATTCTATTCATAAAATAGTCCCAAAACCTATTTGGCTCTTCTCTATTGGCATTACTGACAATTACATTTGTCTGTTACTAGATGGCTTGAAAAGGGTATTCATAATACAAATGTATAATTATTACAAAATTGTAAGCAAAGTTTACGGGAATTATATTTAAATTCTTATTTTATTATGAAATAGTCCTAATAAATATCACTGGAGGGTCTGAGCTTTCCAAATAAATTCATTCATAGTTTATCAGCAATCTCAGACTCTTTTGTTATATTACTTATGACAAAATATTTTAACAGTCAGGGGTTTTAATTTGGAGTATACTATGGTAAAAATATAGAGAAAATTTTAATGAATTATTAATAATTCACAATTTACAACTATTAATAAACAAGTCTATAAGAGTTACTCCAAAATAAAAAGAAATTATTGACCAAGATTTCATAAATTCAAAAACAAATTGAATGCAGCACATATTTGATACTGCATTTTTGAAATACTATTATTTTTTATTATATCATGTAAATAAGATTTTGAATTCAATAAGATGAAAAAAGAGATGTACAGAGTGAAAGTGTTACAAGTCAATAACTCTTAAATGGACTATAAAACAAAATGTTGCCTTTTTCTACTCTTATTGCAGAAAGGGGCCTTCATGAAAAAAGCTTAAGGAGCTCCAAAGGTGGGGGTGGACTTCAGAATGCAACTAAAATAACAAATAATGCTATATGTTGATAAGTAAAAAATATGAACTACAGAGAAAATGAATTACATTTTATATTTCAGAATGTCAGCATGCACTAAATATAAAATAAAATTAGAGCTTTATGATAATGCAGTATCATATAAATCTGTACTGTATTTAGTTTTTTTTAATTTATGTAAGCTTGGTCAACAATCACTTTTATTTTAGAGTAACTCTTGTAGGCTGATTTATTAATGGATGCAAATTACAAATTGCTAACAATTCATTATCATTTTTGTCTATTTTTTTACCATGATTAAAATCTAAATTAAAATCCTCAACTGTTAACTATTTTATCCTTGTAATAGCTTATAATAAATTACAAATTTCCTATTAATACATTAATATCACTTTAGTTTTTCAAAACACATTAATACAGGTTAAAGAATAATATCAGCTACTTACTGTTTTTTTTATAGAATGCTGCTGGGCTTATACCCTTTGGCCGTGTAAATAAAAATCACCACACATAACACAATTAGAATTTATTGTCAACACATTCATTAAAAACATTACTGTTGTACAAGATGCCTAAGAACACAATATATTTCAATTAGTATATCAACTTTTCAGTGTGTGAAGAAAAGCTAAAGGTCACAGATAGAGGGAGCCGCGAAATAGTTTGTTTTGCCCTGAAAGCATATACATGTACCTAACAGAGTCAGAAACCTGGAAAACTTTGAAAAATATGTAGTATGGCACATTGTTTTTGAATTCTGTGTCAAAGAGAAATTTCCCATAGTGAAGAAGTTAACAATGGTGCTCAGAGAAAAGATAGGGTATGTGGGTTCTGTTTCTTGTACTAAGAGGGTTCTGAAAAGTTTAGGATTTAGATATAGGAAAACCCACAATGGGCATCAGTTTCCAATGGAACAAAGGGACATAGTTGATGTGAGACTGAAATTCTTGCACATCATGCATGATATCAGACAATCAGGTGACACTCTGCCTATATATACCTAGACAAAACATGGGTAAACCAAAATCACATGAAGTATGTTTGGCAGCACTCCTCTAGAACTGGGGGTTTGTAAGTACTGTTAGGGAAAGGAAACAGACTTTAGTTTCCCATGTAGGATCAGCTAATACAGGTTTCATTTCAGACAGCAAATGGACATTTAAATTGAAGAAAACAGATGATTATCATAGAGAAATGACATCCTATTTATTTCAAAATGGTTCTAAAAACAATTTTTTAATTATCTGGAGGCAGGCAGTATAATATTTTGACCAATGCACGATATCACTGTCGGTACTGGTGGTCTAGTGGTAACCATACTTGCCTCCTAAACCCAAAATGCGGGTTCGAACCCGGCCAGGACCGATGGATTTTTTCGGACGTAAAAATCCTAAGTATGGCTTCCTTCGGAAGGGAAGTATAACCGTGGGTCCCGTGACGTACATTTACGGCACGAAAAAGAACCTCAAGCCTGAAAGAGAGGCCTCTGAGCAAAATTTGTCGGCCGTTTCACGCCCTGAGTTGAATGGGATGCTGATGACCTGAGCTGTTAAAGAGCGTCCATAAAAAAATCAATCAAAAAAAAAAAAACCATATCACTATGTTTATGTACAGAAAATTACAAATACTTCCTCCAGAAATGACGATATAATTCAGTAGTTAGAAGAAAAAGGCTTTGTTTTTTGCTCCATTGAAAATAAAAGCTAAACTTTTACAAAGAGGCAGCCTTTCAGATACAGTGAGAAAGTTTATAAACTTGAGCTACTGGTCAATGAAATGTGGCATCAGGCTGTAAGACTCCCTCCTTATCACTGCCAGTAGAATGCCATAGGGCTTACATGGGCTCAAACGTTTTAAAACAAAGTATCATTAACTTAAAAGATGATAGTAACAGTTAAACTGACAACGATGACAGTGATATTGTAGATGAAGATAGCAAAAGACACATAGAAAGATATTTTTTGAGTATTACATTTCTATTATTATATCTTTTGTTGTTTTCTTTCAATTTTTAAGCAGAAAATGTGATGGCATTTACCACAAACATGGATCATTGTGCCTAAGCAGAGTGAAGTTTGGCAATGATGCAGTTGCACCGTATTGGTTCTCAAAACATCAGTAGGTGGTGGGTGATTCATGGGCTGTGTGGTGTGTGGCATGAACTATCATCTTGGATTCAGTTTGTCCATACAGTTTCAGTAATGTTAGAGCAACTTGCAATGAAGCTTATGATGGCAAAAAGAGAAACTCTTTCTCTCCAATTAACCAAATGCAGATGAAGAAATAAAACCACTAGCATTCAAGTTACAATGTAGACAATGTTTAGAGATTTATCATCACATCATTAAATGGAATACTCTGTTATACAGAGAGTAAATGAAATGGACATTTTGAATTATGTGTATAATTTTTGAAGCTGTTTACAGTGAAGTTATTATAATTTAAAATGATACACTATGGGTAACTTACTTACACACTTCCCTAACTTTGTTTTTCTAAATTGGAATTTACAAAAACATAGTAAGTGAAGTGTGAAAATAAGTTACCCATAGTGTATCATTTTCGACGTTTTGAATTTAACATACAACATTGCTAAGAAGGTAACTGCTATCTTTGATTATTTTGAAAAATGAGGCATACTTAAAGTTATGTAAATGTGTATAAAGGCAAAGTAATAGCTTGCCCAGCTGCCTATATGTAAATGACATAGAAAAAGATATGTAGGGTGCATATTCCCTCCTGTTATTGTTATCATATAAATAATGCATTTTGGTACCATATTTGCTAATACAAAGATTTATAGATATGCAGGCATTTTGCTGAAATGTCAATTTAAGATAAGCCCCCATTTTAAAGTAAAATAAAATGTCAGGTCCATGTTAAAATATTAAACATAGGTTGCACTATATTTTTTAGGCCTCTGGTAGGAGGCTAGTTGAACTGCTATACTAAAGAACTTCTTTTCTACCAAACAATGCAACATTTTATGTAGAATCATTATCTATGACATAATTTTAGCTAGCTATTAACCCTACACTTTGTGATGATCAACTCAAGAATAAAAAAGTGGAGAGGAAGCAGAAATGAAGAGATTTATCTTCTTATATCTGGAACTATAAGGGGAAAAGGTACCATTATGCACATTACTAATTATCTCAAACAGAAAGTTCACGTACTTCAAATCAAATACATTGAATACATACCTATGTTACATGAAGAAATTTCACTGTCTCCATGTGGTTTTGCATGCTTTGCCTCCTCCTGCTGTTGCCTTGAAGATCGACACTCATCAGCTGGATTGGTTGCGTTAGGATAAGTTGCCTTATCTAGATCTTTCTGGCATAAGAAAGGAGCAGAGCATCCATGAAAAGACTTAAAATATTTCACCAACTCATCGGCTTGCCTCTTTCCAAATTTCTTTTTCGATGGCATACTTGTTACATTTCTTGATCCTTTGGATTTATCGCCAGTTTTAATTTCGGAAGAAGGTTTGGCTCTGGTAGGAATAGTTGACTTGTCTAGATTTTTCTCACTTAAAAGTGGAACATCAAAGCCAGAGCCTTGATGGAATGCCTTTACTTGTTTCATCTTCTTCCGCTGCTGACCGCTGGAAGACGGGCACTCAAATATCAGTACACAATCAAAAAGAGAATCTGCTACATCGTCTTCACTAGCCAAGCAGACAGATGATGCGTTGTCCATTCCCTCTCAAGCATCTAAAGACTGTACGCCGCTAATCCACTCACCATCAAAGGGTGAAAAAACCAAACAGACCAGTTCAATTCCAGAGAATCTTGTGGAAGTTAACTCAGCAGTGACAGGGGGGCAGGCACCCCAGGCAGCATCTGAAGACTGTACACCGGCAATCAACTCACTGTCAAAGGGTGAAAAAACCAAGCAGACCAGTTCAATTCCAGAGAATCTTGTGGAAGTTAACTCAGCAGTGACAGGGGGGCAGGCACCCCAGGCAGCATCTGAAGACTGTACACCGCCAATCAACTCACCGTCAAAGGGTGAAAAAACCAAGCAGACCAGTTCAATTCCAGAGAATCTTGTGGAAGTTAACTAAACAGTGACAGGGGGGCAGGAAACCCAGGCAGCATCTGAAGACCGTACACCAGCAATCTACTCACCGTCAAAGGGTGAAAAAACCAAGCAGTTGTTCAAATGATGGGTTCTTCTGCACCCCTACTCTTGGTGTCTTAAACAAATGGTGTGGATTGTCAGATTTTCTCTTGTGTCTAGGTTTAGCATTACCTTTTGAGACAGAATCTTCCTCTGCAATGAGTGATTTTTGTTCAGATGACTTTTCCTGAACCCATGGTGAAGCAGCAGATGCTGCATGCCCCAGGCCTATGCTACAGTCATTGGTTGTAGTTACGGTTGATACAACAACCACTGGAGATAACAAGCTGGTTGCAGCCTGGGGTGCCTGCCCCCCTGTCACTGCTGAGTTAACTTCCACAAGATTCTGTGGAATTGAACTGGTCTGCTTGGTTTTTTCACCCTTTGGCGGTGAGTGGATTGGCGGTGTACAGTCTTTAGATGCTGCCTGGGGTGCCTGCCCCCCTGTCAGTGCTGAGTTAACTTCCACAAGATTCTGTGGTATTGAACTGGTCTGCTTGGTTTTTTCACCCTTTGACGGTGAGTGGATTGGCGGTGTACAGTCTTTAGATGCTGCCTGGGGTGCCTGCCCCCCTGTCAGTTCTGAGTTAACTTCCACAAGATTCTCTGGAATTGAACTGGTCTGCTTGGTTTTTTCACCCTTTGACGGTGAGTAGATTGCTGGTGTACAGTCTTCAGATGCTGCCTGGGTTTCCTGCCCCCCTGTCACTGTTGAGTTAACTTCCACAAGATTCTCTGGAATTGAACTGGTCTGCTTGGTTTTTTCACCCTTTGACGGTGAGTAGATTGCTGGTGTACAGTCTTCAGATGCTGCCTGGGTTTCCTGCCCCCCTGTCACTGTTGAGTTAACTTCCACAAGATTCTCTGGAATTGAACTGGTCTGCTTGGTTTTTTCACCCTTTGACGGTGAGTAGATTGGTGGCGTACAGTCTTTAGATACTGCCTGGGGAGCCTGCCCCCCTGTCATTGCTGAGTTAACTTCCACAAGATTCTGTGGTATTGAACTGGTCTGCTTGGTTTTTTCACCCTTTGACGGTGAGTGGATTGCGGTGTACAGTCTTTAGATGCTGCCTGGGGTGCCTGCCCCCCTGTCACTGCTGAGTTAACTTCCACAAGATTCTCTGGAATTGAACTGGTCTGCTTGGTTTTTTCACCCTTTGACGGTGAGTAGATTGCTGGTGTACAGTCTTCAGATGCTGCCTGGGTTTCCTGCCCCCCTGTCACTGTTGAGTTAACTTCCACAAGATTCTCTGGAATTGAACTGGTCTGCTTGGTTTTTTCACCCTTTGACGGTGAGTAGATTGGCGGTGTACAGTCTTTAGATGCTGCCTGGGGTGCCTGCCCCCCTGTCACTGCTGAGTTAACTTCCACAAGATTCTGTGGTATTGAACTGGTCTGCTTGGTTTTTTCACCCTTTGACGGTGAGTGGATTGGCGGTGTACAGTCTTTAGATGCTGCCTGGGGTGCCTGCCCCCCTGTCAGTGCTGAGTTAACTTCCACTAGATTCTCTGGAATTGAACTGGTCTGCTTGGTTTTTTCACCCTTTGACGGTGAGTAGATTGCTGGTGTACAGTCTTCAGATGCTGCCTGGGTTTCCTGCCCCCCTGTCACTGTTGAGTTAACTTCCACAAGATTCTCTGGAATTGAACTGGTCTGTTTGGTTTTTTCACCCTTTGATGGTGAGTGGATTGGCGGCGTACAGTCTTTAGATGCTTGAGAGGGAATGGACAACGCATCATCTGTCTGCTTGGCTAGTGAAGACGATGTAGCAGATTCTCTTTTTGATTGTGTACTGATATTTGATGTACTGGGTATTACCAAAGTACTAACTTTTTCTGCTCTGTCTTCAGCAGTTTTAGATACAGAACCTTCTTTCTGAACTGATGTTACCCCTTTTTCAGGAGGAGAGCTAGATGTCGCAATTACAGGTGCTTGTGCTGTAACACTTATTGATTCCTCCATCAATGATATATTCCCTGGTAATCTAGCTGTTTTTAGTTTACTTGAGTCTGCAATTGTGCTTGTCAAAGGAAATGAGAGGGAGGCCTCAGCAATAGGGACAAAATTTGTGTTCCCACCAATATCGCTATCTAATCTCATTTCTGCATTTAAGGGCATGGATACAGAAGTTTCACTTGTGTTCCTTACAGCTGATGTTGAGGTAGAAGAGTCAATGATGCTGCAATTTCTTGCAGATGCCTGCTCTGGTACTGGTTGATTAATATTGCAAGTTAAAGAAATTGGTCTAGTTTGCTCAGGTGATAACCTAGAGTAATTCTCTGCAATGCTGTTTGTCTGAAAAAGGTCAACAGTTTCCTGTTTATGTACCACTGATGCTGCAGTTTCATGGAATAAGCTGCCCTGCAACAGAGCTGCAGCTGCACTGAGGTTCACTTCCTGAGACATCAGCATTTGTAGACTGCATGATAGACTCCCTTCATCAGCATTCCCCAAGGAACTGTTCTGCTGCAGATGTGCAGAAGGGGGAGGTGAACCACAAGGTTCTGATGGTTTGGTAGCAAGTTCTTCTGCCACAGTATTCAATCCTGGCGTTGGTGAACGTCTATCTGGCCCAACAACTAAAGGATGTGGTTCAGGATCTTGTTGAATATTCATCCCTATAATCAATATTTTCATTAAATTGTAAAATTATTTCTCAACAATTTTGCAACATCATTATTAATTTTAAAATATACTTTCAGATATTAAAATTCAACTTCATAACTGGTTAAGGGAAACGTTGCTAAAGAGAACACTACTTTTTGTCTTCAGATGTTAAAAGCTTATGCTTGCTGCACTTGACTGTGATAAAACAAGACTGGGCTAGTCATGTTCCATACTTAAAAACTACAGGCTTGAAATAACATGTACAAAATTTAATTGCAAATCTGCAAGAAACTGATTTTGAATTAAGTGCAGATGAGGAGGAATAAACACTAGGGGAATGATGAGTTTGCAACTCCTCTATAATAAGCCACTTTCAAAAATTCAGGTATGTTGATTCAGTTAATAGACACATTAATATGCAGAATTACAAGTTATAATGCTATGCATAAGTTTATGTCCTTACCAGTTACTTCAAAAATTCCTCTTATCTCTCCCCACCTTACTTGCTCTGAACACAAGTTGCTAGCATGCATTGGCTGAGCTCATATACCTTCTAAAACTGTACCCCATATAGTTACATTGCTCAAAGTGTTACTTTATTTTTCATATATATATATATCACTTTGCAAAGACACTGATAGACTAAAGATATGTTTATTATAATAAAGAATGGAAAAAAGCATTAAACTTTCAAAAATCATTTGTGAAAAAGGGGATTTGGCAGCTAAATGCTACATTATGTTGTAATTAATATATAAAATAAGACAAATATAAGGTTTAATAAATGTTATGTTTCTTTTACAAAAAAATCAAATATAACTGAACTGTTTATACCAAGTTGCAAATAAATTATATTAATTTTGAGTTCACTTTTTTTAAATGTTGAATATATCTTTGTAATAGATAAATTTATTCAACCTGAATGAAAATTTTTCTTCCTTCTTAGATTAATTAACAAATTGTGTGTCTATTAACATAATGTGAATAAAATGCTTTAGACTGAGTAAATTACAGGTATACAACCATTGTTTGTTTTGGATTGCTCCGTATGTTCAAAATTTTCTAGGCAATAAGTGGACCCTGCAACTGCCTTATATAAAAACATTATCCACATTGACCAAAATTTACAAATCAACAATATTAGGATAAAAACAAAACCGGAAAAATATCTTAAACATACTGCGTCATTTACAGCATATAAATATATAGTTAATAATTATTTACATTTTATATATACAGAAAATATCTTGGTTGCCTTGCTTAAAATAGAAAACTTCCATGTTAGAAACAAAACATCCCATAAAACAATTCTGGGACTTTAGGTGTTTAAATTAAACGGGCAAAGGCAACAGATATCAGCAACTTACCTGGCAGCAATTGTTATTGTAGCTGCTGCAACAGGTGCTGCAGTTGCCGCTGTTGTTGCAGTTGTTGTTCTTGGACTTGTCTTTGTTGTAATTGCAGTTGTTGGATTTCTGTTTGTTGTACATGCAGCTGTTGCTATTGTTGTTGTAAGAGCATCTGCTGCTGTTGAAGAAGTTGCTGTTGATGCTGCAGGTCTTGATGTCGTGGTATTTGGTCATCTTGCAGCTATTCTGCTGCTTCTTGCTGCTGTTCTGCTGCTACTTGCTGCAGTTCTGCTGCTACAATCACATATAAATATATAGTTTTTTTCTGTCACAAATTAGCACATGTTTATTTCTCACCCTTTTTGGGGGCGAGGGAGGGCAATGTTATAAAATGTTAGCTTAACAACAGAACAAAGTAATATTTAGAAAGTAACAAGTAACAGTCATGCATTTAGAAAAGTAATGCTATATTTTTTACCTTAATCTGTGCTTCAAAAATTTAAAACAAGTTTTTTTATTATTCCTACCTACTAATTAGAAAAGTGTTTGGCTGTTGTGGTTGCCAGTATCAAGAAAACATTCTGTACACATTAGTAAGATACATCTAAGTTCTCAACAGAAACAGGAATTTAATGATATTGAAAACTTGCAGCCTAAGGCTACAATGTATGCATATACTTTGTGACAATTATAGCATGTATAGAACTACAACATCGGAAGCTAAATTTGTAGCTAACTTCCGTTACTTGCATTTGAAGTAATTGCTTGTGATATACCAGGGTTGGAACTTAAATAGTAGCAACACTGCTGTGGTGGCGCTATACAACGGAATCTAATATTGTCGCTGATAGCACACGTTGTTTACATACCTATCTTTTCTCAGAGCAAATGGACTCTCTCTTTCCACATCACATGCGTGCCCACCATCGAGAGAAACACAGTCACTTGTGAGCTAGCGGTCTAACGTACTGTTGTCACTATGTTTTCGAAACAGGAACAACGGAGTTGGATCAAGATTAAATGTGCCAGAGGTCGTACGGCGCGACAGTGTCATAAAGGTCTTCAAGAGGCTTGCGGGGAATCTGCATTTCCTTACAGAACAGTGGCACGTTGGATAAAAGCCTTCAAAGATGGTCGGCAAACTGTGGTAGACATTCATTGGGCAGGTTGTCCTACGAACGTCAGTGAAGAAGTGCATGCTCTTGCCACGTTATTGGACAGTGATCGACGCCAGATGATTCGTGAGCTCGCCCAAGAAACCGGATCAGCGCATACGACTGTGCTTCACATCCTGAAGGAACGCCTGGGCATGCTAAAAATTGCATCACGATGGGTTCCGCATGATTTGACGGAAATGGAGAAATGGTTGCGTTACAACGCTGCTAAGATGCACTTGGAGCGCTATGAGCGCGAAGGAGAGACTTTCTTACGCCGTATCATAACCCTGGATGAGACATGAGCCAAAACTGAAGCGCGAAGGAGAGACTTTCTTACGCCGTATCATAACCCTGGATGAGACATGAGCCAAAACTGAAACGCCAATCGAACGAATGGCGTCAGTATGGGTCACCACGAAAGTCGAAAGTTCGTCAGTGCCCAAATACGGTGAAAGTTATGGTGATTCTCGTGTATGACTGTGATGGTGTTATCCTAACGCATTACATTCCTCCACGGCAGACCGTCAATGCTGAGTATTACCGTTCGTTTTTGGAGCACCACCTGCGACCAGCTTTGAGAAAGAAGCGGCAACACTTTCTGCAGAATCCACCCATCATTTTGCACGACTATGCTCGGGCGCATACAGCGCAAGCTGTGTGATTTGTTCGGTCGATGGGGCTGGGAAGTACTGTACCATCCACCATACTCCCCGGATTTAAGTCCTTGTGACTTTGATTTGATTCCGAAGATGAAGGAACCACTTCGTGGTATTCGCTTCAGAAGTGTTCCAGAGATTCGACAGTCCGTAAACCGCTCCATCTGCACCATCAAGAGAACAGCCTCTGCTAAAGGTATACAACGACTTCCACATCGCTGGCAACGGGTTATACACAACGCAGGTGACTACATTGAAGGACAGTAAAGGGTTGCTAACATGTAACTCTTTTGTATCGGTTGTAAATAAATGGTTGCCACTATTTAAGTTCCAACCCTCGTATTACATGAGAATGGCATATTAGATTTGCTCCTGCTTTGAAAGATAATATTTCAAGTACTAGTGCATTGAGTGAGAATTGACTTGCTTTACGTTACAAAGTACTTTTATGGAACAGAAATATGTCATCATTCTCTGCTTCATTTTGAAGTTAACAATGCTATTAATTATTGGTAATGTGGAGGATGGGTGAGCATTGTTTTAGGGTTATGTTAGAAGGCATTACCTAAGATATAAAGGACTTAAAATAAAGAGAAAATTTTTAAAAATGAAAATACAGAATTTAAGAGAAGAACATTCCATATAAAAAAAGGCTTGATGTAGAAATAAAAGATTAAATTTAATTAATTTTAAAGTTCAAGACAGAAAAAAAAAGATAGTGTGGCAGAAAGTAGAAGAAGAAAAACAAATTACAATTCGAGAAGTAATGGATTTCTTCTGATTTGGCAGAAGAGCTTTAAGACACAGACCATTTCTTGTTAACAATGAAGTTCAAATACATAGTCTTACTTAGGAAAGGAAGGGTTTAAGCTACTGCAGATGATGTCAACATCAGATTAGCTGATTGAAGAGTAAAGAAAACAGATGCTGCAGTGTGGACATTGAGAGATGAGGGTATGAGTGAGGTGTATGTGATATGGAGAAAATATAAATAGAAACAGAATGAAATTATAACAATTATTATGTTTGAAAGTACACTGATTTGATTTCTTTGTACGTATAGAATGAGAAAAACGCTGTCCTGGTTAGGGTGACCAGATTGACTAGATTAGAAAGATGACAGAGAAGGATATTGTTAAAAAAAATCCCTTTTATATAAGACATATCTTATACTTAAATTATGTGTATATTAATTTATAGAAAATATAATAAAACTTATTTATTTTTCAGTTAAGTACAAACGAAACCAAGGAAAATAATATGCCAAATAATTTATTAAAGGCAACAAGATAGCACAATATATGATTTTAACATTACTTTGTAATATGTTTAAGAGATATTCACTTCCAGGTCAACAATTACATTCAGCTTCAGGTTCGTTTCTTTTTTTTTCTGGCTAAGGCATCATTTTGGCACTATGAATGCATGAATAACTAACTGAGTTTTATAACCTCACAGTATAAAATATGTATATAATAGAAAATTTCCATACATATATACAAAATGTGGGCAGACTGTAAGAATACAGTAAAAAAAAACCATGTATAATTGCACCTAATTCCACTTTTATCTCTTAGGGGGGGTAATGTCAGTCGCCTACATGTAGTGCCCCCTGTTTACGCTAAATGACTGACAACTTATTGCCTTGAAGCATACCCAGCATACCAGACAAGTGAATTATGAATAGTTGTTTAAATAAGAAAAAATAAAAGTCTCCAGACTACGACTACGCTTCTTTTTTGCATGTCCTTTGTAACGCCAGTTTTTTACTTTTGAAAATTCTATGAATTAAAGGTTTTTATTTTAAAACATAGCATAGACATTGTGGGCATTGTTGAGTGTGATGCATCTGTTAATCATCTTCACTTTTATAGAATTCACAGTTACAAGTTCCCTTACTGCAAATGTATTCTCATGAAGATTAATAACTACAAATGATAAATTAGAGGCCTTGAAGATCCAGGTTTGGTATGGCATTCTAATTACCATGTAACCTTCTTATATAATCCTCCTTTAAATAAACCAAATCTTGATGACCTTTCATATGATTGAAACAGGAATTCCATCATATTGGGCAATTTTATTACCCATTCCTGTAGATGGGGCTATACAAATAATAATATTGTGGGAGACATCATCAAGGGGTTCATAGACTCTAATCCAGTTGTAATTATTGATAACACGAATAATGACCCTACCTTTTTGTCGTATGGGGGAAAACATCTCATCCAGATTTGCTGCTCTCCCACCCTACTTTAGAAAGGGACATCAATCATGAATTAAAGAATGTCCCTGGAGGAGTGGGCCATCAAATTCTGTTTACAACCATCAATAAAACTCATTCAATATATCATGAGCCGTGTCATATGCAATGGAACCTAAAAAGGCAAATTGAACTACTTTTGCAAAATTGACTGACTTACATGTTAAAGACATTTCTTTTGATTCAAGCATTGATAGATCTGTAGATGATTTCACTAGAACACTACTTAGATGCATTTCCATCTGCATCCCAAGAGGGCGGGTAAGTTTTATTTTCCCCTTTGGAGTTCTAACCCTCAGTAATTGAAGGAAAAAAGAGATGACATTAGAAAAAAGGTGGGGAGAACTGGCCAGATCGAGCACTGTGTAGTTCTCAGAAAATGTCAGGCTGTTCTGAAAAAAGACATAATTGAATTCAAGCATCTACTTACCGATCTTTTCTGGAAAAATTGGAATTTAGGAGAGATGGTACTAGGGCACCTCAGCTCTTGTCCCGTATAAACAACCAAAAAGAAAACAGCAATGAATCCATTAGGGTTGGATTGGAATCTTTGTCACTGATAAGGACAAAGCTGGAGCCTTTTGCAAACACTGTGCAAAAATTTCAAATTTTTGCCCTCATAAAATTAAAAACAGTAACTCATCCCCTTGGCAATCTCTGAGACTTTGGAGTTTTACTCCCTCTTTAATGAGTACTTCACTGAAATAGAAATGGATATTGGTTTGGATGGCCTTGTCAAAGGAAAGAGCCCAGGACCCGACAGCATACTACCTGAGTTTCTGACACATTTGACAAAAAACATTTTAATGAACCTTATAACCTTATCTGAAAGAGGGGCATACCAAGCAACTGGAGGAAGGCAGAGGTGATCTCAATTCTGAAGCTAAAGAAAGACCCACAATATCACTGGCCGATAACATTGAGGAGTGCAATGTGAAAGTTAAATGAAAGACTGATTTGAAATTGCCTTAATTTTGTGCTGGAAAAGAGGAAAATCCTGACTGAGTGCAGGCAGGGTTCAGAAAGCAAAGAAATATCTACGGGCAGATAGTATATTTTTGCAGGAAATAAAAGATGATTTTCAGCAAAAGCAGAGCACTATAGCAGTTTTTGTGGATTATAAGAGAGCTTTTGACACAGTTTGGAGGAAAAACCTTTAAACAAAACTTATAGCAAATAGCATAAATGGTAATACCTATAGATGGATTAAATCATTCCTGGATCAAAGCTATATATGCATTAAATATGATAACGATAGGCAAATAAGGCAAAGCCTACCTCAGGGTTCGGTCTTGAGTCCATTGCTTAATGATTTTGTAAATGCTCTTTACACCCATGAGCCTGGAGTTAATACTTTGCTTTTTGCAGATGATCTGGTAATTTGGACACAGGTAGAGGTTTTGAATGAATGGAAAAAATTCTCCAATCAGCATTATTGTTTTCGGAAATGTGGTCAGTTGATAATGAGACGGCAGTAAACCCAATGAAGACTACTTTCAGCTTTTTTCACTTATCACTAAACAACATAACATACACCTTAGATTCAAGGATCAAATATTAAAAAGTACTAAAAGAACAACCTATTTGGACTTGAACTTGGATTCAAAACTAAATTGGACTACTCAAATTAAAAGGGCTGTTGATCGTGGAGAAAACACGGCTAAATTGTAAAACAATTGGCCAGTACAACCTGGGGCTCTGCACAAGATGTCCTTTGCACCGCCCATAAGACCTACATTAAGACCAGTGGTAGAGTACGGCTGGGAGGCACTTATAACAAATTCAAAAGGATTGGATGTCTTCCAAAATAGTATTCTGAGATTTATTTCTGGTGGTACAAGATCTACTCCAATAGCTGGTATAGAGCTCCAGTCTGGTTTGGAGCCCTCGTGTGACTTAGATCGAATATGGCTTTGAATCTTGCTGAAACAAGATATCATTGAGGATTGCAATGTTTAAGTTAACTGAAAGACTGATATGAAATTGTCTCAATGTGTTAAATTTAAAGAAGACCACATAATAGAAGACAAATTAACACAAATGTTCATAAAATGTCCATGAGAGCCAACTCATAGCTGATGTTGCGAGCAAAAGTATGCGAAATGTGTCTTGTATAATTTAATGGTAAATGGAGCATAAGAGTATTAAATTGACTCACAAGCTAATTAAGAATAAAAACAATGCCTTTCTTTTTAACTAACATGCTGGATTTTTATCATCTCCTGTAAGGTTAGCGAGTAAAATTCTCCCTGTAGCTATAATGGAATCTGATCCAGTTTGCAAAGAATGAAATTTCCTGGCATGGCGAGAACATCTGGTAACTTATTCAAGTTTATCACAAGACCACCAAAGTCAATCCAGATTACCTAACAACCCAACTTCTATGAATAATCCAACAGTCCTTTAACAGCTGAGGATTTGGTAGCCGGTCCACAAAACAAAATCTCTAATAAGTGAAGACATAAAGAGTTTTCTAAATAGTTTGACTCAGAGGAGATTATTAATGCATGTTTCACTGTGTCAGATTCCAAATTCAATTAATATTGAAACTATTATCTGACTAATAAATAGTGCTGAGTATATACAGATGGAGAAAGGAGACTTTGGAATGTGCTGTGAAGAGTTTTAATATACACCTTTGGGACAGTATGCTAACAATTTTGATGGTGAAATAATGGCCATTAGAGCAGCTTTATAAAATTTACTGTATAGATCTAACATAAATAGAGGAATTATTATCACAGGTGACTCTAAAGCAGCACTAAAAGGTATAATGAATTACAAATACCCTCATCATACACTATAAATGAAATAAGAAAGCTATATCATACAATCTAGATCAGAAATACGGAAATAGTTTTACAATTGATCCCAAGCCATGTGGGATTAAAGGGAAATGAGATTGCTCATACTTTAGCAAAAAAAGGAGCCACCATAAAATTAAAACCATCTTTTGAACTAGAACTTCCTTCTAAATTGAAACTCATAAAAAGATTAATAACTGAACAAGAACAACCAAATAGGAAAATCATATGAAGATCTAAATACTTTCAAACATCTTTTATTAAAACCAAGAAAAATTGGAGTTGCCCAAATCTGCTTAATTGTTGGGCATGATTGCCTGTCAGAACATCTCTTCTTGATGAAATTAATCAAGAATGTGAATACTATTTTAAAAAAGATCATGTACTGAAACGCAGCCAACTAGATAGCAACGAACAAATGAAAAATAATTTGGAAGATCTTTATTGGGAAGCTAGGGAAAAAATGATATATATCAACATCCCCATGGCCATTAGCAACCAACCACCCAACCATATCCAAATTTGTCTTCCTGAGTGTGGACCCAGATGGAATGGGTTTTTGGCAGTATTTTTCAAAAATTTATGGAATACCTAATTTTGTAGCAAGTTCCATGAAATATTAGCTGTTATCAATGCAGCAAAGATCTGAATTGAAATCATCATTTGTTGCCAAACTTGCAGAAGATTGAATCAGTAAAGATATTTCGGCAAATTCTTTTCTTTAGTTCTTCCTGTGTTTCCTGCACCATCTACATGCTGCTTAATGCGAGATTTTCTCTCATGTGAAATTTAAAGGAATGAATGGTTCTTGTAAGTATGATTTGGAAAGAATAGTTTTAAAAAATAGTTACTCTACCCTGTTTGTATATATATTTATAGTTGTTTTACATTTAGTCAAATAAAAGTTTCCCATAAACAGAAAGGGGACCTCGTACTCCCCAGACATAAATTACTGCTATACGGGAAAAAAATTAAATAATAATAAACTGCTTGATAATTTTAAAAATTGCAATGGATACAATAAATTCAAGATCTGGAACAGTAAAGATAGCATTTCTGCTTTATGGAAAAAAGCCATAATCATACCAATTAAAAAGAAAGACAAACCAGCAGTCCAGTTAGACAGTTATAGGCCTATATCCTTGACCTCAGCACTTGCTAAAACAATAGAGAAAATGGACATTACAAGATTAATTTACCATCTGGAATTTCAAAAATCCCATTTCAGAACCATCAAGCAGGTTTCAGAAAGCACTATTCAATAATCAATTAGGTTTTACATTTAAAACAAGATATTCAAAATGCCCTCAACAAAAAATAAACAATGGTTTCTCTCTTTATTGACTTCAAAATGCCTTTGACAAAGTATGGAGAGAGAAGCTGATTTATAAAATGAGTAATATTGGGATAAGAGGAAACATGTAGAGAGGTTCATGAACCTATTATCACAAAGGTACATAGCTGTAAAATGGAATAATGTCCTCTTTAAATGGCATACGACTAAAGTAGACCTTTCTCAAGGCAGTGTTTCCAGTCCAATTCTTTTTAATATTTTCATAGATGACATCAACAAAATATTAGCTGACTTCCCAAAGGCAATTGTTTGCAGATGATATCATCATAAATATCATGATATAACACTTGACAAAAAACTTTCCTTCTCTGAAAGGATCAACAATATAACTAAGAAATTAAATAAGAACAACATATTACGAAGATCAGCAGGAGTCAAATGGGGAGGTTCCATAGGTCTGCTAAATCATATGTACAAAAGATACATAAAGCCCAATCTGCTCCATGGAAGTGAGATAATGTCCATAATAAACAACCAACTTAAAACTAAACTGGATACAGTACAATCTAGGTCCTTAAGAATAATAACATGAGCCATTAAAACAATACCAATTGCTACAATGCAAAGCATCACTAACAACCTGCCAATTAAAATAGAGCTAGATATTAAATGGCAATATTAAGAAATTAAAAAGTAATCAACACAGGAATAAATCGCTTCATGTTCTTGACAGTGCACAATGGTTAAAAACATAACAGACTTTCAAAAATTACATACAGAAAGAATTAGACAAAATTTTAAAAATAAACACTAAACCTGTCATTACACCAACCGATCCTTTACAATAAATAGATATTAACGTGAAACCAAATCTGGATATAATGGTCTCCAAGAAGAATGACCCACCTGAAGTATTAAGATTGACAGCACTTAATACATTAAATAACTATTATCTGACAGATACATGGTGTAGAGTATCTCTTAAAAATGAAGAAGCAGGCTTTGGAACACACTGTGAACAGTTCGCTCAATATGCACATTTTGGACAGTAAGCTAACAATTTTGATGATGAAACAATAGCCATTAGAACAGCTTTACAAAATCTACTTTATAGACCTAAAATAAATAAAACATTGTTATCTAAAACAGCTCTAACGCAGCAATACAAAGTATAATGGATTACAGTTACCCACCGACATACACTATAAATTAAAACTATCATACATTCCAGATCAGAAATACAGAAATAATTTTACAATGTATCCCGAGCTATGTGGAATTGAAGGGGAATCAGATTGCCGATACTTTAGCAAAAAAAAAAAGAGCCATTATAAAATTAAAACCACTTTTTTAACTAGAACTTCCCTTTAAATTGAAACTCATTAAAAGATTAATATCTGAACAACAACAACAAAATATCAAACAAAAACTTAAAAGGAAAATCATATGAAGATCTAAATGCTTTCAAACATCTTTTATTGAAACCAAGAAAAATTGGAATTGTCCAATTCCGCGTAATTGTTGGGCATGATTGCTAGCTAGAACATTTCTTCAGGATAAAATTAATCAAGGACAGCCACTGTCTAGTGTGTAAGGATGTGAATACTATCTTAAATAAAGAATATGTACTGAAATGGGGCCAACTAGATACCAACAAACAAATGAAAAATAATTTGAAAACTCTTTATGGGGAAGGTAGGGAAAAAATTATAAATATCAGCATCCATAATGGCCACTAGCAACCAACCAACCATAAATTCAACAAGTCTCATTTCCTTATAGATAAGGTTTACTGTGCTATTGAAGAATATGTAAATTATAATTAAATATTAATGTTACACACTATTTATGTATTATATTACTGTATAATGTATGTTTACATGTGCAGGAAAATTGGGTGGTTTATAAGTAGTCACTTTCATTAAAAATGTTGTTATTTTATACATTGACATGGCTTACTTGTGTACAACATCATATTAAGCTGAAAGAAAATGAAAGGAAAAAATATATTTAATTTTCCTAACAATGAGATTGGAATGGCTGTATAGCTAAAATTTTAAATTGCCAAAATATGCAATTGCACATTTTCCTACAGAAACTAAATAGAAATTTATCTAAAAATTTCAGGTTTAGTTACAACTCACTCTCAGCATGGGTTTTGTTACGTAAAGTTCATTGATACAGAGTATTTTCTATTATATAATGTATGACTTGCAATGTGAAGAATTATATCTGTTAACTGCAAAGACTTTACAAATATGGAAACAGAGGAAAAGTATATCAATGTATTTTATCATATACAAATTATTATTGAGGAAATCACTTAAACTCCACTAATTTTGTTCCACTTACTTGGAAATGTTTCAAAGGCTGTTGCCTTCATAAATGGCGAGTTTAAAACATTTTGCTCACTACTAAAAATGGAAAAAATGCATTATTGGGGTAATGTGTAATTATAGAGTTAAAAACAGCATCTAGCTCTTGTACAAATTAAACCTCTTCTGAAATACATATTCCATTCTCTTTGGACATTTCAATATATCATTACATGTCCATAAACAAATGAAACTGTTTCAGTTCAACCTACATAACAACCAAATTTGTCATCGATAACATTACTGTTTCGTTTAAGCAATGATAAATGTAGGGTTATCACTTGTTAAATATTAATATTAATTTGATTTAAATTCTATACGGAATACAAGAGTAAACATATTTTATTCGCTCATGGTAATAAACATAAATCCACTTTATTCTCTTGTTACGTATATAATTATTAAATGCTCTAGAATTTAATAAACTGTTATTCTATTATTTCTACCACCGACAATTGCCCAACCCTTCTAGTCATGCATAATGACACTATCAAATAATCTGATAAAGCTATATTTTCCCCACATCAATTTTATCGTAAAGTGTTAACTACACACAACTCTCTTTGTACAATTTCATCCTCTAATTAATATTTTTTTCATTGTTATAATTTAATTTTTATCAATAACATATCTCTCTTTGTGAAATAATGCAATTTAAAATTCCCTATAAAAATTATAAAACAAATGAAGTTACTCATACATCCAATACACAGCTCTTTAAAGTATTTAAAATTATATCTTTGTCCAACTTCACTGCAGATAATTTTTCGTATGTTATATAGGGAAAATAAATGTAATAAAGTGTATTAATTTCAATATATTATTCTTTTTTTCACATATTTAAATTTAAATGTTTTCTATTTATTATAAATTTTAATAATATGAGTAATGTATTGTATATGCCTTATATTAATAATTTGAAAAGAAGATCTTTTATAAACGTAATATTTTAAGCTGACAGAACAGCATAAAGTTTGCTGACATTAATATGAATCAGTTCACATAAAAAATGTATTTGTTTAAAGAAATCTTTTTCAAATAACTTAATTCAAGCATTTGGCTAACTTTAATGTTATTGTTACTAGCTTTCCACAATTAACTAAAATGGTTTACTAATTTTCACTCACCAGCCCTTCTACGTCTCCGCCTCGGAACATATGGCTCTGTAATTTGAAAAGAAGATCTTTTAAAAATGTAATATTTTAAGCTGACAGAACAGCATAAAGTTTGCTGACATTAATATGAATCAGTTGAGAGGTAAGGAAGGTGTCCCTTTTCATTAGCAAGTAATCCAAATGATACATTTTTACTTTTTTCCCTTTTTTTTTTATGAGTAATGTTTTTTAAAGAAAGTACCCGATGCAATAGCTCAGTTTTGGTTTCTGGTGCCAAAAATTCAATCCCCCATTTTGTAACCATGGCATAATTTTGTATTTTCTGTTGTATTTGCAATTTTATTTTGAACATCTGCATGGTATGGTGCATAATTTATTATTATTATTATTATTATTATTATTATTATTATTATTATTATTATTATTAGCCGGATGCTTTTCCCAATGTACACCCTTTGGCCCTCCCCCAAAATAGTCGTCCCCAGATCCTAAGTGTCGACCGCAGAACTTTGGGGACGCTCGTAAACACTGTATTACAAGCGCATGCGGCGACTGGCACACTGCAGTGATCGCTTTATCTGTAAACGTAATAGACTCAATCCTAAACATCTGGAAATAGTACGTTTGGGTAGAGTAGCTGCGGCCGAGCAGTTTAGAAGGCATTGCTTTTGTGTGTAAATTCCTGGGTTCAAATTCCCTATAATTTTTACAATTGGTTTTATAAATATACATCATGGTGTCTTCATATCATGTTATTTTAACGTATTATTTTAGTTTTATTACACTACCTATGTGCACATAAAAACGTAATCATAAACTAACGTATTCTTTACAAATAACTAAATAAATACATGAACAGAAACATTTATGTTCTAAAGTGAAATCACACAGAAATTAACACAAATTAATATCGGGTGTATGAACCCTCAGCATGTATAACTGCCCTCAATCTTCGGGGGTATAGATGATATCAGATTTCTACAATGGTGTGGGCGACAGGCTACAACATAGAAGAGTTTTGCGTTCAAGAGATGACTTCCCCTCTCCCCCCCCAGGCCATCCATTTTGTAAGAGTCTTGCTAGATTGAGTTTTTTGTGTTGTTTTTTATTCATCTAAATCTCGTCTAAGTAAAATACAGATCTCGCTATAGACATAAATTCGAATTTCGTGCATTTTATGTAAAAATATTATCGTCGGTGCAATAATTTCCCTCCTCTCCATTAAAAATTTAGCCGAACAATTGTCTATTTATATGTGAGCCCTAAACTTCACGGTATTCTATAGGTGGACAAATTGGAAGTAGTGTATGATATTTAAGATCCTAAAGCGTCAAGTACTTTTTGTACCGTTGGAATTTCTCCATTCTAATACAGTCCTTGTCACAGTCACTTAAGTTTATAGATCCAATATGTTATCTTGGCGACACAAAAACTGTAGTACCACTAGGATCAAACTTTCTAGCCTCACCGCATAAAACAAACAAACAAAAAATACATACACACACTCTAAACGTGTTTTACTTAGAGACTGTTCTCGCACTAAAAGAAACCAACAACTGACTTGACGACACACTTCCTTCGAGATTTTGCAAACGCAGCACCCGATCCTGTTGCACGCCTTTCAGAGAAACGTAATGGAATCACACATGACGTAACTGAAAGGAATTGTTACAAAATCCTGTGCAGGAAGTCCTTAAGCATAAACATTTCTTGGATGGAAGTGCGAATTAGTTTACAATTTAATAAACAAATTAACACCCGTATTGTTTAAAAGATATTTAAATGACCTTAATAAAGTGTATTTAAATAAGTACAAGGAAGCACCAGTTTTTCAAGAATATATAAACCCGGCCGTTCATAAAGCTAAAAAAGTCCGTCACGCAAGAACTGAGTCAACTAAGCGAATTATTAACCAACCTCAATAACTTTAAAAAATGAATATAAAATCCTAATTAGGCTTCATTAATTAATAAAATGAAAAGATTAGGCTTTACTGTGTGGTATTAGGTAAACAAAATTAGAATTCTCGCAATCTATGAGTATCACAAAATAGGAAGAATCTTTTTAGAATAATAATAATAATAATAATAATAATAATAATAATATAATTATTATTATTATTATTGAGATTAAACCACAAAATTAATGGTATACTATTAATTAAATAAAATACATTACCACTGTTAGACAAAGCTACACTGTGTGGGTATATTTAAACATTTTATAAATGTAACCATGTTTATAAATTGAGCTCTTGATATCATCTGTACATTCGCTAAAATAGATAGAAATAACACCAAGTTTCGAGTTACATTCTGTATTTAAGATGATGATGTTCATATGTTTCATAACACAAAAGCATGTTGCTACTTAAAAACAACTACAATGCACTAAGCAAATATACAGGATCAACAATAAACAAAGGAAATTTACATCGATTTTCATTTGCTATGAAATTAAATTTAAATGTTATTGTAGCAAAAAAATATACCGCGAACGTTTTCTGAAGGTTATTACAGAGCGCTCTTACATACAAATATAATTCTCAAACACACTTTAGATTAATATTTCACACCTGCTATCTTCACAACGATATTTTTATTAAATATAATACATATGCATTGTTACAAATATAGTTTGTATGCAAAATTAATTTATCATTTTATTTTAAAACAATAGAGAGAAAAATAAACGCTAAAACCATTTTTAAATGTGAGTTTTCAAGCATGCCCCTATTCCTAATTGCCCGATTTCCCTGATTTTCATAAAGTATTTCCCTTATTTTATTTAAATGGTATACACCGATTTTCGTCGCGAAAAAAAAATTGGGATCACTAGAGCGATATTTAACCCCCCCCCCCCTTTAGGTGAACCACACCTCCAATAGTGTGATTTTGCTGGTTAACGAACTGGACGAATCTTTTATTAATTGATGGTTATGTGCCGGGTTTCGATGAGAAAAAACAAAAATATTCTGCCGCTAGAGTGTTAGCAGATATATATTAGCTGAATATTAGCTAAATATATAGGACACGTTAGCTTTCTTTCTTATTGCGCTATTACTGATGTGTGTCCTAACGGAATATTAATTCAATTGCCATTGTCCGCTATAGCTCCTAGCACTCATAGCCAATTTCACTTATTTGGGCATCATATCTCCCAACAATTTCTACGGATGATCCTTAATAATTGTCAATATTTGCAGCAATTTCATTTGTCTAAATTAATTAGTTTTATTAAAATTATTTTGGCATGTTCTCCTAAATATATTACCACAGTTAATAGTATCTTGATGAGTGCTAATAAGTTATTAAGTTCCCTCAATCAGAAACATCTTCTTAAACTATCGCGGTTATATTTACAATATTTAAGAGCAGGTATTCCTATTCAGTTTACTGCATCTTTTTTCCAAAACTTCTCCCCGCCGCTCGTAGCGTCAGCTCCTGACTTGGATTCTATTTTCAATTTACCTCATTCATCTAAATTTTACTCTGGTACTGCATACCAGCAGCCCAATAGCAAATGTACCCCTTGTACATCTCCTACTAGTAATATTGCGGTTGTTAATTTATCTTCTATTTCACTTTCTGATGCTGATACATAGCTTTTGCAAAAAGGATTATCTTTTGCCTCAACTCCCAAATTTAATCGCCTTAAATTTGTTTCTGATGGCGTTAAATTTTGCCGTAATTTAAGATGGCGTTACTATTGGCATACTAAATCTTCTCAGCCTACTTCAAATGTTACTCCTTGCCTTCTCAAATTTCGTTCTCCCTCCAAACTTGAACCTCCTTCTTTACCTTCTAGCCATCCTTTAGAAATGTTTATTAACAGATTTTTAACTTCGATCAGTGATTCTAAATTTCTAGATAAGATCACTCCGAAAGACAACTTAACTTTACGTGAGAAATCAGCACTTAAAAGGCTATCTAATAATCCTGATGTTATTATTCTTCCAGCTGATAAAGGGTCCTCAGTAGTACTACAGGACACTTCTTCCTACAATGCTGAAGCTTACCGACAGCTTCAGGATGTCACTTATTATGAACTGTTGTCTTCCGACCCAACAGTCAATTTTAATGAAGAAATAGCTTCTTTAATTGCTTCTTCAGGTACAGCTGAAGGACTTGGTACTCAAGATATCGCTCTTCTTACTCCTCATGTCCCTCGTACTCCCACCATATATTTTCTCCCTAAAATTCACAAAGAGAACTGTTCAGGCCGCCCAATAGTAGCCAGCTTCGATTCCCCCACTGAACGTATTTCCGCTCTAATAGATTGTTTGTTTCAGCCATTTGTTACTTCTAGGCCATCCTATATCAAAGATTCCTTCCATTTTTTGAGTTTACTAAAGAAAGTTGACCCTTCGGCACATTCTGACATACTTCTTGCCACTATCGATGTGACGTCACTCTATACTAACATTCCCCGTCATGAAGGATTAGCTGCCGTTAAACATTTCTTGAACTCTCGAGCACCTCCTCATATCCCATCCACAGATTTCATTTGTCATCTTGCTTATCTGGTCCTCACTCGCAATGCGTTTAGTTTTGATAATAAACATTATCTGCAAATTAGAGGTACTGCGATGGGCAACAGGATAGCGCCTTCTTATGCCAATCTTTTTATGGCTCGCTTAGAGGAGGAATTTCTTAAGTCAGAACCTTTGGCACCATTATTATGGCTAAGATATTTGTGCTTTGGACTCATGGCTCAGAATCTCTCGAGCAGTTCCTCCCTAATCTTAACTCCAAGTTTTCAGTTAAGTTCACTTCTTCTGTCTCTCCCAATGCTGCTTCGTTCTAGATATTGATATTTCTTTATGCAATGGCTCTTTTCTTACGTATGTGCACATTAAGACTACCAATTTACAACAGTATCTTCATTTTGATAGCTGTCATCCTTTGCATATCAAAAGATCTATTCCTTTTTCTCTTTCAATCCGTGGTCATCGTCTTTGTAACAACTTTTCATCTCTTGATAAGTATATTAAAAAGCCAGCTCTAAAGTTCCAAGACCAAAATTATCCTTCCGCTCTTTTAAAATCCCGTATAATCCCAGCGCACAAAACTTTCCAATGCAAATCTAAAACTTCTAATAAGAAATTCATCAACCTTGTTACTACTTATATGCCCGGAATTGAAAGCATCAGACCTATTTTGAAAGAATGTCACGATACTTTGTTAATGCATCCATCTTTAAATGGTTTTTTTAAATTTGTACCCCGCCTTACTTTTAGAACACCCCCTAACGTTAAAAGTATATTTCGCCGAAACCTATCTCCTCCGTTTACCACGTCCCTTTGCTTGCTCATATCCTTGCCAACGTCCGAAATGTAAAACCTGTGCACTAATTATGCCGTGCAAATCATTCCACAGTCCTAATTTATCCAAGGAATTTAACATTTCTTCATTTTCTACTTGTTCTTCCAAGAACGTCGTATATATGTTATATTGTAAGCTTTGCAAAGCATTTTATATTGGTTTAACTTCTACTGTTGTTTCGCTACAAATGAACAATCATAGACGTTCTGTTAAAACCAAGTCTCCCTTGCCGGTTGCCCAACATGCCTTATCTCACTGTAAGGATTTTGATGATGCTTTCAGTCTAACTCTTATTGATGCGTTACGGACACAATGCTCTGAAAGTTTACTCAGAGATAGAGAAATGACAGTTATATTTTTACATAAAGCGCGTACACCACTTGGTTTAAATCTTACATATTAGTTGTTTTCTTCCCACACACTCATTTCTAGTTTCATTTGCTTCCATGCATAACGTTACCTTCGATACTCAATATTTACTTTTATCTCTTTCACTTGTCTAGCTTTTTGCCATTGAAGAACTCGCAGTAGTTCGAAATATAGCAAGTGTGACTTTTTCTCAGTGTTTTATCCTTATCTACTTTTATTATTACTGTTAATTTATTACATTGTTAATAGTGTTACTTTATTATTATTATTATTATTATTTTTCATGTATATATATATATATATATATATATATATATATTCATTGCCATTTCTGATACCTAGTAGATAGAATCAATGGAAATTTGAAGAAAAATTTCAAAACACCTTTTAATTTAACAACCGCACAAAATACACGAGTACTACTTTTTTCAACGTTTGTTGCTAAATCACACATCCAAATTGTTTCCCTCAAACACAGTATTGACGGCCTCGCTTAAACCGTAATTTTACAATAGAATTTTAGTGTCTTATTTTTCTCCAACATTTATACCTGTGTTTCCTTATTTTGGGAACAACTGCACTTACTATTAAAAGAAACTGCGATAAATGGAAGGCATACAAAATGGTTATTTTTTCAATGAGAATACGGTCGCCATACTGTTAAATGTGGTACCAGCAGTTTCTCCAGCTCCTACCAAATATATGGGAATATTTACTCGTCAGCTTGCGCTGAAATATTCTGGTTTTCACAGACATGAAAAATGCAGTTTGTACTTTCCTCTCAGATAGATTATTACGTAGTGTAAATTGCATTTGCAAGAGGAGATCTGGAGAAAGCGCAAGTGCTGTTGCTATTTACAAAGTTACCGATGTATCTACGTAGTTATTAAATAAACAAGT
>CM060831.1:11090000-11277500 GCA_030762175.1 Metallyticus violacea | reverse complement strand
GTAGTAGTAGTAGTAGTAGTAGTAGTAGTAGTAGTAGTGGTGGTGGTGGTAGTAGTACAAGTAGGTGTATCCTTATTGTTATAAAATTCTATATACACATTACAAATATTTTATGCACGGGTCGTAAGCCGTACATGCTTGTGTATGTTACATAATTAAAAATAATAATAAGTTTAATAATAATTAAAAATGGAAATAGTCATATTTACAGATATTTATAATTATATTAGTGTTATTCCGTAATAAACAGAAAATAAATTGCTTCTTGCTTCGGGCACATTGGTTAGCAAAATTCACGTATTCTATCAATTGATGTTCGCAAACAAGTCCCAGAATGCCAATCGACCTCTAATTTATAAAAGTTTTCTGGAAACAGCGTTTTTCTCAAGTGTTTCCAGCCGGTATATTCAGCCAGAATATGTACCCATTCCTCATCCCTTCCATGAGAAGGGCAGATTCTCTCACCAGAACTATCCGTTATTTTTTGAGTCTTCCAATTTCCCAGTCTCTAAGCTAAAGGAGACTTTCATGTTACATTCTGCCTCGATTTCCTGCCTGTTGATATGCTCTAGCCTTGTTCTAACTTACTACATTGCCTCGTTTCCATTATGTTTGTCCAAAATGTGTCCCTCATATATGCGTAATCTTTCTCCGATGTAATTAACCTGAACACTTTCACAGATTGAGTTATTATTTTCCACATTTCGGCTTTATCTTTCTTCGTAATTTTGACGGAGAATAGCCCAGATAGCTCTTCTTTATACTAATTAATTAAATGCAGCAATGTCACTTTGTTTTGAATACTATGTGGCAAAACATGATGCTATTTCTTGGCTTAAATATACGATTTAAAATACATGCCCCGCATCAACAAACAGTCCACAGAGTAATAAATATCCAACAGCCTTCTCCATGCTCGGTTAAAGTCGCTACACTAGTAATTTTGACAAGTGACTAACGACCAAATTTTACGATTCTGCCATTGTGGAACCTGTCACTTTTTTTTTTTTTTTTTGTGCAGCAAATTTGTTGGTGTCAAATATCGTAGGCATATACTATTTTAATATCTCTTCTTTATAGAATCTCTCATCTTTCCATATATTGCTTGCTGCATATACCTACTCCATATATGTTAGTTGAGAATGTACCACAGCTAATATATAACCATTGATCCGTTTTTCAGAAGTCGCCTCTTTTAGTCTACGAATAATTCCCAATATTGAAGAATTTTTTTCCTGTTATGTTCAATATGTGTCTCATGTCACTGTACTATCAAATGACGCAACAATATACATTTAGAGGGAAACTTGTTTCAATTAAGTCTACGAACATTTACCACACTGCCTTGATGATGTGCATACTTGCCCGTAAATGTGAACAATTTACAGTTAAATTGGGGAAATATTTTTCCCCTAATGACATCGCTGTCCTTTCAGGCTTGTAGGATGTTTTCCCACACTGACGAGAGTGTAGCCGACTTCTCAGGTTGGGATGTCTGAAAGACGCCGTTGCGTCTTGATAGCTGTCGGGGGGATAGATGATAATTTGGCAAAATAAAATCCGGGGACTTTGTGACCCAAGTCTCCCAAACATTCACTTTAAGACCAAGGGGAAAACTGACCCAATTAGGAATCGAACTCCAGTCCCGCTTAAAAAGCACGAATGCTATCATTAGAAGGTCTGTTACAGAGCAACAAGGCAAATAACCAGTAATTGTGAACATTTTCTGCTGTAACCATAATAAGGTTGAAATGTATTTTATTAGGTTGGCATGTATATAATTAGTTTGACATGTATTTAATTATGTTGGTATGTAATTAATTAAATTGAAATGCATTTAATTAGACTGAAATGTATGTAATTAAATTGAAATGTTTTTATTAGTTGATTAGTATATTTGACACGTATTTAATTAAGTTGAGTTGTATAAAATTAGATTGACATGTATTTTATTAGGTCGATATGCATTTATTAAGATGAAATGTATTTAATTTGATTTAAGTGCATATAATTAGGCTGATATGTATATTTAATTAGATTTAAATGTATGTAAATAAATTGAAATGAAATGTATTTAATAGCTCGATAGGTATTTAATTAGGTTGACACGTATTTGTTAAGGTTGAAATATTTTTAATTGTGTTTAAATGTTTTTAAATAGGTGATATATTATGTTACCATAAATTTAATTACGCTAACCCATATTTAATTTGATTGACATGAATTTAATTAGGTTAAAATGTATTTAATGGTATGTACATGAATTTTATTAGGTTGGCATGTACATATATAATTAGGCTGGTACGTTGAAATGTATTTAATATTGTATTGACATGTATAACGGTAGTACAAACTGTAAATGTTGTAATTGCCACTTCCAATTGCAGATGTAATAAATATATGCATATGACAACTGTATATTGTAGTATAAAAACAATGCGATTGTATTCTGCATAGTCTTTCCAATTAAAATTGAACTATTTTGTATGCCATGTTAAGCAAAATTACAAAAAAAAAAAAAAAAAAAAAAAAAAAAAAAACACACAAACAAACAAAAAAAACCGGCATGATGTATTTAAAAAAATGCAATACAAATGCTAAAGAAAACGATAGATGGGACATATCGTACACGAATCAGTAAAAGTCCATCTACTTATGAAAAAAGTTTATTTTGTTCGTCAGGATTTATTTATTCGAGTAGGTAATGTTGGGCTAGGTGTTTTCAACTGCAAACTAAAGTTCACAAGATGATTTCATTTGTATGTTATCTCTTTCCCAGCAGAATTGTATCCGCACTCCTGCGTTAACCGTCAGTTTCCAGGAATGAAGACCTGGCAGTCGCCATAAAGTGACCTGGTCGAGCATTCCTTCGAGTAACTCAACGCGTAGTCTGCTTGCTTCCTGCTAGGGTAGAAAGTTACGCAACGTCATTGTTATCAGAACGCTGACACATACATCACGCCATCAAACATTTAATACCTCACAACAAGCATTCAGGCTATACTACACCCCAAGGACCGTTAAGGCGAGGACTCTTAGTTCGATTCCCACCAGGACCGTCCTCCCTGATTTGAGTTTTTTATTTTTTCAGTCTTCATTAATGGCAAATGCAGGGGAGTTACCGTAAACTTAGGCTTGGAACTTTTTCTTCCTTAAAAAAGGAAAATTATTTCCCAGTTTTCATTTCACCTCATGTCTGTATATAGTCGGTCCTGGTGGTGTAGTGATAACCATTGCCTTCTAAATCCCAAGATCGTGGGTTCGATCCCAGTCAGGATCGATGGATTTTTTCGGGCGTAAAAATCCTAAGTTCTTCCTTCGGAAGGGAAGTAAAGCCGTGGGTCCCGTGTCGTACATTTACCGCACGATAAAGAACCTCAAGCCTGAAAAAAGAGGTCTCTGAGTAACATTTGACGCCCTGAATTGAATGGGACGCTGATGACTTGAGATGTTAAAGAGCGTCCGTAAATAAACCAAATCAACATCTCATGTATCGTCAGTATCTACCGTCTGTGATGCCTTAATAGTTAAAAAAGTAGTTAAACACCATTAAAAAGGCTGTACGGCTGGTAATAATTAAATACTCCTTTTTAATCATTTAACATCAATATGATGCAATAGATTTCGTCAAAAGTCACAGTTTAATTTTCCATGACATAACATAAGAACAAATTTTAAACTAGCAAATACAATAAAATACAACGATTGAGTTAGACTACAGCAAATATAATTACAAAAAAGATACCATCTGTAAGCAAATCATATCCCACACAATAAATTATATGCAGCTTAAATCATCATCAAATTCATTTATACTGTACAAAAGTACATTTTTGAAACTTTTCATGCTCATATTTCTTATTTGTGGTGGGGGTTTATTGTATAGTCGTACACCCATAGTTTATAACTATTTATATAGACAATTTTATGTACGAAACATCCAGGTCATTTATACATACCGGCTGAATCATCTAAAACTTCACCGCGATATTTCTGAAACGGAAGGTGCTGCTTTCACATAATTAAAGTTTAATTGCAGCCCATACACAGATGCTAATAATTATTAGAATGTGTATTTCTTGAAATAAGTTGCATTTTTTTCAAACGGAACAATGTCTATTGACATTAAGAAAATAACTCTAGAGGAAATTAGAAAGTCAATGATGTTATCTTTGATGGTTGTAATGAAGTAGTTTACGAGATATAGTAATATGAACATTTTAAATATCTATAACCTGCTCAATCACCATATTTGACCCTTTAGACATTTCTCTGTGGGGAAAACCAAAAGACACTGTCTACAACAACATGCCGAATACACCAGAAGATATGAAACGACGTATTACAGCTGCCTGTTCTGAAACTTCAGCTGAAATGCTGCAACATTGCTGTTGCTGGTGGTCTTCTTTTTGGCCGTAACTTGTGAAAGCCAGTTTTCTTCTTCTTCTTCTTCTTCTTCTTCTTCTTCTTCTTCTTCTTCTTCTTCTTCTTCTTCTTCTTCTTCTTCAGAATTCATAGAATTTGTTTATTCACTTTCATATTTCTTATGAGAGTGCTGGCACATGGTACATAAAAAAACACAAGCACAAAACGCAACATCTGTTTTTTGCAAGTACAGAAAGAAAGAAAGAAACAAAGAAAGAAAGAGGGAGAAAAAAACACACACACACCTACACACTAAATAAAAAAGGTTCGTCAAGCAGGTACTGCGTAAACTAAGCGAATTCCTCAAAAAGTTGAATAATTTTAAAAAAGTAATATAAATCCAAATAAGGTCTTACTAATTAATGAACTGAAATAAGTTATTGCATTGCTGTGTGGTATTAGGGGAACAAGATTTCAATTCATGCAATCTATAAGTATTAACAAAAGAATAAAAAAACATTATTATTAATTAAATAAAATATATGACAACTGATAGACAAAGCTGTACTGTGTGGGTATTTTTAAACATTTTTAAATGTAACCATGTTTATGAATTGAGCCCTTGATACCATCTTTACATCACTTAAAAAGAAAACAATAACAGAAAGTTTCCAGTTACATTGTGTATTGAATATGACGTTCATATGTTTCAGTAAAACAAAAACATGTTACTATTCAGAATTAATTACAATGTACTACCAAATATACACAATCAACAATAAATAATCGAAAGTTTAATCTATTTTCATTAATTTGGTATCACAGTCATTATTAATAATATTTACGAGTATATAAATTTGGAACACAATTTATGAAGAAAATTATTAAGCTCATTAGATGTTATCAAAATTTTTGTCTGGCTTATGTTCATGTCCAGTTGCCGCCTTTTTTTTTTTTAAATCCGTTATTTTTTACGTTTATTAACAGTCTTTTGTACTAAAATAATAATTTCCAATTTCTTGTTTTTGAATTTTTATATCTATTGAGACCAGTAGAATACCGCTATGGGTGGCCGAGTCGTTAAGGCGTGGATTCGTGAGCGCGTGGTCTGGGGTTCAATTTCCGCCAGGACCGTTCTCCCTGACAGGTTTTTTTCCAGTAGTCATAAAAGGCAAATAACAGGGGAGTACTCTAAATTTAGGTCTGGGACGCTTCCCTCTTTAAAAAACTCCTTTTCCAATATATCATTTGGTCTCATGTATCATCAGTGTCCACAGCCTGTGAGGCCTCAGCAGTGAAAATGGACGTTAAACACTTTTAAATAATTAATAGAATACTCCAGATTTAGCGGAAGTGCGAGGGATAGTCAATTACTACTGATAACGCTTTTTTTACTTAGAAGTATAGATACACTGGACAGAATCAAGGTTGGTGTAGTCTTTTTTGAAGTGGTCCTCTTGATTTGTATGTACATGATCCAACTTGTCTGCCAGACTTGGAAAACAATTTAAAAATTTCTTTTATGTCATCTTCTGAACTTCCGCAGTATTTAAACGACAGCTGTTGGTGAACCCAAATACCTGGCCCCGCAGTTCGTTTTTGAGATGAAGGAACTGAAAAAGTTCATCACGAAGGAGTTGCGAATTCCTCAGCAACTTAAATAACTTTAAATGAAAATGGATATAAAATCCAAATTAGACCTTATTAATCAATGAAATGAAATGAGTTATGGTCTTACAAATCACATTTTTAGAATTATTATTATTATTATTATTATTATTATTATTATTATTATTATTATTATTATTATTATAATTATTATTATTATTATTATTATTATTATTATTATTATTGTTGTTGTTTTTGTAGGCATTAAATCACAAAAATTAATGGTGTACTATTAATTAAATGAAATGTATCGGCACTGATAGACAAAGCTATACTGTGTGGACAATTTTAAAAAAATTAAATATAACCATGGTTATGAACAGGGCCCTTGGTATCATCTTTACATTCACTAAAACAGAGAAAATAACCGAAAGTTTCGAGCTATATTGCGTATTTATGAAGATGATGTTCATATGTTTCGATAAAACAAAAACATATTACTATTTAAAAACAATTACAATGTACAAATCAAATAAAAACAATTGAAAGTTATATCGATTAGCATTGGCTTTGAAATTTTATTTAAATATTATTGTAGTAAAAACATGTGACGCAACCGTTTTCTGAAAGTTATTACAAAGCGTTCTTAAATACAAATATAATTTTCAAACATATTGTATTAATATTTCACATCTATCTTCACGACGATACGTTTATTAAATGTAATATAAATTATTATACATACAGTTTATACGCTGAGTTAATTTATCTTTTTATTTGAAAACAAAAGAAAGAAAATAAAACTAAGAACACTTTTTAAATTTAGGTTTTCAAGTATATCCCTACCCCTAAAGGTCTGGGGCCGCTAGAGCAATTTTAAAAGTTTGAGTGTCAGGTAAACCCTGACTCGTAATGGCCTGATTTTCCTCGTTTTCAGAAACTATTTTTCTTGGTTTTTTTTAAAGGTACATACGGAATTTGTGAAAGAAACAAATATTGGTGGCGCAAGAGTAATTTTTAAATTTTATGTTTCAGATAAACCCCCCACTCCTATTAATCTGATTTCACTGCTTTTCATAAACTATTTGTCCTATTTTATTTCAATCGCATATACCGAGTTTCGTTGAGAAAAAATATAAAAGTATGGCCCTTGAGCGATTTTTTTAATATCGCTTTAATACCTAGTCTTTAAATTTCCGTTTACAGCTATACCCCCACTCCTAATGGCTCGATTTCCCTAATTTTGGACAAAAATATTTTTTAAATGTATTTAAATTTATTTTGTTCATTATACATAACCATTGTTCATTAGAGGGATTTTTAGGTTTCAGGTAAATCCGATTTTTTTTTCATTTGGCTTATTTAAGGACGCTCTTTAACATTTCAGGTCATAAGCGTCCATTCAAATCAGGGCGTGAAACGGCCGATAATTTTGCTCAGAGGCCTCTTTTATCAGGCTTCAGGTCCTTTATCATGTCGTAAATGTACGGCACGGGATCCATGGCTTTACTTCCTTCGCATACTTAGGATTTTTACGCCCGAAAAAATCCATCGATCCTGACCGAATTTGAATCCGCGATCTTGGGTTTAGAACACAAATATGGTTACTATTACACCACAAGGATCGACCCGATTTCCCTTTTTTTCAGAAACTATTTTTCTTGTTTTATTTAAATGGTATATACAGAGTTTCGTTACGAAAAAACAAATATTAATTCTGATAGAGCGATTTTTAAACCCCTCCTTCTAATAGTTCGATTTCATTGGTTTTCAGAAGTCATTTTTATTATTTTATTTCAATCGCATACACCGAGTTTCCTTTAAAAAGTTTAAATTGCGGCCGCTAGAGTGATTTTTATATTTCGTTTTAACCCCCACTGCTAACGGCCCGATTGCCCTAATTTTCGTTAAGTATGTTTATTTAAAGCAATATGCCGATTTTCGTTGGGGGAAAAATTGCGGCAGCTAGAGCGATTTAAAATGTTTCGCTTTAGGCTAACCCCCATCCCAATTGTCCAATTTTGCTATGAACTCGACGTATCGTTAATTAATTGATAGTTATATGCCGAGTTTCGTTGAGAAAAAAAAACTGCGACCTCTACAATGTTGACAGACACGCACTTGTGTATATTACCTATATAACTTTTTTCATTGTCATTTTCGGTGCCTAGTAGGTAGGATAGATGAAGAATTGAATACATTTTTAAAAATCGTATCAAAAACTTCTTTCCTTTAGACTTCGCATGTAGAGAATCCTGTGCACTAACTGGTTGAGAACGTTCAAATCTGAACTGCCACTCAACCCCGTACGCTCTAGGCAACACGCAAAACGTTCGTGCCATACAGATTGCAGCCTTAACCGGTTAAAGAATGCGTTTGTGTAATCATGCTCAGCTAGATTCTGAAAATATCCAAGAAGGTGAGAGGGGTTGTTCTTTGGGTGTAAAAAGCGGACGAAAGTGAACCCGTTAGTCATCATAAAATGATGTTTTAAAGTGCAACAACATGCAGTGTGTAAATGCAGATGTAAGGCGTTAAGTTGCAAAATAAAACATACCAATATACAAAAATGTGAAGGATTAGCCACTAATGTGTGGAATAAATTTCTTCTTGTTGTACATGATGATAAATCCCCTACTGGTTATGTATAATGTGAAAATTGTTCAACCCTACTAATATTCACATCTAGTACTCTCATTTAAAAGCACATTAGTTTAAAAATAATGATGATAGACCAATTTCACATCTGACTACAGAAGAAAAAGATATTATAATGAGAGAGTTGTGGTTCTGTGTGCTAAAGATCTACATCCCTTCAATATCATTTATAGCAAATAATTTGAGATGTTGAGGCAAGAACTCATCATTACTGATGACATTTCACTCCATCCTATCACAATTGCTCATCATATGAAAGACCAGGCTGATAACATAAGAAGTACAATCCCTTGGGTTATGGCTGCGGTTGAAAAAAGAACTTGTGCAGCAACCGTCGATTGGTGAACTGATTCTTTCAATATCAGAAACATTATTTAACATATAAATGAAGATTGGAAACTACAGAATAATGTGCTTTTCACGACTAAGTTTCATCATCTGCAAAAAGCTGGGAAAAATTTATCCTAGATATTCAAGAAGAAATGGATGAACTGGGGATTTCTTGATATTCCAAATAACATTCACTGCATCTGCTAGAAATCAAGAATGCTAAAAAGTCCATCATGCATGAATTGTGTAAACTAAGCAAATTTCTAAGCAAGTAGAGTACTTTAAAACAAGAATATAAAATCCAAATTATGACCTTATTAATTAATAACATGAGTTATGGCATTACTGTGTGTTAATCAGCATGACAAACTCTAAAGTTAATCAATAAAAGAAAAACTGAACTATTATACATTGCTTAACTGTTTATTTTTTTCCCTTGGAAATCATTTGAAATAAATGTGTATAGTGAAATTCTAATCTTCAAAAAGTGCATAGAACAAAATTAGAATTCCTGCAATCTATACGTGTTACAAATGATAAATCACATTTTTAGAATTATTATTATTATTGAGATTAAATCAGAAAAATTGATGATATGCTATCGATTAAATTAAATATATGACCACTGACAGATAAAGATAGATACTGTTTGGGTATTTTTATGTCACCATGTTTATGAACTGAGCCCTTGACATCATCTTTACATTCATTAAAATAGACAGAAATAACAGGAAGAAACCTCGTGTATAGAAGAAGTTTATGAGTATCAATAAAACAAAAATATGTCACTATTTAAAAACAATCACAATGCACTAAGCAAATACACAGAATATTAACAACTTACAATTGAAAATCTCATTGATTTTCATTGGCTTTGAAATTAAATTTAAATTTAATTCTAGTAAAAACATATAATCCAAATATTTTCTAAAGGTTATTACTGAGCACTCTTACTTGCAAATATAATTCTCACATATAAATACACAAATATTTCACATTTGCTATTTTTACGATAATGCTTTTGTTAAATATAAAACATGTGCATTGTTATAAACATAGTATATATGCTAAATTAATTTGTCCTTTTATTTAAAAAAACTGATACTAATAGTAAAGAGTATTGATACTGTTAATGATGGGACGCATACATTTCCAGTCTGGTGAATTTTAGGTAAACCATATATCTTGGCTATTGCAGGGTTGCTTTGTTTTATTTTGTATATTGTTTCCTTTGGGATGACTGTACATGTTTTAGAACCTCATTGATGGAATTAATACACCCTTTCAATGGGTCTGACTGGATCTGAACATATTCTTTTTTATTTAACAAATTCTGCTTTTTATTGTTATTACTATTCTGTTTCCTTTGTTTTTATTACTATTCTTTTTCCTTCTGTTTCCATTTTAAGTTTTAATTTTAAACACTGTATTTATTTATAACTCTAGAGGTGGACCTGTATAGCATTATGAATACTGGAAACTATGATAACCTTCTAAACTGGAGGAAAGAGAATGAAAGAAGTCTATGTTTACAGGCCACACTTGCAAAACATATATTGTGTATTCCAGCAACAAGTGCTTCTAGTGAGTGTACATTTAGTAAAGGTTTACTACTACTAAACAGAAAGGTCAGAGAATGACTGATAATGCATCTGTTATTAAAACAATGATCAATAAGTATTTGGCAAATAAACATGGTGGTTGTATATTCAGTATTAGTTGATTTGGAGAAGACATATGATAGAATTAAGAGAGATGTCTTATGGTACAAATTATGGCATAAGGGGATGAGTAAGGAAATGATTGATTGTTGAAGGAGCTTTATAAGGACAATATGTTTTGTGTTGAACGTGAGGAAGGTTTTGTGACCCAAGATTGGGGGCTTAGATAAGGGTGCAAGTTCAGTCCTATTCTTTTTAATTTATATATAGATGATGTAATGGTAGGTTTACACACGTCAACATCCACAAACCAATAATAAACAAATCAGAAATCCTGGGGTGCTTTACGTTAATAATTAATGGCAGCGTCTATTTCAGTGATATGCATTGCATTATTAGATATTGTAAAGAATGAGATCTTACAGTGAATCAACAGAAGACTAAGATAATGGTATTTAAAAGGGGAAATAAACTGAGGAGGAATGAGACGTGGTTTATGTTAGGGAAGGAGATACAGATTGTGAAGAAATTTTCATACATCCTTCTGAGCTCCTCCGGTCAATTCAGAAATAAAAGAAATCATTGTTAACTGGTTATTGACTATTGTTGTTAACTATTATCTTGGAAATTAATTAAGCAATATATGTTTGTTGCAAAAGATATGAAGGTGAATTGGTTGCAAAGTATTTATAGGGCACTGATGCAGTCAAAATGGGCATTTGGCATTGAAATATGGGGGATAGAGGAAAATTGGAAATTAATTAGGTTTGTGTTGGAAATTTCATTAATGCTGCAAATGTAGGGGCATTGTTAGAAATGGGGAGCATTGGTGTGAGAGGATGGATAACAAAAAGAGTGTTGAAGTATTGGTTTCAGATACAACAGATGTTGGAGGTTTCTTTGTTAAATGAATGTTTAAAATTTCACGAGTCTGGGGTCAGGGATTTCTACTGGGTAAACAAAATTAGGCAAGAGTCAACAAGTAATGGAATGTGTGGTATATGGTTAAGAAATAATTTGGAGAGAGGTTTTTGGAAACAGATTAGAGTAAGGTTTTAGCATAAAGACAGGTTATTACATTCTATAATGAGGAGAAAGAGGTCCCTAGTGTTCTATCAGGAGATAAATGGGGATGTTAAAGAGGTGGATACATTAGTAAGTGTAATAAGCAGGAGAGAAAGATCATTTAGATTAGAAATCTGGAGCTTAAGGGGTTTTAGAAGTAATTGTGATTGTGGAGTTTGCACTATATGCGGGAATTTGGAAAATGTACAACTTATTTTATTTGAATGCTCAGGAACAAGTGAATAGAGACAATCAATAAATAGTTGAAGTTAAATAAGCAAATTGCAGCAAAGAAAATGTATGGTGACCAAAGACAAATTAGGAATCTTGGGAAATATTTGTATAGAGTTAAGGGCAGTGAGGAGAGAGGATTTGTGAATTTGATTGTGTTTGCCTTGCGTAATTGGGTAGTAGTGGTATTGTGATTTTGTATAATCGATAAAAATGTAAAAATGTGAATGGATGTAAGCTAGTTAGGGGCAAGGATTTTATAAATGAGTACACATTTATTGCTATTTTAGGTGATTATTCAATTGTATAAAATGTTTTAGTTATTTTAGTGTTTCTTTGTTTAGTAGAAGAGGTAGTACCAAAGTCCTCTGGATATACCAGAGCTAGTGATGAACCAAGGACTGGGGCTTAGCAAACATTGTTAAATATACAACTAATTAGCATGTCAATTGAAATGTTTTGTGTAGGAGCGATTTAGAATATTGGCCTGGAAGAGAACCTGGTTAGAAACAGGCCATGTTGTAATAATAATGAATTCAGTGCTATTTACATAAATATAAATACTAATGAACAGACAACACAATTAGATCCAGATCAGGTAAATGACCTGTTACTTATTCATGATAATTTTGAAAAGTAGAATTGTGTAGTGTGAGTGTTAAACTATCATATATGTAAATAGTAATAATATATTGCCATTATATTTGAGAGGTATTTAAAAGAATGAGGTTTTGTTTCTTAATTACTCTCTGTATTACTGTTTACGATAAAGTATTTATTTTTATCATGTTTTGTACAGAGGAAATAATGATTGTTATGGGTGAGAAAGTATTTTATTTAAAAAAAGGAACCATCTAATTTTAAAAATTATAAGACTATAACTGATTTGTTTAATAATAGGAGAAAAATTTGTGCAACCATTTGCAACTTCAAATGTAAAATAAAACAAAATATTTCAGTGTATTTCGGTATTCATTCAGTATAACTCATAAAATTAATCACTTTTGGATTGGAAATCTGAATGTTCTTATAGTGTCACTCGATTTTATAGTGCCACCAGCTGATATATGTGTAGGTTAAGCTGCAAGACATAAGGGATAATGGTTTGAAAATTGATTATTCAACCTCATCAGTCGCCTTGTTGATCGCTCTCTGACTGGCCAGACATAAACCGATTATATGTGCTACATTGCAGCTGTCTAGCACAAAACATATATATGTGTCATGCTATGTTATATACCCTTTGACCTGAGTCATCTCTTGAATGCAAAATTCTTCTAAATCCTAATTGTTACATCTCATGGTTCAAAAGATAACCAGCAAGCTGTGTAGCCACTGAGGCAGTTATTTTATATGGTATGCACTACAGATGCTGACTATTGTGTGTTCGGTTAGCTCTGTGGCAGAATGTGCAGTAATGTCATTATTAAGAGCACAGGTTCACCTCCTGGCATGAAGCATTTTTTTAATAAACCTTTGAAACTGATGACAAATGTTTCTCATACACAGCAAACTGTAATGTTAACATATTATATATATGAAAAATAATGCAACACTATTAACTATGTAACTAAAATAACAATGACAAAAAAGCAGAAAAGGATAAAACACTTTGAAAATGATTTGTAATCGTTATATTTCCAACTGAGTTCTTGTATGGCAAGAAGACAAGTGAAGGTAGTAAAAATAAAGATTGAATATCGAAGGTAATGTTATGCATAGAAACAGATAAAATAAGCAACAAGAGTGTGTGAGAGGGAGAAAAAAAAATAAAAATAATATGTAAGATTTAAACCTGTTGGTATTTGCTCTTTATGCAAAAATATAGCTGCCATTTCTCTATCTCTGAGTAAACTTTCAGAGCTATGAGTAGGTAACTCATAAACAGGCATAAAATTAAAAGCATCATCAAAATCCTTACAGTGAGATAGGGTACGTTGGGCAACTGGCAAGGGAGACTTGGTTTCAGCAGAATGTCTATGATCGTCCATATGGAGCAAAATTACAGTAGAAGTTACACCAATATAAAATGTTTTACAAGATAACATATATACGACGTTTTTAGAAGAACAGGTAGCAATTGAAGAAATGTTAAATTCTCTGGATAATTTAGGGCTGTGGAATGAATGACATGGCATAATTAACACAGAGGTTTTACATTATAATATATATATTATAATATTTCCTTCAGTATTTATATCTAAATGCAATTTTCTGCTAACACATTCCCTGTATATGCAAGAAGGGCAGCTTATGGGCACAAATTCATGAAGCTGTGATGTTGTTGCCTCTTGTCCATACTACTGTAGAAATTTGACAGCTATTCCTGGAAGATTCAGAGTAGTTATACATGCTGAGGGTTAATTTGTGTTTATTTATGATATTTTCTCTTTAGAAGATAAATATTTCTGTTCATGTATTTATTTAGTTATTTGTATGGGAGCTTATACAGAAGAGCAATGCCCTCTGAACTGCTACTCTACCCTAATGTTCTCTTTCCAGTGCTTATGATTGCGACCATTACATTTACAGGCAAAGCTCCCACTGCATGTGCTTTAAATATAGAGTTTACGAGTGTCCCGGAAGTTCTGAAATTGACACATAGAATGTGGCAATGACTCGTTTTTTTTTTGCCAAAGGGTGTACATGCAATGAACTCTCACAGATAAGCAGACCATACAAGTTAGAGATAGGACAATTACTCATGTCCATCTATAATTATGATTGCTGAATTAGAAGAAATTATAGCAGAACAATCAAACACCATTATAAATACACTTTGCATATTCAGTTTTCGATTATTAAGTAATAATTTAACATTAAATGTGCAAAAAACTAAAGCACTTATGTTACACTACTGCAATAACAGACATGAGAATCTAGATATAAATGTTATAATTAATGCAGAAGCAATAGAACAGATTAATCATATAAATTTCTTGGGAATCATTGTTGATGATCAATTAACTTTCATATGTCATGAAGACTATTTCTGTAACAAAGTGAGCACATGTATATATTTATTCAGAAAATTATCGCAATATTTAAATTCAGATAGTCTAAAGTTAGTATATTATGGTTTAATCTATCAGTATTTTTGTTATGCAATTGAGGTTTGGGGAAGTACATATGGTGAAAAAATGAACAGACTACTAATCCTTCAAAAAAGTCGTTTGAGATGTATATATAAGGTAAACAGGAGAGTATCATGTAGAAGTATTTTTAAAAAATCTAAAATGTTAACTATGTTATCATTATATGTGTATAAGGTAGTTCTATTTGTCATTAGCAATGAATAAGACAAGACCCTAAACAAGGACTGCCATAACTATAGCACTCAAACTCAGAACAATCATCATCATCTAAATATAAACAAAAAAGCTACTGAAACAGATCCTGGAATTATTGGTAAAATTTTGCATAATAAACTGCTACTTTTTTTTTTTTTCATGGGAAAAGCTGGGGATGAGGGCAAGTGAAACATTTGATAGTACAAGAATAATGGTTTCATCTTGGAAACAGTATATGAAGTTAAATAATGAAGCACATTTCTGATGAATATGGAGTTGGCAACTCATTTTGTTTTATACAGTATTGGAGTTCTGAGATAAACTGTAATAAATGATGTAACATACACACAACCAATCTGATTGATACATTTTAACGCCACATTCAGTTCAGTGAAATACATTTTGAACAGAGAAAATTACATTATTTGGTGTTTTATCATATAGATCTCAATTCCACTCTTTTCTTCTACAGACACACACATTAACACTTTAACAAATACTGTCTTCAGCTGGGTCCTATCATAGAGTGTTGTCCCATAGGCATTCCAACAGGATACTGTGGCCCACCTGGCTACTGTGGTGGTGTAGGCTGTTGCTGGGGTAAAATTACTATGCTGCCAGGCATTAGGGAGTGCATCTGCATTGCTGGTGATCCCTGTGCTGGGGAAGATGTCATCTGTACAAAAGTAAAATGTACTGAAATTGTGTATGAGGGTCAGTTCTTGGAATGAAGCAAAAAATGATGACATCCTTTTTTTTAAATTATTCTTATTTTTCACCATAGTTTCCCTTGACACCAAGGCACTTTGTCCAGCGATGTTCTAATGCCTTTATCCCAACACAAAGATTAGATTCCTCCAGACCAGCAAAATATCCTTCAATTGATGATTTAAGCTCTTCATCTGAGGAAAATCTATTATCACCAAGGAATTTTCTCAGTTTAGAAAACAGATTAAAGTCAGATGGAGCCAAGTCAGGGAATAAGGTAGATCTGGCATAAAATCTTACCCCAATTCATTAACTTTTGCCAATGCAATAACACATGTGTATGGATCAACATTGTCCAAGAAGCAAGAAGCCTTTCTTCTTTGATAAACCTGGCCTTTTTCATATATTTTTTTCTTCATAAGGTCATAAAGGTTAGCATAATATGCTCCAGTAGAAAAATAATCAATTAGCATTCCCAGCCCAGGCACTTGGCCTTCTTTGGCGGTGGAGAATCTTAATGCTTCCATTGTTTAGACAGCGGTTCCCAAACATTTCCCATACACAACCACCTTTTCCCACATGAAATTACTGGCAATCCCTCCATCACTTTGCTGCTTAGTAATAATTCACTTACAAGTTCATGCGCTGCTTGATGTGTAGTTTAGAAGAAATTAACTGTTTACATACATTCTGTACCCTTACTGTGAAACAGAATATTTATATTAAATAATACATGAAACTGTTTAACTGAAATACACAATGGGTGACTGACATTGTCATCAGCTGACAGTGTGACTGATAGGTCATAAAACATGTCCTAAATTTTAACATTTAAAGAGTGAAACGCTTAAGAGTGTTGAAGATTTTAGCCATTTTAACTATTTTAAAATTTTAACCCTTCCCATGGGAAAGAGATTTTAACTGGTTTAAAAATAGGTGTTAAATAAAGCAATTACTATGTTTTACTGTGTTGAATCCGATCAAGTTTTATAATGGTGTTAGTTCTTTTTTGAGCAGATTGAATTCAAATCAAACTCCTAGTAGAAGCAAGGCAAAGGTTTATGTTCATAATATACAGCCCTCATTTGGAAGTGTGATCTGCTAAATGGAGATTTGCTTGCCGGCAGAGTCAGATATTCATAGCCCCTTCACTTCAAGCAATACATTTTAACAGTTCCAAGTCAAGGTTTGCAAAATTCCTGATTTCTGTGCAAGCTTTCTCAGAGATTTCTTTGGATTTTGTTCTAATTTTTCTCTAATGTCATACAGTTTTTCCTTTGTAAGAACAGGACATTTTACTTTGTTTCTTATCAAGAACAGATCCCGTTTCCCTAAATCTATTCACAAGATTATGAACAGTTTCTCTACAAGGTGCATGAACAGCAGAGAATCTATCTTTAAATCGCCATCTCACTTCTCTACTCAAGTTTGTTGGCACATAGGAATCATACATGAAGATTCTATGCTAAAGAACACTTTTGGCATTATAATAGCACTAACACACTATAATACTGAAATATGTGGTCTCACAATCTTCAATTCTACAACAATAGACTTGGTGTCAGCACTTGGAGAGGCGAGAAGTAGAGGGGGGGGGACAGGATTGATTAGAAACAGGGCAGGTTAATTTCCCTTAAGCTAGCCATGCAACCAAATAAAAGTTCTGTTGTTGACACCTGGTGCTGCTGACAAGCTAACACATTATCCACAGATCAGAGTACATCTAATAGAGAGTAGTTCATCAGTTTCAGCATGTAAACTGAGGATGGGGTAAGTATGAAAAGCCCCCTTAAATAAACATATATATTAGTGGCGAATGGTGTTCAATTTATATAAAATAAATGGTCTAGCAGGAGAATAAACAGTACAACCATAATCCAACTTGGATTGTATTAGACTACAATAGATCCATAACATCACTTACCTGTCCATGAGATGAAGTAGAGAAGGGCTAAAATTTGTAAAGAATATTAACATTTCCCACATAAGGAGTAAAGGTGAGCATTCCAATTTAGTTTATGGTAAAAAATCAAGCCCAAAACCAATGTTCATCCACAAATGGTAATATAGTTGTTCAAAAACAAGGTGTAATATGGGAGTCATAAACTCCTTTTGGTGGCAAAAATTCAGACACACTGTTTTTCAGTTGAAAATTTAAAAGCATGTAAAGAGAGTGCAATGATGTACAAGGTTGCAGCTTATGTTAAATGAAGCTTATATATGAACCAACACAGTAAAAGCAGTGTAAAAGTTATAAAAATTAAAATACTGTAAAGGCATTACTATTTCCATCCAGGTATAAATCTATGTTGTATACTACAGCAAGGTAATGTACCTGAAGAGCCTGGCTCTGTTGGCAGGATAAGGTTGGCCAGCACATCTCTAACAGCAGGGAATAATGAAACATTTGTGCTGTGACACACCAAACTCTGCAAAATGCTTCAGCTGATGGTTGGCAGCTGTGGTTGCAGTGGCAGGACCTGGATCTCTTTTCTCAGCTAGCTGCGTCAGGTTTGTACTGACATCATACACAAGAGGCAGCACTATCCATTGTACTTGGATAAGATCCTCCAATTCTGGTTATCTGTAACTGTTAACCACAAGTCTCTCTTTGAAACATAAACTTACATGCCTTAAATACCGTGTTCTTTTCCATAAGACATAACTTAAAATGCAACTCTGTTAAAATTCACATCATTAGTTAAATACTTCAAACTGTCATATCTTCTGCAACAATCCATTCCTTTAATAAGTTGCACATTTCATTTTAAGAATGCAAAATAAAATAAAAATTACCTAATATAATTATAAGGATATCTATTTAAATTTTTTAATTCCACCAAGCAGATGGTTAAAAAACTGGGCCTATGTTTTTCCTAATTAGTCTCCCACACTCAATAAAAAGTTGCATTTTCCAAAACCAATTAATAGCCATGTTCACACTATATACAGTAGGGACATCTTAGGTATTTTGTGAAATCAAATTGTGATTGTGCCTGTCACAAAATGGGTTTATTACCTACATTCCCCTTTAGAGGGATCTGCATTAATAAAGGATTGATTTGATTAAACACAAACTGAGAACATAAATTATTACTTTTTTAATAAACTAAGCAGGTATAATTATTGCTGAATAAAACCATTGAAAAATATGTAGTCGTGTTGTGATGGTATTTTCGTGTCTGAAAACATATTAATTTATATTTTTGTGTTGGAGAACTTACTGTGGTGTTATCACATATGACTTTAACTTGCAGCAAAACAGCATATACACCCTTTTGTATTCATTTTCTTTATTTTATGAAAATGCATGCTGTTACCATATGGACATAGTAAGTAAACAATTTCTAGCTATGACAACTAGTAGAAAAAAAATAATAAAGGACCCACATTTATTTTCATTTCAAAATTATCAATTATCTTAGATAAACAAAGTCTGAATGTAGAATAAATATGTGCAAATAATACTAATTTCAATGTAACTTCATATAATATGACTCCATTTTTAATAGCATTGTAATCATGGAAATACATTCTTTGATCATTTACAACAAAATGTTGAATTACAAAATATACTTACAAAGAAAAGTATCTTGGTGCGGCAGACCATAACAGCTGCCATGCTGACTGGTACAATGGGTGTGGCAGAGGGTGGGATTCTGAGACACCACTGTACTGCCCATTTTAGCTGCTGCTGCTGGACTAGGCCAGGGACCTACAAAAGTGGGATTTCAATAAATGCTTTCCATAGAATGCAAATTCACAGAAACTTTTTTTTTTTTTTTTGTCATTCATTGATCATATGAAAATAACAGTTTTTTGAGGGCTTATTTCTGGATGTATTAAAAATCAGTGTGGTATGATCACTTTACAAAAAAATTCAAATGCAGATGTTAGTAACTATAGATCAATCACTCTAACCTCTGTTTTCAGCAAATATTTGAGAAATTAATAATGAATAGGATAAATCACTTCTTAAAATCTAATAACACCTTTAATAATTTTCAACATGGTTTTAGAAATAATTATCGACCATCACAGCTATAGCAGAATATGATGTGAAAGATATTCATAAAAAAGCAGCAGATATTATATGAGGTCTCTCTACAGCCCTGGACTCTACATTTCATAATAATCTCTTCTGAGTAGGATATTTATAACACTCTTTATCTCATTATTTCTGTATCTATGATAGCCTAATTTCAAAATCGGAACATTACGGTTTTAGAGGAGAATCAATAAATTACCAGCACCATACATGAAAGTCATGTACAATGTACAGAAATAAATTAGCAAAAAGGCAACCTTATATACACCATTAAATCTGATTATAATACATCTAAAATAAGGTACCACAGAGATCAGCGCTGGGACTTATGCTTTTCTTAATCTATATAAATAATTTACTTCAACGAGAAAACAGAAATGCTATCTCTTATTCTGACAATACATCTATAATATGTGAACATCTTACAAGCAAACTTGTGAATAACAATTTGTTTATATGCTACAATGAGTGTTCTATAGTAAACAGTGAACATTTTTAACATCTTCTTGAAATAAACAAGACAATTAAAATAAAAACTCAGAAAGTACCTAGCAACTCGAGCTTCATGATCTGGATAAAGTCCCTCAGAACGTTATATGGAACATTCAGCATTTGCCCAAAGCCTAAAAGTGCATTTGGCTTGTATGGTGGTACTGCAGCTCTTGTGTCAAAGAACTTTTCAATTATCTGTAATCAAATGAAGACAAATATATAAGGAGAACTTAAATAAGTCCTCGTCATGGTTGTTACTATAGAATTAGTTAATATCGAGCAAGAAAAAAATTTTCTCACTTGCATTTCTTCAGCAGTCCACTGTTCCTTGTGGTCTGACAGGAGGGACCTTGATGTGAAGTGACTGTAGATGCTGCAGGTTCAAACTCACTCTACACTGCAAGCTTTCCACCTTGAACATCACAACTTCAGGCTCATTGTTTGAAATATTGATCAACTGCAAGCATACAGAATACTCCATATGCATAAAAATACTTTCTATTTATATTCATTGCTAAAATGTAATGATATTGAAAGGGTTAATGTATTACAGACAATGAAATGCTATTAGGAACTTGTACAGTGAAGCTAATCATGTAATTAAGATTAAAACTGGTAATCGTATGCAACTCATCATTAACAATATCAATACAACTTCATACTACTTAGCAAAATGGCTAGATAATAGATTCAAGACACTACCACATTTTTCAAAGCTGGAGCATAAATAATTCATTTCAACTAACAGAAAAAAATAAGAATATTATTGACAAATTAATATCTTTTGAAGTAGAATCCCTGTTTCCAACCATACTGAAAGATTAATTTCTAACATATCTACACGAATAGCTTATTATTATTGAGTAGCGTTTAACACCCATTTTTACTACTGAGGCACCACAGGCGAGTGATTAACTAAGATTAATGATGCAGGGATATATAAAATTCATTGAAATTTGCACAATCCTTCCTATTTTTTATTTAAGGACAAATTCTATAAACAAGAATCAGGACCTACTATGGGCAACCCCTTATCTCCTTTTCTAGCTGATCTCTTCATGAGCAGATTTGACACACACATCAACACAGCATTCCCATACATACATTTGAAATCTAGTATAGATATGTTGACGATATATTTGCGATAGTTAACAAAAAACACATTGACAAATCATAAAACTTCTGAATATACAGAAATATTGCTCACATATGAAACATGCTAAATGTTAAATGTAAATTATAACTAATCTGTCTTCTAACACACCCTTATGCTTCACTTAAGAGTTGTCAAGCTGGTTAAAGATGGAGAGGATGTCTCTTCAAAACCGGTTCCACCATATTTAAAAGTAAGTGAAGCATAAGAATGTGTTAGATGACAGATTAGATATAATTTACATTTAACAAGCTTCAATGTGCGAGTTCTAACAGATATTTTTAAAAAAATGTCTTATTTTTCAAAAGTTCTTAAACAAAATAGATAACATGTTACCATTCCTGGACATTAAAATGATAAAACATCTAGGAAACCTGGAATTTGAAATCTACAGAAAGAATATGCATGTAAACAATCACATCAAAGCTGACGGATTTAATCCCAAAACACCTAAACATGCAGTGACCAACAGCTTAACACTCAGGCTTGTTAAACTATACATTAACAAGTAAAAATACTCCAAAGAATACAAGCAAATAAAAAGAACTGTGATTACAAATGGACTGAGCAAAGAATTAGTTCACCAAAAGTACATTCAAGAGGCAGAAACTTATTAAGGGAGCCAGAACACTTTCAAGATAATTTTTAAAAAATTCACATATTTAAAATTTTCCATAATAACTGTTTTTGTATGAACACTTCAATGTAAAGAAAAAATGACAGTATTCCATCAGAGAAAAAAGCAGTTATTTACCAAATAAGATTGCAGATTACGAAAAAGTCTGTATTGGAAAAACAGAGAGAAACATAGGCACAAGATTAAAAGAACACTTTAGGAATAATTATAAAATACAAACAAATGGAGAAATCAGTGGCAGCATCTCATTTCTGCATAGAAAACAATGACTTAATGAATAAAGCAAAATTATTAAAATCAAAAGAACTAGTAACATGGAAGAAAATTCTCTTCTCATTTGGCACTACAACCCAAGGTGGTCCTTGGCCTGCCACAGCAACCTCTGCTTCCTTTGTGTCAATCTTATGACTTCGTTGATAGAGGGCAGCATTGCAGGAGGACATGTGATCAGCATGTAGGTAACTTGCAGGTCACCCTATCAAATGGCTTTCATCATCGAAGAATGCCACTCTCCATGAGGCAGTTTCCCAATCGTTCTCATTAGGCTGGGTGGACCCCATTCCAGACCTTCCTAATTTAGAAAAATTCCCAAGCAGGTACCAGGAATCTAACCCAGGTCTCCCAGCCGGCAGTCAGCAATGCTAACCAGTGAACCAAAGAGGTAGTCTGGGAGAAAATCTACATTTATAAATACAGAGACAGATTAATGAACTTTGACACTTTCAGGGATCCAAACACAAATTTTAAGTTCTCCACACTTCCACCAGAACAAAATATACATCCCCAAAGCAGTATGAATTATCCAGCAATCAACCGTTAGCTGAGGATGCAGACTGTGGTGTGCAAAACACGTTCTATATTTAAACAAGTAAGTGGAGCCAACAAGAGTGTGTAGTTTGACTCAATCATACAATCATCTTAATTATTATAGACATGTTCTGCACACATTTCACCGAAAAGATTAAACTAAGGACAAATGTGATTTAAAATTCAAATCAGAACATGGGTTACTTTCTCGTGCACCATTTCCTCAAGAAATATGAGGATTTGATGCCTTATCCTTGCCTCATAGTTATCTATGGTCAAAACCAAAAGCTTATCACACTAGTATGACATGGAACCCATGGCTTTACTTCCCTTCCAAATGAAGCCATACTTAATATTTTATGTTCTAGAAGTATATCGTCCGGCCGTGTTTGGACCCGCGATCTTGGGTCCATGTGGCAAACACGGTTACCACCAAGACCAACAGCAACAGCAATAAATGAATGAGTGGTGTTTAACGCCCGTTTTTACTACAGAGGTACCACAGGCGGTGGACACTGGTGATGAATGAAATGAAATGATATATTGGGAATGGATTTTATGGAAGGAATCGTTCCAGGCCTAACTTTAGGGTACCTCCCCGGCATTTGCCATTTATGAGGACTGAGGAAAACCTTGGAAAAACCTCAATCAGGAAGGACGGTCCTGGCGGTATTCGAACCCAGACCTCCCGCTCACGAGTCCGAGACTTAACGACCTCGGCCACCCGTGGCGGTAGCAATAAATGAGCTGAATGTCTTCAGATATGTTAATTATTCTCTCTTCTAGAATATGTTACAGAAATGAATACATGGACGGATTTATTGTGCTTCAGAGATGTGTTGCTATGTGGTATTATGTATGTACATTAACAGAAGCATATGTAACTATTATTAGTCTATTGTGGGACATCAATCTTTAACAAAATCAAGTGGCCACCTGAAACTGAAACTCAGAAACCATTAACACAGCCAAGTAGTAGTAGAAAACCAAAGTTGCAACATCTGACCGTTGAGTGATGTTATATTCTGTAATAACAGCTGCAGTTAAGTAAATGTACAAGAGTATTAAGGTTGCCATGATTAAGTTTTAGTTAATGCTTTTGACTACACTTGCAAGCAAAAAGAAAAAATCACAGCAATTTTTTTTTAATTTTTAAGTTGAACTAATTTTAAGTGGAGTTAAGGATATGTATCATTGGTAAATGTGTATGTGTGTGGTTTCCCCTGGGATGCATTAGCTATAGTCTGAATGCCTGGTCCCTTTTTATCTCTACGTTACAGGCTAACAATAAGTTTTATTTTACTTGAAGGTATTACCGCGCGGAATTGTTGATTTGATTTATTTACCGACGCTGTTCCGTAAATCCCAGGTCGTTAGCGTCCCATTTAAATCAGGGCTGAAACGGCCGACAAATTTTGCTCAGATGTCTCTTTTATCAGGCTTCAGGTTCTTTTACATGCCGCAAATCTACGACACGGGACCCATGGCTTTATTTCCCTTCCGAAAACGCACTGAACATGAGCGTAAACATTAAAAAACGTTTTATTGCGGAGTCATTTCTTTTGAAAACTTGCATTTTTTTCTTTATGGAACGAATAACTATGGATAGTTTTTCATTTTATCTCTAAGTTAAGTTGAAATCGTGCCTTGTGTACTGAATCTGTCGCCCTGGACGCAGCCTCCGTTACCCAGCTACAGCCATAGGCGTGGCGTGCAGTGCAAGAGGCTGTGAAACGGTACCGAGAAATGCTGAGTTATACCAGAAGATCTGAATCGTCTAGAAATGATCGCTTTCTCGTCTCCCAGGTTCTGAAAGAGTGCCATACAACACCCGGCTGAAGTTCGGAATCATTTACATGTGCGAGGTGTTAGTGTGAGCGAGAACAAGATCTTCAGTCACGACGACCTGCTACGTCACCAGTTCTAGCCAGAGAGCACAGAGTTGCTCGTCACTGCGCCCCATGCATTATGCAGCAGTGGAGATCTTTGTTGTTCTCGGATGAATCCAGGTACTCCCTGAAATCTCCAGATGTTAGGGATAGGGAAAGAGTCTGAGAATGACCTTGGGAGCGGTTCTCATAGTGCACTTTCTCCAAAAGGAGGTTCCAAGATGGTGTGGAGTGGTATCTCTATGGAGGCCCGAAGCTATTTAGTCGAGAACAGTGGCCCCAACGCTCGCCGCTATATCAGTGAGGTTCCCACCGATCTCGCCGTGCCCTATGATTCATTTGTTGGAGATCAATTCATATTCATGCACGACAATGCTCGTCCACACCTAGCGCATATGTATCGGTTATCTTGATGGCGCGGTGGTTTTGTTCCACTCGACTTTCCAGCTCGCAGCCCCGGTGTAAACCCTATAGGACATCTCTGGGATAGGTTAAGTAGATGCATTTGAGGTCGTAATCCTATCCCGGAGACCTTACAGGAACTTCCGATGGCACTCGAAGAGTATCGACCAAAGAGACATCAGAACCCTAATCGAAACCATGCCCGAGGAAATGGTGGCCGTAATTAACGCTATAGGGGGCACACCTGATATTGAGTGTTGATTAAGCTGTGTGCAACAATATAGCTTCCATTTTCAACGTTAATGAAGTCTTATATTCAGTAGAAAAGTTAAGCGAAAATTTTGACAAAAAGTGTTAACTTTCATTTATTGTCTCAAAATTGATGAAAACAAGTGCAAACTGGCGTGCTACAAATTCAATAAAGTGTAGTCTTTAAAATGAGAATGTTTGCAACATTGTTATTTCTGAAATTATTTTGAAATTTACATTTAAACTTTCATTTAAATAACTATAGTAAGTGATAGATTTTGCTGGTGAGAGTGTTTTTTGGATTTGGCACTGTGCAAAGTTCATTACAATCAGGAGATATGCACTGATTATTTCACAGAAGAAAGCAAACTACGGCCACAAGTACAAAAATTATACAGTCGAACTGAACAAAATCAAAGTCATCCTTTGCATATACACAAAAAAAGAAAAAAAAATCATTGGAAGTTTTTGTTGATACTGGGTTTACAATGTTTACAGTTTATGTTCAAGTTATGCCATAAATTTGAAATGTGCTTGTTTGGATCATGTCCTATGATGAATGAGAGGATAAAAACACACATTTCTAGTAATAAGAACTAACTTGGTTCTTTATCTCAAATAAGTGTACTTACGAAGCTGTTGACAATGGAGTGGTATATATATAAACAATGTATACAGTTTTTTTCACACTAACTCCATTCACTTACATAAATTTGGAACATATGTTTCGGGAGCGATCCCTCCCATCTTCAGCGTGTTGACAAACTGTTGTTAAACGCGGCGGTTGGGTCTCTTGATGTTCTTGTGGCGGCATCTGTTGGTTCTATTAGGAATTTGCTGAGTTCATCCAATGGAGGAATATCGAAATTCATCAAATTATCCTTATTTTTTGTAATGAAAATGTTTTCCCAAGTGGAAAGTTCTATTGCATTATGAAGTTGTTTAAGTAGTTTTATCTCTGATTTAATTTCATGATTTTTATTCCAAAAGTGTGCTGCTATTGCTGATTTATCAATTTGTTTTAAGCGAATATTTCTGAAGTGTTCTTTTTTCCGGATTCCCAAATTCCTCTTCGTTTTTCCAATGTCTTTTTTGTCGCACTCTGCATATTCTATTTCGTAAATACCTGACTTTTGTTCTGTTGGCATGTAGTCCTTTACTCTGCAACCTAATAAGTTCTTTATATTAAAATTGTTCTTTGGGGCTAACATAATTCCTTGTTCTTTGAATATCTTTTTGAACTTATTGTGATAAATTGGGTGGTATGTGAAACTTTTGAATTTGTACCTTTCTTTGGCACTTTTAAGAGTGGAAACATCTCTTATTGCCTTTTGTTTTTTGGTTTTATTGATGATTTTTATTACTGTGTCATTGTTGTATCCATTAGTTTCTCCTATCTTTATGATTTGTTGGTATTCCAATTTGTACTCTGTTTCTGTGAGTGGAATGTTAACTAATCTGTGTGCTAAACTATAAAACACTGCATATTTATGTGGAATGGGGTTAAAACTGTCATTTTTTATGTAATTTTCTGTGTGAGTATCCTTTCTATGAATTCCAAATGTAAGATAGTTTTCATTTCTTATGATTTTTACATCTAGGAAGGGGAGATATCCCCTTCTTTCTTCCTCTATGGTGAAATTTATAGATTTGTGCTGCAAATTCAGAAGTTTTAGTGCATCCATTGTATGTTTTTTCGGAATTATTGCAAATATGTCATCCACATACCTATACCATGTTTTGAAGATTAGAGGGAAGGCTTTGGTGATATGCATTTCAAACGAACTCATAAAAAAATCTGCTAGAAATGGAGATAACGGGTTTCCCATAGCTAGTCCCGAGACTTGTTGGTAATATTTTTTATTGAAAATGAAGTAATTTTGTTCAATGCAAATGTTCGTAAGTTTTATCAAGTCTTCAATTTCTTGTGTCTGTAGATCTAAGGATTTTAACCATTTCTTTAACATTAGCATAAGTGTATCTTTTGGTATGCTTGGGAATAAGGCTTTTACATCAAACGATACCATTATATTTTCTGCTGTAATTTTATAATTTTTCTACCAAATCCTGTGAATTTTTGACACTCAAACTTTGGTATTTTATCAAGGATTTGAAAATTTCGGTTAATTTTTTTGCTAACAAGTATGTTGGTGAATTGATATTATTGATTATAGGTCTCATGCTGTTTTGTTACACAAAAAAGAGGGAAAAGCAGATGGAAGATGCCTGTTGCGACCATAACAGCCTTGATTCTGAGTGTCTCAAGGTTCACAATCTGGAAATGTTTTATTGAGCAAATATTAAAAAGTTCTTAGATATGTCGGCACTAAGCTCACACAAACTTTTGTCTCTCACCACTCCAACAGTTTTTATAAAGAAAGTTCTCCGCACCAGCTTTTCGTCCTTTCTACCTAATAAATGACTACAGATTGGACTTTACTTAATTATTCGAAAAGGTTCTTACCGGAGGTCACATGTCTGCTACCTCACTTTCACAATGGCGCAACTGTTTTCCTGTTCTATCGAATACTCTCCTTTTGCTTCGAAAACACTGCTTTCGTTCTTAGAGTCATTTTTTTAGTCTTAGAGTCATTAAACCAAGTCTTACCGTTATATTTGTCCAAGTCTCCTATTGGTTGGATTTCCTGGTCGCGATCTCTTGATATCTCCGATTGCTATCCCTAATGGTTGTTTATTTACAATGAACTGCAAGTTTGCCGAAGGTAAAAGAGCATTGACCTTAGTGATCTAACAAATAATGAACCTTTCAAGTGCAACTTTCAAAACTTAGGATATTATGCCTAGTCCGCTCCGCTAAAGAATTCTTAAGGCTTCTCACCACAACTAAAGTTAACGGTCTTAGGGCGACTTTACCCAAGTGTTGGCCAAGAGAGCGGCAGCTTTACTTGCCCTGCCCAACATAAAAGGAAACTTAGATGTTTATTGCTTTTCTGGCAATAAACCTCTGCAGCAAACACTTTTGCATTAGAATCTTCGTACATTTCAAATATGATGAAAATATGTAAACTTAATCTAGACAACAACACATAATGTGTATAGCTACGCTTAATTCAGACAACGATAACTGCCTAGAGGGTTCGAATCTGGTGGACATCTCAATGCATTGTTGTACTATACAAAGTATTGAATAGAACCAATTTTACTAACATAACAAACACCTTTAAAAAAAATGCCAATATAAGGGGCACAGGAACAAATAAAAAAAAGTCGGTGCGAATGGGAAAGGTGAGCGAGACCTAGTGCATCAATCGGGGCCCTTTATTAGTTCGGTTTTGTTTTTTATCTGCATTCGTGCAGCACAAATAACATCATATTCATATAATTGAATCGAATGTTTTACTACATAAGATACCCTCTCTCTGCTATAGCTCCTCTACTCTGCAGCAAGCTAATGCAAACGAAATGAATGATAGCTACAAACTGCGACACTTATAACTGAAGGAAGGAAGACGAGGACGGCAAATATCCTGCCCCTTTTAATACAGTAGTTCATATCCGCGCGTTGTGACAAATGAGTCAAAGGTCAATGAATATTACGCATCGCTTGGTTATTTAAAGCGTTAACGCAACCAGGTTTGAAACGAATCCTTACAGATTTCTTTCGAACCATTCAAATTACTTAGTCCGGTATATCGAACTCTCATTTCCAAATAAAGTATGAGAAGGCTCCTTTAATCATCTCACAAGAATGAAACACGTAACACGTATTTTGACAGCGAGTCTAGGCTAGAGATCTATTTGGACTCCATCTCCATTTTCTGGGCTATAGGTGACGTTGACGATTCAAACTTCCAAACGATGTTCTCTTCTGATGAGTTTACAATTCTACACCCAAACAAATATACTTAATAATACTATCTAATAAGTAAGCGTTAACAAATTCAAGATCGATCTACTGAAACGACAGCAAAAAATATAACGCGTTAATACTCCCAAGAGAAACAGACAACAACCTGTAATCGTTTAGTTTAAGCATATACGTTTACAAAATCTGAAACAAATAAAGCCTATGCAGAAATAAGTCTTTTCACATTGAGTCAAATTTGCTGATTTAGCAAGCGGAATATGGCGCAGTATTTTGCACATATGCTAAAATAGAAATAACGAACGTACATCTACTTGCTTTTAAACATACACGTGCATTGCTACCTGTGTATAAACAGATAGCATGGCCTTGTGCGCAATGAAGTCAAATGCCCGAAAACAATTTTACCGCACGCTTTGATGCAAATAGTTCTGTTCCTACCACTGTGACAATGGGATATGCTGTCCTAGATGCACAAAAAGAGAAAGTACTCATAAATAGGTTGATTAGTAAAATTAATAATTTGATCCAGAGTTGACACTTAAATAACACTTGAATAGCTAGAGTATATTATGCCAAACTACATGCTAGAGTGTGAATGGTTTAGTAAACGCACCTAAAATAGGAAGTTAAAGATGAGAAAAGGGTTGTAATAATAATAGCTGTTGGTGTCGAGCTGGCTGGTTATGCATTTTAGATATAAGGACCAGTCCGAACAGGGGCGGCAGGAGAACAGACTATTATCACTTTATAAATAAACTCGGTTTTCGCCTATAGTCTCTTAGGACCAACTTGCATCGACAATATACAATCTGTAAGCTCACATTTAATCTTACAGCATGAACAGAGATGCTGCTGCTGGGTGCAGGGTGCAGTCCCGAGAGGCAGCACAAGATCAGTTCTCTCTGTCCAGGCTGTAAGGGCAATTCACCCACAGCATTGTACACTTCGTTAGCAAATATAAATGTAATACATTGTAAATGCATATAACCCACTGAACTACAGAATAAATTATTTTATATATCTACAGGGCTCGATAAGGCACGGACTCGACTCGTGTTCGAGAGACCCGGGGGGGTGTTCGATTTTAACAAGTTTTTCCCTGTTTTCCTTAGTCCTCATAAATGCAAAATACCGCCGAGATATCCTAAGGTACGCTTCCTTCCTTTCTTAAAAAAAATCGAAATGCATCATTAGTGTCCACCGTAGTAAAAAAATGTTATTAAACCCCATTAAAAACGTTTATTCTAGTTAAAGGAACATATTACGTCAGCGACAAACCTACTTATATCAACGTAGAATATCTTCCATTTTAAATATACATCTTTTATCTTTGTATCGATGCGCAATATCTGCACTTCGATAAAAAATAAATGTTGCTTGCTACATTTCTCTGAAATAAACAGGGCTTGGAACTCATTAATGCATATTAAGCGACTCAAATTTTCGTATTAAAACCAATCATCGTGATTCAACGATACTTGTTCCATTTGCTATCTTCATTTATAATAATGTCGCATAAACGACAAAAGATCACATTTTCACAAAATGAATACACAGACTATAATCTATCAACGCACACATACCTCATTTTCAATGAATGGAGGCGACCGTTTGTTTAAGAATAAACGTTGACTTTTCCACTTCTCTCTTCGTTGCAACATTTCACCACACATTCACCATGAGATCGAAGCAACACACACACACACAAAACCCAAGTAGGGAACAGTTCCTCCACAAGGTCACACCAGTGACTATGCATGCAGAGTACAACATTAATATATTTTCTTAACAAACCCGCATCTTGTCCGGGTCCGAAGAACGTACGCACATTTTCTAAAGCCCTATTTCGGAATATATGCACTTAGCTCTTGAATACTTTTGAGTATCATATTAACGTGATATACAACTTTGTTGCACGTTGTTCACTTTCAAATGCATGGATTACGACTACAACAACATTTACTGTAACAAAACTGAGTTTTGTATCTTATTCAATATTAATGACAATATGTCAACTATAAATTCAAACATTTTTATTACCAATTTAGACCACCTCCTCTACACACGCAAATGCTTAATTATCTTTCGGCAAGAGCTTTAGTTTTGCAAACGGCTACCTTTCATTTGTTATTAACATATGTGCTTGAAACAAATGATTACAATAATAATTATGATGATGATGTTATTGTACGTTTCTCATGCTTACATTCCAATTTTTTGCTAATTATTTGCAGTTTCCCAATGGGAAAAATTGGGTTCAGATAGCACAGATAAGATAACAAAAATGTATTTGATCATGGCGGCTTGTGGACCCCGTAAAAGAGTGGATCAGGGACATAAATACGTGGCACCCAAATGGCGCGAGGGAAGGTCTCTTTTATGAAAACTTGTACTCTTCCCCGTCATTCTCTCATAACTGTATATTTGTACCATAAACTTCTGGTTTATAATGAAATCTTCTAGTAAAGCTGTTAAAGTACGCCTTAAGGCGTCTGCAGTCAATTCAGAAACAGCAATGAATGCTATGAATCTTTCAACCGGCAATATCACAACAAATTGTGACAAGCATGTAATATCTGTCGTTTCCTCGTAAGTACTACACTGGTAATGTTTACACCAGAAGGCCGTATTCTTTTAACATAAATTACGCGTACGCATGTGAATTGTATCTGAAAAGTACAAAATATCTTATTATTGCTACCGAATGTTTATATATATATACATGGTCGATAATTCTGTGCATAATGCGTCGCAGTTATCCGATACTACTTGTCCACTAAACAATTATACGATTGCTTCGTATTTTGCAAATAAAAATGTATGCATTTTAAACAGGACACGTTTTCTATATTTCACAGCAGCTGGAATACGGCAATAAGACTTGCTTGAATAAACTTTCCGTTAATGGTCAAAACTGGCTATAACGACGACTTGATATAGAATAACTGTTCGGGCCCTGTTTTATTTACCCCCCCCCCCCATTTTTTCTTTATTTCTTTCGATCCTGAAAAGTGAACATTAGACGCTACTTATACCTACTGCATTCAGTTCACAACATACAGGCACGAGAGAAGACCAATGCAATTAAAGGGACAATAAATAAATAAATAAATAAATATAAAAACATTAAACGCCGAAGTCTGGATTCATTTGCGTCCCCATTTGATCACTTTCATTCATCGTCTCGCAACACCTTACCAGCTTACACACTCACACACACACACACACACCGTCATGGGTGGCCGAGGTCGTTAAGCGCGGACTCGTGAGCGGGAGGTCTGGGGTTCGAATCCCGCCAGGACCGTCCTCCCTGACTAAGGTTTTTTCCAGGTTTTCCTCAGTCCTCGTAACTGGCAAATGCCGGGGATGAACCCTAAACTTAGGCCAGGAACGTTTCCTTCCAGAAGAAGAAGAAGAAAGAAAGAAAATCTTTTCCCCATATATCATTTCATGTATCACCAGTGTTCACTGCCTATGGTGCCTCAATAGTAAAAATGGGCATTAAACACTATTCAAAACACACACACACACACACACAGTGCCTATTCATTTTCAAATTTATGTATTTTTTTTAGTTCTGTTTATTTTGTTATAAGATGTTGTATGTTCATGTATGAAAAAGAAATAGATTCAAATATATATTTATTTTCATTTTAATGCCAAATATGTTGATATTTTACTGTTTTTATATAAGATAAACTTGTCAAACAAAGCTTTGGTTTAAAAAGACAATTGAATACATAAAACAAAGCATTCCATGCTCTCTTTAAAGCACCATCGAACCAAATGCAAATCTTTACCACATGCCTTCTACAGACAGAGGCAGAGATAGTATTTTGAGAACTTTCACCTAATATCAACAGCCCAAAAATCTCAAATTTTGGACATGTTTTGATCAACATCTCTGCCAACCTAAAGCATACTTTATTAACCAGAGCATCTTCCAAATGCTGGACATACTCTATATTTTACAGTATCTTTAATTAAAAAAAAAAAGTAAAAAGAAAATGAAAACAGAATTAAATTTAAAAAATATATTTGGGATAGTGGAGGCAGAGGTGAACAAAATATCTTACATTGAATGTACAATTACAGGGATGTTCTTTATATTTTTGGGTGTAATTTTAGGGAAATTGAAGCATATTTATAAGCACAAAACATTGAAAAGCCTAAAGTAGATTTTTGCTTTAAGAACATATGCCAAATGCCAGGGTTCCATTCCATCTACAATCCATGCCATTGTCTTCTGTTTTAATTTAAAGTCTATTTTTACCAAACCTTTAATTTTAAGAAAGTCTACTGATCAAAACTGCTCTCATTTTGAATATCTTTTGATAGCCATATGTCATTTTTGCAGGCAAAAATTCTAAATACCTTTCTCTCTTTTCATTTTTGCTTCTTGTACTTCTGACAAAAGCAATTCATGAGATATTCAGTAGGTGGTTCAAACACAAAACTTTCCATTGCACTTAAATGTGACAGAATACAACTGGTAGATTCACCCAATGTCTATCCTTATCTCTATCAAAGTGCCAAACTTATTCATGACCTCCTCATTCAAGTTCCTTATCATGTAGTTGTAAAGTTTCTTTCTGTGGAGAGAGTAACTAATGCAGTCATCTTTTCCATGATGGTACTATGGAGTACTTTCACTTAGAATTAATTGCATGAAGTTTCTAGCCTAACCATTATATTGGTATGATAAACACAAAAACTATATTTCACTTTTCGATATAGTTACCCCTTATTGCAATACACTTGCCACATCTTTGAATTAAAATTTCAATCCCCCCCTCCCCCCCAAAAAATTGAAGCCTTGTCTGCAAAATAGACATAAACAACATCCATCACTTCTTTGTCGCGCTTACATTTCCTTCCTTGAAGGTGCTTCTTGAGTTTTGAGAAGAGGAAATAGTCACTGGGAGCTAGATCTGGGCAACTGTAGGATGGATGATCGATCTCTTTTGAAGCCAATTTAAATTATTCAGTTTAAATATATGTTTAAAACATCATTTTCTTCTGTTGTAACAGGCGTCAGAGACTTTGATCTCCAGAAGGCACTGACCCCAATCATAGCTGTTGATACTTAAGAGGAATTCCCATTTCAATTTAGCATTATTAAACACTCGACAGTCCAGAAAAATTCTTGAACACCAATATTGACACTTCAATGATAAGAGACTAACAGGCCAGCCCGTATAGACTACCAAATTAATTTGCAATTTTTTAATATTCTAAACAAGTGCTAATCTACTAAGTCCAACAAAGGCCTATATACTAAATGTCCAGTAACAACTTTGGAACAAATGGAAACTCATTTATAACCAATGTAATAAAATTTGTTCACACTAACTCCATTCGCTTACATAAAACTGGACATATGTTTTGGGAGAGAATGGAGTTAGTGTGAACACATTTTATTACATTGGTTATATATAATCCACTCCACTTTCAACAGCTTTGTAAGTATATTTAATTGAGGAAACTCAATAGTTTACTACTCAAAGTCCCAATTCAAATTTTCCTATCACTATACATTTTCAGGCCAGAAAGAATTAAAATATGCAGAAATAATGGGAGAAGTGATCATTTTTATAATAATATGAACTCTAAAATTGTACATAGATAAATGCATTGGTGAATTTGTGTAAAGAAAGTATACTACAGATATGTGAATTTGCTTTAAAATGTGCATATAGAAATGCATACCAGAAAAGTATGAGGCTAAATGATTGCTTTGATGCTAGTGTAGGAGTATGCAACATTTGATAACAAGGGCAATGATTTTATGGGAGAGAGCAAAATGGAAAGGGACACAGGTAAAGAATGATAGATTTAAAAGACTTTCAAGCTGATGTTAGAGATGAAGGGGGAAAACTGGGGGAGAAGTAGGACTCATGATGTTGCAGTTAAAATAATATCTGGAGGTTGTAAGGAAATTGTTTAAAGTAACTTTTATCAAACCAGCACATTGGATTAAGTATTTCGAGCATCTATCTGAAATGGAGAAATGTGTTTTGAATGAATCTAGATCTACATAGTATATATACAGAAGAATTGGATGGACCCTTTTGAAAGGAAGAGGTTTTAAAACACAAGTGTGCATTGGCAAGTTGCTAGCAGTGTTTTTTCCAAGTGTGGCATGAAGATAAAAGATATAACATATTTGACCAAACTTTTAAACAGATTAAAGATAAAAGGGTACTCTCAAGAGATGTGAGATGGCATAAATCAACCTATTTATACCTTGGAATGAACACATTTCACCGTATGTAATAAATTAAGTAACATATCTTATGCAATGAATATATTAAGTAGCAGCTGCACTGAAGATGTTTTTAGAAATGTATATTTTGGCTATGTACATTCCATATTAGCTTTTGATATGCCATTTTGGGCAACAGCAAGATTTATTATCTTTGGTCTTTAAATGGCAAAAGAAAATATGAAGAATAATGCAGCAATTACTATTCCATGCTGCCAGTACAACAATTAATAAACCGTATCTGATGTTAATAAAAATAAAGAGCCTTTTAGAAATAATGAGGATTATCATCTGCATCACGCAGATCAGCTGGATTGATGCACTTACCATGTCACAGACTTAAAAAAGCCAATCAAAAGGTGCAATTCTATATAATAAAACACAAACTCATGTAAAAGCATTTCCAGCACAACATTTAAAAATGTGTTAAAAACATAATTTTTATACTATGAAGGAATTCTTGTCACTAAATTATACAGTTAGATATGTATAAATAATAAATGTGTAATTATGTATTCATATAAACTAATGAAGCCATTGTACATAATCGTTAATAAAAAATGAAAAGAATATAAACTATGTAATTATGGAGGTATCTCATTACTGTCTAAATTTGGGAGAAATAATAAAATGCTGAGCAGAGAAGAGTAAAAGATTATTGCCATTTCAATCAGGATTTAGAGAAGGTAAAACAATAATGACTAATGCTATGATTATCAAAACATTTATTGATAAATGCTTGTTATTAAAATGTCCAAGCTGTATACTGTACTTGTAAATTTTTGAGAGAGCTTATGATATAATTATGAGCATAAATTGAGAAGAAGTTAACTGCAGAACTGGTTGAGATACAAGAGTTATAATTTTCTGCATAGAATGTGACAAGGACAAATCATTCAGAAACATGTATAAAAATTAATCCCAATCATATTTAGCCTGTTTACACATGTAATGCTAGGCTTAAAAGATGTCAATAAATGATGATGACTTATTGGTGGAATCAACATTAGTTATAGGATTAAACATTGAAAGATGTTGTAAAGGGTGAGGATTCAAAATAAAAAGAAAAAATACTAAGGCCTGGTTATTTAAATTGTACTTAGCAAGCCATAGAAAATTGAATGATTATGTATTCTATTAGAATTTATTAAATATGTTAACTATAATCTCACTTACCTACACAATTTTTTTTAAATGGTGCTTTATGTCTGTTTTTACTACTGAGGCATCAAAGGAGATGAACACTGGTGATACATGAAATGAAATGATATATTGGGAAAGGATTTTTTTTAAGAAAGGAAATGTTCCAGGCCTAAGTTTAGGGTACTTCCCCAGCATTTGCCAGTTATGAGGACTGAGGAAAACCTGGAAAAATCCACAGTCAGGGAGGACAGTCCCCCAGGATTCGAACCCCAGACCTCCCGCTCATGAGTCTGGCCACCCGTGGCAGTGTTACCTACACAAGCAAAAGCAGTTAAACACTGGGTTATTCTCTTGTTCTCATATGAAAATATTGTTTCTCAATCAATATAGTAATTCTTCTTATTGGTTGCTGAACTATGCTGCTTACAGGAATGAATCATTCAGAGATAAACCTGCTCTCATAAGCTACCATTGGGAAACCTCTCTCCCCCTAATGAATGCATTCATACTGTGCCCTCCTTGTGGCAGTGAAAGTTTTGAAGTCAGACTGCAGAGAAATCAGGGAGACTGAAAGCTTATTTGACGGCTTTATATACCACATTAGGACATATTTCAAGAGTAAATTGTTTGTTAGAAGTTGACAGACACCTCCCCTTAGTTCACACCAACATTTTCTGTACTGCTAATTTAATTCCAAATAAACAAATAAAATCATCTACAACTTGTATTTCTTTAAACCACTACTGTTTTGTCATTTCTTACATTCTTTAAACCTTACATTCTAATCAAATTTATTATATATGTTAACACTTAACTCTAAAAACATTATGATATATTTTGGGATAAAATGGCTCTTGTTATCAGCTGCTCTCCCACTCCAGGAGCCTCATCAAATTTTCCTTTGTTAACAATAAATTTTCTAATTCTGGTTACTCATCAAGGAAAATACCAGGGTGTTGAACTTTTTCCTCTAATTTTGTTACTGCAAATTAGAGATGCACTATTTAAGGATATGTATAATGCAATTTGCTCCTGCAATATTTGTATAATTTCTTTGTTGCATAGAAGTAGTAAATAAATATGTTGTGTTCTAATGTAAATCTCATAGTAGGCATAATGACACAAGCCACATACACAAATCTTAACAAAATGTTAATATAGAGTAAAAGGTACATTCAACCTGTTACTTTATTCAATTCCAGCAGTTGCAGCTGATTCAACTGCAATAAGAAGGTACAAAATTTCTTGCACATGGCATGCAGGTTTTATCAATCATTAGAATAAAGATACTGCATAAGACAAATGCCAAACAAGTACAAAAATAATTCAACAGTGCCAAAGATGTTTTGTGATCATTAGAATTAGTAAAATTCTGGGAAATGATAGAAGCAACTGAAAGCAGGATTATTTATTTAGCACTAGTTTTACAACAAAATTTATTGATAAAATTTCCACATATACAAAGCAAAAAAATTTATATCAAAGACTTACTGTAATCAAAACCTGTACAGATTTTAGTTCTAGAAATTTACAATGAGCATTTGTACTTTTAAAACTATATATTTGCTGCTTACCTTTAACTCTGGATCATGAGCAGCATCATTGGAATTTTCTTCATGAGTTTATGGTCTTATCAACTGAAGTGAACATGTATTAATATCCTTTTGTTCTTCTTTAATGTTTAGACTGCTATTCATTTTCTTGTCACTTTTAACTTACAAATTTCTTATACTGCAAAAAAAGAAAATATAACATTATTGGTAATGAAAGTCTAAAATATGAGCGTAGCATAGAGTAGATGCAATGATGACCAAAGCAAAATGTTGGGCTGCTAATAGGAAATGTCTCTTTTAGTTGTCACATTAATTTCAAATTAGTGAAATACATGGCTATTTCTGCACGAATACACACACACACACACACACACACACACACACACATGAGGTAAGACATTAAGCAAACTGCAAATTTATGTTGATTTGGTTTATTTACAGACTCTCTTTAACATTTCGGGTCATCAGTGTTCCAATTCAGAGCGAGAAACAGCCGATAAATTTTGCTCAGAGGCCTCTTCTTTCAAGCTTGAGGTTTTTGTGCCTTACATCTATGACATGGGACACACGGTTTTACTTCCCTGCCAAATAAAGCCATACTTAGGACTTTTACATTAAAAAAAATCCATCAGCCATGGCCCGTGATCTTCAGTTTATAAAGCAAGTATGGTTATCACTAGACCACCAGTATGGACCCAAATTGATGTTATTTATTATTTAACATCTCTGATCATCAGCGTCCCATTCAAATCAGGGCGTGAAATGGCCAACAAATTTTGCTCAGAGGCCTCTTATTTCAAGCTTGAAGTTCTTTATCGTGCCACAAATGTACGACATGGGATCCACGGCTTTACTTCCCTTTCAAAGGAAGCCATACTTAGGATTTTTAGGCCCGATAAAATCCATCGGTCCTGGCTGGGATCGAAATGGCAATCTTGAGTTTAGAAGGCAAGTATGGTTACCACTACACCACCAGAACCGACACCAAATTGATGTGGCATGCTACATATTTGCATGAGACACCTGAGATATTTCCTCTACATAGTAGCATTAATTGGTGGAAATTAATGATAACACAAGATGTTGATATTTACAATAGCAAAACTGCAGTTGCAAGATGGCAACATCTCTGAATGAATGTACAACCCTCAAACTGTGCGCCATTGTGCAACTTTTGTGGGCAAAGGTAATGGCATCAAAGACAATTGGGTGCAGAAGTCCCCTGAATGGTGGATACATATCAAAAATGAACACTGCATAGGCTGGCTAGCAAAGATGGCCAACAGGCAAATTTGCAACCAATTGAAGACTTAATCCAGTTTATTCTTCTGAGCAAAGCCAGAAATCAATAAGTGTAGCATTACCATCACCAATAGGGATCGTTTTATTAGCAAAATAGATGTGATACTAATGTGCCTGGAAAAAGAGGCCTGCTTACAATTTTTATTTAATGATGACCTACAGAGGACAGCAATGCTAGCTGTTCTCCATCACATTACAATCCCGGCCACATCGTTTAGATTGATGAATGCAAAATTGGACAAAGCAAATTTAATCCAGGCCGCATTGTAAGGGGCAACTTGCATTTTCAGTCATTGAGAACAAATTAAGGATGGAGAATTGTCCAAATGACTGGAGAGAGACCAACACGCTGTTCAATTTAATTAAGCAACATGTAAAGTTTACCAGCACGATTCATACACATGCCTGGGAAGATTATTGTGAGCTAATGGCAGGCGGATTTGGAGCACTTGACGTTACAAGCTGGATTGAAGCTGCAATTCACCAAGTGTTTCCTCCTTCCTGCATTAACATTTCGAATAGGGAAACTTCATTCTTGAAGGGTGCTAGGCAACTTTTCTGAGAACAACATGCAACAATCATGATGGAATAGGGCAGGGTAAGCGCTATAAATATCTAACAATGTAAAACCACATTCCAGACTTTGTACTCGAGCTCAAACTTGATCTCTAAATTAAGTTACTTTTAAAAATATCCACACATATAGCTGTCAGTGGTTACCCATTTCATTTGTGGTTTAATCTCAATAATAATAATATTAATCATAATTGAAAAATTGTGATTTCTCTTTTGTAATACTCTTCATAATGGGCACAGAGACGAGTGATGCTCGTTTTCCTATGGAAAAAAAGCAAGTGAGCTATTCAGCCTTAAGTTATGTTTAGTTCTTCTGCTATTGCTAAGCTTTCATTTGGAACATTTCAATGGTAATGACACTCCCAAACACTCTCTTTTCAGTTGCGTAGCCATATAATCTATTTTCTACATATGGAAACTTTGCTTTGTGTCTGCAAAATGCCTGCCAGTTAATCTGTTCAAGAAGAGCTTTATTTACTTCAGTGCTTTTTTCCTGGGGACATTTTTATTATTAATTTGCTTTCTCAGCGTTATGTATGTGCTACAACAGTCAGGTGAGGGAGAGGAAATGCTGACAAATACTAGACTTTTACTTTGTATCTGTCATCTACTGTATTGTTATACAGATTGTGTAATTATGGATACTCTTTTAATTATTTCTGTTGTAATTAGCAGGCAAATTCTAAATGATCACTCTTCTCAACAAATTCACCTATTTTTTGTCTCCTTCCCTTTTCTCTTTAGGTATATCCCCTATTAAGATTGCCGTCACGGTGGAGTTTACCCTTTACTTAGAGATGCCAGGAAGAACTGTTGGCATACTGCAACAGCTGCAGATTTTGTGGTGGGCATATAAATCAAATTTTTAAAATAAAAATTATTACATTCATACATAATAAAATAATACATGAAAGAAAAGTAATGTAGTAAGTATTACTGAATCCTTAGACTTATCTTTCCTGAGCGAGCCTTTTCCCCAGGCCTGACCTTTACTAGAGGATATAACATGGCCCTACATGACCACCCCAGTGCTGGGAATTATGCCAATACCCAGACACCAATGCTGTGTGAGCATCCATCAGACAAGCCAAGGAAGTAAATATGAAAATTAAAAAATACGAGCTCAAAACACTAACGTGTAGCGCATCTTTGGACTTCTAACACACAAAGAAGGCCAGCAAAAAAGAAAGGAAAGAGAAGTCAAAAGGCAAGATGAAAGTAAATTATGGGAAGAAAGGTACTAGAGCCTAGTTATTATGCTTTTCAGCATTAAGAAAAAACATTTAAAATATTTCTCGCTAATTAGTAATTGCCAAAGAGCCCAGCTTCAATAGGGAGAAGCAGAGAAAAAGAGTGAATATGTTATGAACAGTGGAAAGGAAAATGATAGTAGAGTCAGGAAATACTTATGCAATACTAACCCTAGATGTAGAAAATTCAAGCTCAAATCAAAAGAAAAAACTGATCAAGAATATAACAATATAAATGGTGGTAAAGCAACATCATCTCTTGGGAAGTTCAATGTTATGATTTTTGGCAAGTCATGTCAGTCTTGCTCTTAAAATAAATGAAATTATAGTCAATTTTCAGATGTTAGGCTACGTGAAACCTAGTGCTAAATGTGCAGTAATTTCAAATATTCACTCTTGTGTTAGAATATGATGCACATGATACTAAAATAAAAGTCCTTCACACTGGAGCTGCACAAACTAAGTGAATTCCTCAGTAAGTAGGGTACCTAACTTTAAAAGAATGTAAAATCCAAATTATGGCATCACTGTATGTTAATTATCATGACAAATTCTAAAGCTAACTAATAAAAGAAAACTGAATTATAAATACATTACTCAATTAGATTTGCGCTTGTTTTCCCCTTCAAAAATCTTTGAAGGGTTTTTTCAAATATTCTAAAGTCATGGGAACAAAATTGGAATTATTGCAATCTAAAAGTATTACAAAAGATAAATCATATTTTTAGAATTCTTCCTCTTACTATTATTGAGATACCACAAAAATTAAGGGGATAATATTAATTAAATGCAATATATAATCTGATAAATAAAGCTACATTCTGTAGGTATTTTGAAATATAATCATGTATGAACTGAGCCATTGGTATCATTTTTACATTCACTAAAAGAGACAGAAAGTATCCACTTACCTTGTGTATTTAAGATGTTCATATGTCAATAAAAACAAATGCTACTATTTTAAAAAAATTACTATATACTAAGAAAATATATATGATCAACAATAAACAATTGAAAGTTCCATGGATTTTCAGTGGCTTTGAAATTTACTTTAAATGTTATTGTGGCAAAAACAAGTAATTCAAAAGTTTTCTGAATGTTATTACACAGCACTCTTATATAAAAACAATTCTGACAAACAGAATATATTTCACAGTTGGTACCTTTAGGACAATGCTTTCATTAAATATAACCCATATGCATCACAGTTGGTCATGGTGGTGTAGTGGTAACCATACTTGCCCTAAACCCAAGATCGCGGGTTCAAACCTGGCTAAGTATGGCTTCCTTCGGAAGGGAACTAAAGCCGTGGATCCCACGTCATACATTTATGGCATGATAAAGAACCTCCAGCCTGAAAGAGGCCTCTGAGCAAAATTTGTCACCCATTTCATGCCCTGAGTTAAATGGGACAATGACCTGAGCTATTAAAGAGCGTCCATAAATAAATCAAATCAACATATGCATTGTTATAAATGTAGTTTATATGCTGAGTTAATTTGTCATTTTATTTTGAAACAAATGAGAGTTAATTAAATGCTAGAGAGCATTTTAACTTTTGGTTTTCAAATAATGTCCTTACTATTTTATTTAAGTGGTATATACTGAATTTTTTGTGCAAAAACAAATATTGGACTGCTAGAGCAATTTTTATTTTTCGTTTTCAGGCAAACCCCCAATCCTAGTAATCTCATTTTATTAATTTTCAGATTTTTTTTTTTTTAATTCTATGGCATATACTGAGTTTTGTTGAGAAAAGACAAATATTGTGGGCGCTAGAGCAACTTTTAAGTTTTCGCTTTAGTTTAAACCCTAATCCCCAGCGGTCTAATTTTGCTGGTTAATGAAATCGATGGAATTAGACCAGGGAACATCACACATCTGAACTCTAGAGGTAAAGGTTATTTAGCATCAGTGTTGATTTAAAAAATATAAATTAACTTAAATAAATTGTCCAATGGCATAGCAGTAAATGTGTTAATTGAAAATTAAGATCAGCAATCTGATTGATTAGCAAATGATCAAAGCACAAAAAAAGATGCAGATGAAACAGTTAAACAAATCACTTAAAGTTTTGCATCAAAGTTTATGATATTTTGATACAACTTATTAGAAACAATTTTAGCACCTGCAAATCCTCATATATTTTTTAAGAACAGAGTCTCGATGAGAAACAGCCGAAATATGACCAATTTCAAAATTATAAATAGATTGATATGTTTTGCAAAAAAGTGCAGAAATGATGTAGTCCAAAAGAGTTCAAATGCAGTTAAATAAAAATGTTGGAGAAATATTTAAAGAAATAACCTTTGAAATAATAGGTGCAAGCTTTATGTTGATGATAGTAAAATGTTGGTGTTTGGAATTTACAGATCTCCAAACTCAAACCTAAATGATTTTTTATGTATATATGTAGAAGAGCTCTTAAAAGATAATTGTTACATTATAATAATGGGTGATCTTAATGTATAAAATGCTAACAAAGAATTTGTATATAGGTTATGAGTAGTTAAGATAATTGTATAATTGAGTGGAACTACACACTTTTATTGTCCTACTTACATGTTTATGTAGCACTAATGCTACAGTCGAAGGGCAGCTGAAGATGCAAGCAATGATTCGTGAAACTAGTACCCTTATGTAATGGGTGATATATTATATAACAAATTACCCAGAAAATTTAATGTACTTTCTGGCAATAGATTTAAAATAAAACTCAAGCAGCATTTTTTTTCATAAATGTTTTTATGATATACACAAATTATAAATACTAAGTAATAACAAACTTTTATATATACACTACTTTATATACACACATATGTTTAAAAATAAAACATATTAATCATAATATAGATAAAATATTAGGTAGACATTATCAAACAAATAAGTAATACTTTACATACATGCATACTTATACACGTGCTTTATATATACACACATGTTTAAAAATTGAAATTAAAAAATGTATTTAATTAAAACATGCTAACCATAACATAGATAAAATTTCATATAGATATTGTATTATGCTCAAACAAATAAGTAATACTTTACATACACACAAACTTATATATGTGCTTTATATATACACACATGTTTAAAAATCAAAGTTAAAAAATGTATTTAATTAAAACATGCTAACCATAACATAGATAAAATTTCATATAGATATTGTATTATAACAGCAGCAACAGAAGATTTTTCAAATAATATTCCTAACACAGTTCAGCTGAGCTAATACACTTATATCACACACCAAAATCATTTAAGAGCATTTCAAACACAAAACGTTAAAAATGTGTATTATAATTTTCATACTGCAAAGGAATTCTTGGAAACTATGTTACAGAGTTAGATATGCATATATAGTAATTTTGAAACTATGTATTATATAAACTGACAAAGGCAAATATACAAACTGTACCTAATTGGTGAATAAAAACCTTGTATAATATTTTGATGATGAAGCTCTAAAATATATTCTGCAATAAAATGGGTGCAATTTCTTTTCAGTTTTCTTCCTCAATGACATTTGAGAAATGTTCCTCCCCCCAAAATGCAAAAAAAAACAAACAAAAAAACAAAAACAAAACAAAAAAAAAGGCCCAAGAGATGGAAATGCCACAGATGTGAATTCAGCCAACCATTAGTATGGAAATGTATGGAACCGGTTCAACTAAGAGTTGAACCATAGCATGGCTGAAGATGGGAACAAAATGTTCTCGAAACCGGTTCCATACATTTATAAAAAGTAAGTGAAGCTTTAAGAGTGTGTAGTTGAACTAATCATACAATGATATCCATTAACAGTAGTACAATTTACTCACAGTCTTACAATCCGCATTTTTCCCTCCCCCACCGCAAGCTATCTTAGGCCTTGACGTAGAGCTCTTCATCCACAGATCCTGGCCTCCCCACAGACTCTACCAACTACATCCCACATTACACTATGATGTTTGTGCAGCGAAGTCATTATGCAAGAGCATAGAAGGCACACAATGGCCAGAGCCAACTTAAGTAGCAGTGATGTGTAGAAAGTCACCAAAATCTCCATGGACAGTGAGCAAGAAACTCATATTCACTCCATGTCTGGCACAAGGCAATGCAAATATCCATGCTGATTAAATAGAAAGTATTTTTAGGCAATAAATGTTACCCAGTGACAGCTTCTCAAGTTGCGTTCATCCAGACATACATTGATATTTCTGATGCATCAGCTGCTGGGGCAGTGAAAGCTGCTGCCTTGAGCTTCCGAGACAAGTCATACATATCTGCTGTATGTGGAACTTGGCATGGCAGGAATTTACACAAACTCATTTCTCTTGAGCTCTCCATTATTCAGTTTTCTTCCTCCATGACATTTGAGAAATGTTCCTTCCCCCAAAATGGAAAAAAAAAAAAAAAAAAAAAAAAAAAAAAAAAAAAAAAAAAAAAAAAAACACAAAACGAAACTAAAAAACAAAACAAAACAAAACAAAAAAAAAAAAAGGCCCAAGAGATGGAAATGCCACAGATGCCAATTCAGCCAACCATTAGTACAACCAACCACTCAGAATGACCTCTGCATGGAGCTCAAATGCACTCCTTATCGCTACTTTAACAAACAGGATCCTGCAAGTTACCGATAGCTTTTGAAGCTTTCGTCCTTCTGTTCTCCGGGAACTAGACGCCCCAGAGTGGTGAATGATACTAGGTCTAATACCATTTCGTTTTGCTATTTGGAATGCCATTCCAAACCAGATGAACGAACTTTGGTATTTTGCCTACCAGTTCTCCCTACACACCATTTAAATCAGCGAAAACATAAAATCAAACATCTCCTTCCATCTTCCAGACTACATTACTCTTTGTAAAGACCGCGACAGCTGAGGTGGAGGGACAGCAATCCTGGTCACAGACCATTCCCCAAACCCTAGAACCCAATGGCCATCTATTTGGAACCCAGGGGCACTGAGGTATTGTTAGTGTCTGCATACCACCCCCTGGCCAAGCATACTTTCCAGCTGACTACCAAACCATTTTTGCCCTACACCATAACATCATTCTAGCCAGAGGCCTCAATACCAAGCACTCCTTCTGACACTGCAATTGCTGAGAAGACATAAGAGGCAATGCTTTATAGATCAGGATCCACCACTCAGAACAGTCATACCCTGGTAACTCACACATCATCCACAATGTTGAGGATAACCATCAGTTGTTGACATTGTGATAAACATTTCCATTTTCATCTCACGTTAATCAATACACTTCATTCCGATCATAATCCTGTGTCGACTGAAATGAACACAAGGGTTGCCAGCCATGGTGTCTCAGGCCTAACTCCAGAAGCCAACTGAAAAAGCGTAAAGGATTCTCTCCATGCTTCCATTCCCCTATCCAAGAATAACAAACATTCTTTTCTTAGAGGCTGCAGTCTCATCCTTCACAAACACAGTAGTACAATTTACTCACAGTCTTACAATCCGCATTTTTCCCTCCCCCACCGCAAGCTATCTTAGGCCTTGACGTAGAGCTCTTCATCCACAGATCCTGGCCTCCCCACAGACTCTACAACTACATCCCACATTACACTATGATGTTTGTGCAGCGAAGTCATTATGCAAGAGCATAGAAGGCACACAATGGCCAGAGCCAACTTAAGTAGCAGTGATGTGTAGAAAGTCACCAAAATCTCCATGGACAGTGAGCAAGAAACTCATATTCACTCCATGTCTGGCACAAGGCAATGCAAATATCCATGCTGATTAAATAGAAAGTATTTTTAGGCAATAAATGTTACCCAGTGACAGCTTCTCAAGTTGCGTTCATCCAGACATACATTGATATTTCTGATGCATCAGCTGCTGGGGCAGTGAAAGCTGCTGCCTTGAGCTTCCGAGACAAGTCATACATATCTGCTGTATGTGGAACTTGGCATGGCAGGAATTCCATTATTCAGTTTTCTTCCTCCATGACATTTGAGAAATGTTCCTTCCCCCAAAATGCAAAAAAAATGCAAAAAAAAAAAAAAAAAAAAAAACAAAAACAAAAACAAAAACAAAACAAAAAAAAAAAAAAAAGGCCCAAGAGATGGAAATGCCACAGATGCCAATTCAGCCAACCATTAGTACAACCAACCACTCAGAATGACCTCTGCATGGAGCTCACATGCACTCCTTATCGCTACTTTAACACACAGGATCCTGCAAGTTACCGATAGCTTTTGAAGCATTCGCCCTCCTGTTCTCCGGGAACTAGACGCCCCAGAGTGGTGAATGATACTAGGTCTAATACCATTTCGTTTTGCATTTTGGAATGCCATTCCAAACCAGATGAACGAACTTTGGTATTTTGCCTACCAGTTCTCCCTACACGTCATTTAAATCAGCGAAAACATAAAATCAAACATCTCCTTCCATCTTCCAGACTACATTACTCTTTGTAAAGACCGTGACAGCTGAGGTGGAGGAACAGCAATCCTGGTCACAGACCATTCCCCAAACCCTAGAACCCAATGGCCATCTATTTGGAACCCAGGGGCACTGAGGTATTGTTAGTGTCTGCATACCACCCCCTGGCCAAGCATACTTTCCAGCTGACTACCAAACCATTTTTGCCCTACACCATAACATCATTCTAGCCAGAGGCCTCAATACCAAGCACTCCTTCTGACACTGCAATTGCTGAGAAGACATAAGAGGCAATGCTTTATAGATCAGGATCCACCACTCAGAACAGTCATACCCTGGTAACTCACACATCATCCACAATGTTGAGGATAACCATCAGTTGTTGACATTGTGATAAACATTTCCATTTTCATCTCACGTTAATCAATACACTTCATTCCGATCATAATCCTGTGTCGACTGAAATGAACACAAGGGTTGCCAGCCATGGTGTCTCAGGCCTAACTCCAGAAGCCAACTGAAAAAGTGTAAAGGATTCTCTCCATGCTTCCATTCCCCTATCCAAGAATAACAAACATTCTTTTCTTAGAGGCTGCAGTCTCATCCTTCACAAACACAGTAGTACAATTTACTCACAGTCTTACAATCCGCATTTTTCCCTCCCCCACCGCAAGCTATCTTAGGCCTTGACGTACAGCTCTTCATCCACAGATCCTGGCCTCCCCACAGACTCTACCAACTACATCCCACATTACACTATGATGTTTGTGCAAGCGAAGTCATTATGCAAGAGCATAGAAGGCACACAATGGCCAGAGCAAACTTAAGTAGCAGTGATGTGTAGAAAGTCACCAAAATCTCCATGGACAGTGAGCAAGAAACTCATATTCACTCCATGTCTGGCACAAGGCAATGCAAATATCCATGCTGATTAAATAGAAAGTCTTTTTAGGCAATAAATGTTACCCAGTGACAGCTTCTCAAGTTGCGTTCATCCAGACATACATTGATATTTCTGATGCATCAGCTGCTGGGGCAGTGAAAGCAGCTGCCTTGAGCTTCCGAGACAAGTCATACATATCTGCTGTATGTGGAACTTGGCATGGCAGGAATTTACACAAACTCATTTCTCTTGAGCTCTCCAAAACACTAATTCTCATATTACACTCCTTTCTAAAACACTGCACCTTCGCAGTAATAGCAGGTAAAGCACCAAACTTGGACTTACAAGAGATGGAGACCCTAAAGACTCTGTACTTTTACCCAACATCTAAATGAAGTCTCACTTATTACAGCAATTAACATTTCTGGAATGGCTACTATGCCAGAGAGGTCCAAAGAGCACTACACCTCTCCAAACGGCACAAAACCAGACCAAAGGCAGAACAAACAAAGGGTGAAGGGACAGCTTTAAGAACGTCAAAGACCATATTGATCGTTTACTCCAGTGCCACAGCACCAGAACCATTTTCAAGCCTACCAGACAACTGATACGTTTACCCCAGGGAACCCGCCCACTTAAGCTGGCATGAACCGAACTCCCTACTCCTGTGGTGCAGTTACATAGGTACAATCCAGTATCAACACCACACTTTGGAGCACAGGAGATGGTGCAGCCTGGCTCAAGCAGACGATCCACTATGGGTAAGGAAATATATGATTCAGCAACAAGCCTCCTGTTGTTTTGCTCGCACTACCATGTTTGAACAAACAACACAAGGCAATAGAAATTTTCAAACAGCCTAACAACTGCAACGACTGTAATAACCAGAATGGGAAGTAATGGTTTACAGAATAGATGACTCTCAACCCCTTATAATGTGCCTTTTGCAGAAGATACCAATACATCATTGTTGATTGAGGCAAAGGAGTAGTAGGATAACGTTTATGGCTCTGACTATGTGTTTGTCTGTTCTGAAGAGTAGGACATCATTAGCTATGTTGATGTTCTTTGCCAGTAAAAAGTCTGCCATTTAGATGTTAAAAACAATTGGGTGAAAGTACAGAGCCTTTATGGGTTCCACTTTTTAAAACTCCAAGTGCTGATGTTTTTAATATTGTTACAGTAACGCTATGGTGTAGTATGAAATGTTTTGGGGAGCTCAAGAGAAATGAGATCGTATAAAAACCTGCATGCCAGATAAAGAAGTCTTTTCCACATACAGTGGAAGTGCATGCCTTGTCCTGGAAGCCTAGGATAGGAGATTCCACCACTGCAGCAACTGATAGACTGTAGGATGGCTTGAATTGCTCCTAAGAAAGGAGTCAGGCGAACTTGAATCAGCTTCTAAAAATTTGGGAGGGGGGATGGATAGGAGACTAATGGATTAATAGCTGGATTTCTTCCCTCTTGAGGGAAGAAATACAAAGTTATACAGATATTGAAAACCTTGGTGAGAAAGAATGCCACTCTGAAGGGTGGTTAGCCCATCAGGTCCATCAGCCTTTGAGGATTGAGGCACTTAGTGAGCTAGGTTTTATGATGAGAATTTTCATCTGGCAGGCATCAGAGATATTGACACCCATCTCGATGAATGCAACTTGAGAAGTTATCATTCTTTCTTGCCTAAAAAGATGTTTTAAATAATCAGCATGGACATTTGCATTGCTTTGGGATTCACATCCCAGACCAATAGTGCTGTTGAATGAGTATCAGTTTGTACTCACTGTCTATGGAGGTATTTGGTAACTTTCCACACATCGTAACTCTTAAATCAGCTCTGGCTATTGTGTCAAAGTTGGTCATGGATCTCATTGCAAAAGCTTCTTAGCAACTGTTTGTAGTGTAATGTGAAGCATAGCTGATAAGAGTTTCTGGGCTGCTCAGGATCTGCAAATGAAAAGTTCTAGGTCAAGGGGTAAGATATCTGCATATGGAGTAGGAAACGTATGGATTGTAAGGCTGTGAATAATTCTTGTGATGAATGAAACTACATATTCTAAGGAAAGAATGTTTGTGATTCATGGTTGGGGAGGATAGAAGCATAGAGGAATCCTTTAAACTTTACCAGTCAACTTCTCAAGTTAGGCCTGAGACATCATGGTTTGCAATCCTTGCATTGATTTCAGCCAATACAGAATTATGATTGGAATGAAGTGCATTGATTAACGGGAGATGAAAATGGAAACATTTGATTATTGCAATGTCAGCAACCGATGGCAGTCCTCAAGATTGTGGATGATGGCAGGTTGCCAAGATATGCCTGTTCTGAGTTGCGGATTCTGATGTATGAAGCAAACCATTGCATTGCCCCTTGGCTCTGCTCAGCAATTAGAATGCCAGAAAGTGTGATTGGCATTGAAGTCTCTGATTAGAATGACATCATGGCGGAGGACAAGAACAGTTTGATAGTCAACGGGTATGTATGCTTGGCTAGGGGATGATATGGAGAAACGAACATCACCTCAGTACCACCGGGTTCCAAGATGGCTGGGGCTTCTAGGGTTTGAAGGGGAATGGTCTGTGGACAATAGAATCTCGCTGTTCCTCAGCTGATGCTGTCGCTGTCTTCAGAAAGACGAATGTAGCCCGTAAGGTGGAAGGAGATGTGTCTCACTGATTAAAATGACGTCTAAAAATCTAGGGTGAACCGGGAGACACCATGCCAAAGTAGTCCATCTGGTTTGAAATGTTTGCATTCCAAAATGCAAAACGAAAAATAGACCTAGTTCCATTTGCCATTCTGGGGTGTCTGATTTCTGGAGAACGGGAGGGCGAGCACTTCAAAGGCTATCCTTGCAGGATCCTGTGTTACCGATAAGGAGTGCATGTTGTCACAACTGTAACAGCTTTTAGCTCCATGCAGAGGTCATTCAAATGGTTGTACTAATGGTTGGCTAGCATCTGTGGCATTTACATCTCTTGGGCCAAAAAAAAAAAAAAAAAAAAAAAAAAAAAGAAAAAAAAAAAAGAAAAAAAAAGAAAAGGGAAAAAAAAAGAAAAAAGAAACAAAAAAAAAGAAAGAAACAAAGAAAGAAAAGGAAAAAGAAACAAAAACAACAACAACAACAATAATAATAATAATAATAATAATAATAATAATAATAATAATAATAATAATAATAATAATAATAATAATAATAATACTATTTTGACATATTAAAATAAGAAATATTCCACATGCATTCCAGCCATAAAAGAATAAGCCTGTATTTCATATATATGGCTTTACAAAATGCAGCACTTTCTTAATGCATGTGCCAAAAGTAAACTAGACAGTTCTAGTCATATCATCAATGTATTAGAGCCCAGCTGTAGTTTCCTTCAATAAAAAGCCAGAAATCATATCTTACTATAATTCCACTAAAGGAGACGTGAATGAGTTAAACAAAACAATATTCTATATACTGCTGCAAGAACCTTTTTGAAAGAGCTGGCTCAATCTCTTGTGCTAAAACATAGGCAAAGAATTGTACAGAATCCAAGATTTCCACAGGACGTAACATCTCCGGCATTTACATCTCTTGGGCATAAAAAAAAAAAAAAGAAAGAAAGAAAGAAAAGAAAAGGAAAGGAAAAAAAAAAGAAATAATAATAATTGTCATTTTAAAATAAGAGATACACCACATGCATTCCAGCCATAAAAACATAAGCCTGTATTTCATATGTATGGCTTTACAAAATGCAGCACTTTCTTAATGCATGTGCCAAAAGTAAACTAGACAGTTCTAGTCATATCATCAATGTATCAGAGCCCGGGTGAAGATTCCTTCAATAAAAAGCCAGAAATCATATCTTACTATAATTCCACTAAAGGAGACGTGAATGAGTTAAACAAAACAATATTCTATATACTGCTGCAAGAACCTTTTTGAAAGAGCTGGCTTAATCTCTTGTGCTAAAACATAGGCAAAGAATAGTTCAGAATCCAAGATTTCCACAGGACGTAACATCTCCGGCATTTACATCTCTTGGGCATAAAAAAAAAAGAAAAGAAAAGGAAAGGGGAAAAAAAGAAATAATAATAATTGTCATATTAAAATAAGAGATATACCACATGCATTCCAGCCATAAAAACATAAGCCTGTATTTCATATGTATGGCTTTACAAAATGCAGCACTTTCTTAATGCATGTGCCAAAAGTAAACTAGACAGTTCTAGTCATATCATCAATGTATTACAGCCCGGGTGAAGATTCCTTCAATAAAAAGCCAGAAATCATATCTTACTATAATTCCACTAAAGGAGACGTGAATGAGTTAAACAAAACAATATTCTATATACTGCTGCAAGAACCTTTTTGAAAGAGCTGGCTTAATCTCTTGTGCTAAAACATAGGCAAAGAATAGTTCAGAATCCAAGATTTCCACAAGACGTAACATCTCCGGCATTTACATCTCTTGGGCATAAAAAAAAAAAAGAAAAGAAAAAGAAAGAAAGAAAGAAAAGAAAAGGAAAGGGAAAAAAAAGGAATAATAATAATTGTCATATTAAAATAAGAGATATACCACATGCATTCCAGCCATAAAAACATAAGCCTGTATTTCATATGTATGGCTTTACAAAATGCAGCACTTTCTTAATGCATGTGCCAAAAGTAAACTAGACAGTTCTAGTCATATCATCAATGTATCAGAGCCCGGGTGAAGATTCCTTCAATAAAAAGCCAGAAATCATATCTTACTATAATTCCACTAAAGGAGACGTGAATGAGTTAAACAAAACAATATTCTATATACTGCTGCAAGAACCTTTTTGAAAGAGCTGGCTTAATCTCTTGTGCTAAAACATAGGCAAAAATAGTTCAGAATCCAAGATTTCCACAGGACGTAACATCTCCGGCATTTACATCTCTTGGGCATAAAAAAAAAGAAAAGAAAAGGAAAGGGGAAAAAAAGAAATAATAATAATTGTCATATTAAAATAAGAGATATACCACATGCATTCCAGCCATAAAAACATAAGCCTGTATTTCATATGTATGGCTTTACAAAATGCAGCACTTTCTTAATGCATGTGCCAAAAGTAAACTAGACAGTTCTAGTCATATCATCAATGTATCAGAGCCCGGGTGAAGATTCCTTCAATAAAAAGCCAGAAATCATATCTTACTATAATTCCACTAAAGGAGACGTGAATGAGTTAAACAAAACAATATTCTATATACTGCTGCAAGAACCTTTTTGAAAGAGCTGGCTTAATCTCTTGTGCTAAAACATAGGCAAAAATAGTTCAGAATCCAAGATTTCCACAGGACGTAACATCTCCGGCATTTACATCTCTTGGGCATAAAAAAAAAGAAAAGAAAAGGAAAGGGGAAAAAAAGAAATAATAATAATTGTCATATTAAAATAAGAGATATACCACATGCATTCCAGCCATAAAAACATAAGCCTGTATTTCATATGTATGGCTTTACAAAATGCAGCACTTTCTTAATGCATGTATTAAGAATGTATTATAAATGTATTGCTGCTGATTTTGCCATTATTACTGCTGTTTCTGTTGCTGTCATGCTGCTATTGTTACTTCTGTTGCTAATTAGCTGCTATTATTGCTGCTGTTGTGGTTGCTTGTGTTGCTATTGTTGCTTCTGTTGCTATTAGCTACTGTTGTTTCTGTTGCTGTTGTGGTTGCTGATGTTGCTGTTATGCTGCTATTGTTGCTTCTGTTGCCATTAGCTGCTGTTATTCCTGCTGCTGTTATGTTGCTGCTGTTGTATCTGTTTGATAAATTGTTCCATTGGTTGTGGTGTTGTTGTGGTTCTGTTATTCTTCTGCAAACACAAATCAAACATATAACATATTTAAATATTGTTCTTAGGAAGCTGTTGACAATGTAGTGGTAATATATCCTAAACTTAGGTATTCATTTTTTAACTCTAAACCATACTTACTTACATAAAAATAAGATCCATTTTGGGAGAATTTTTCCCATCTTCAGTTGCTCACTGAACTGCAGTTACTGGAAACGATGGTAAGTGGAGTTTAGTGTAAAAAATTGATACCTAAGTTCAGGATATAACATATTATTGCCTTTTCTGATACAGATGGCCACATATTTAAAAGGCACTGCTGTTGTACAAGCTGCTAATATTATATTAAAATAAACATGGGAAAATTATACATTTTTGTGGGGGAAGGGCAGAGAAAAGTTATAAAACATCACATTAGAACAAACTGACACATATAAGTTATAGTCATCCATTTAGGTTAGTAATGCTATATTTTTTATCTTAATCTTTGTTTTAAAAAATGCAAAAGAGTTTTATAGCAGGATATATCTAAATCATTAACAGAAACAGAAATTTAATGATATTGAAAACTGGCCACTTAAGGCTACAGTGCATGCAAGTGCACAGAACTACAACAAATACAAGCTTCTGTTACTAGCACTTGAAGGAATTGCTTGTGCTATATGAGAGGAGAATGGCATGTAAGACTTGCTCCTGCTTTGAAAGAGTGAGGATATATCTTTGTGTTATACAAATTACAAATAGGAAAAATAAGAATGTTATCAATCTCTAATGTTAACAATGCCGTGAATTATTTCCAATATGGAATTAAATCCAGGATGGGTGAAAGATGTTGTTGAATGTTAGAAGGCATTACTTAAGATACAGTGCATTTAAAAGAAAATAGAAAACAGAATTAAGCGGAAGATGAGTGGAAGTGATTAAATCATGTTAATTAAATTTGAAGGAGAATTTAAAAAAAAAAATGAACATACAGAATTTAAGAGAAGAATGTTCAATATTGACAAAGCCTGAATTAGTTATAAAAGATTAAATTTAACTATTTTTATAGTATGCCAGAAAGTAGAAGACATTTTAAAAATAAATTACTGTAGGTTAATGGTTCCTTTCATTTTGCCGATATATTTCATATTGCAGTCTTTCCAACTGTTTTCATAAATTACTGGCAGAATTTTCTTTTATATTGGTTTTTAGGTGTTTTTTTTAAACTTTAAAATCGTTTATTATTTATTTGTTCACTGGAGTCTAAGTAATATTCACATCTTGAAATATCTTCTGGAATTTGGTATGCCCATGGATGTAATGTGAATTTGCATATGCTATCCTTTGTATATCCTTATGTAGCTATATCTTTTATTTGTTTTTTGTTTTTCTAATTTTCTGATTGACCAGATCTATTGTGTGGCCATTCTTCTGCACCATATCTATGACTTTTTGATATTCAGGTGTGTATTCTGTCTTGCCTAATGGTAGGTTTAATAATCTCAATTTGAGGCTGTTGATTAATGTATCTGTTTTTTGAAGTTAACGTAATTTTTTTTTTTTAATCATTTGTGTAGGTATCTTATCTGCTTACACCAAATTCCAATATATGCCACCATCTATGATTTTTATAACCAGAAAGGGAAAAATACTTTGTTTCCCACTTTCATTCTGAACTTAAAGGTATTTCTTGTAAGTTGAGTAATTTTATTGCATCCTCTTTCCATTTTTCATTTACTATTGCAAAAACATCATCTACATAATGATATCAACATTTGTATTTATATATGGAAAAGAATCAACTAATTTTGTTTCTAGGAAACTCATGTACATATCTGCCAAGAACAGTGAGAGTGAATTTTCAATTACCAGAGCATTCTTTTGATGTAGACATTGCCTATGAATGTGAAGCAGGATTGATTAATGAAATTTTTTGTTCTATCACTTCTCCATATAGGTTTAAAATGGTTAGCCATTTCTTTGCAATAATCAGCAGTATTTCTGTAGAGATGCTAGGAAACAAGCAGACCATGTAAAAAGAAGCTACTGTTTTCTAATTCATATAAGAACTTTCGAAAAATAAGACATTTTTAAAAAATTCTGTTGGAACTTACACAGTGAAGCTTGTTAAATATAAATGTAAATGATTATAATTAATCTGTCGTCTAACACACTCTTATGCTTCGCCACACTCTTATGTTTCAAGTGAAGCATAGAGCATGTTAGAAGACAGATTAATTATAATTTACTGTTTTGCATGTTTGGTTCTTTGTATTTAATCTGATGAGTTTTTTATAATTTGGCTTTTGTATTTTGATATATGAAATGTTTTCAAAAGACAATTGCTAAGTTGTATGTGGGTGAATTTATTGTGTTTATCTCATTTTATTACAAGGTTTATTTATTTATAAACCTTGTATATATATATTTATAAACTTGTCTTTAATTAAAAACATTTTTTTTTCTTGGTGTAGGTTAATTTCGATTGATTAATTACATTGACCATATATTCATGTTTCTGAGAAGTTTTAATTGTCTTTTGTTTAAGGCATAAATTCTAGTTTGTCTTCAGCTTAAGTAAGTAGTATTACTACTGTCGAATGCTATTATTAAATAATATATTGCTTCACTATCAACAATTCCGTTTAATACATCATTTCATATTGTTTGTCTCATATAGCATTGGATGAAAGTAAATAAAATACATATGTAACACTTCTAGGCCTTCAAATGTCAGCACAATATTGTAGAAATAGTAAGGAAAAAAGAGGACAAATCATGTATTTTAGTTTAAGAGAATACTTAAAATAAAATATGTAGGAAAGTTTGAATATTTTAAAGGTAAACAACTTTTCTGGCTTGTATTATAAATATACTTAAATTGACAATTATTATATGTATATACAGGTCATCTAAAGGGATATTAACAGAAAAATTGCAATTTATTTTAAGATATTAAAATAAGAACTATTTCACTTTCACTTATATGTGATGTCATCTTTAAATCAACCAATGAAATGAAACAAAATTTTGAATTTTGACCAATCACCAATTTTTTGAAGTTATCAAAAAAAAATATCAAATCTGTTTTATCTCACGATGTCCATTAGTCTTGTGGTCAGTATATTTTTTTTATTTGATTTATTTATGGATGCTCTTTAACATCACAGGTCATCAGCCTCCCATTCTATTCAGGGCATGAAATGGCCAACAAATTTTGCTCAGAGGCCTCTTCTTTCAGGCTTGAGGTTCTTTTTGTATCATAAATGTATGACACGGCATCCATGGCTTTACTTCCCTTCCAAAGTAAGCCATACTTAGGATTTTTACGCCCGAAAAAATCCATCGATCCTGGCCAGGTTTGAACCCGCGACCTTGGGTTTAGAGGGCAAGTATGATTACCACTATACCACCAGAACTGACACGTGGTCAGTGTAGCCAACTCTACACCTCCACCATATAATTCCTGAGCATGCATCACTGACCACTTTTCTGTATTTTCAGTAATATTGTAAATTTAAATAAATGCATATTCACTCAAGCAATTATTTTTGCCTATTTTGCCAAACAGTCTGAAATCATTTTATAAATGATGTAACAATATCTACCTTAGCAACTTTAAACCTTAATAAACACTTGTTCAAAATGGTAAAATGTTTTCTCTATTTTGTTTTCCTCAGCTGGTATTAGCAAATCTAATAGTAGTGACTGTAATAGTCAAATTTTGTCTATTTCATTCCCACGGATTCTGAATAGGTAGATCTTTGTAAGTAAGTATAACATTTTATACAATTGTTAATAATCCGTCAATGAATTTCAAATATATATTTCTTTCATTCTTATTCTATTCATAAAACAGTCCCAAAATCTATTTGGCTCTTCTCTATTGGCATTACTGACAATTGACATCTGTCTTGTTACTAGATGGCTTGAAAAGGGTATCCATAATACAAATGTATAATTATTACAATATTGTAAGCAAAGTTTATGCAAATTAAATTTAAATTCTTATTTTATTATGAAATAGTCCTAATAAATATCACTCAAGGGTCTGAGTTTTCCAAATAAATTCATTCACAGTTTATTAGCAATCTCAGACCCTCTTGTGATATTACTTCAGATAAAATATTTAAACAGTCAGGGGTTTTAATTTGGAGTTTACTATGGTAAAAATATATGAGAGAATTTTAATGAATTATTAATAATTTGCAATTTACATCTATTAATAAACTAGCCTATAAGAGTTGCTCTAAAATAAATAGAAATTATTGACCAAGCTTTCATAAATTCAAAAACAAATTGAATGCAGCACATATTTGTACTCTACTCTTATTGCAGAAAGGGGCCTTCATGAACCAAACTTAATGAGCTCCAAAGGTAGGGGTGGACTTCAGAAAGCAAACAAATAATTCTTTTTAAAATTATATATGGAACTAAACACAGTGAAGCTAATCATTTGATTTAATTTTATGTCATCTAAACACTCTTAATGCTTCACTTACTTGTGTCAATTTTGTGTAATGTTTTGTTTTTTATATTTGGATTACTTTCTTTTCTTACCAAGTAAGTGAAGCATTAAGAGTGTTTAGATGACATAAAATTAAATCAAATAATACTATATTTTGATAAGCAAAAAAATATGACCTACTGAGAAAATGAATTACATTTTATATTTCAGTAAGCCAGCATGCAATATAAAATAAAATCACAGTTATATGATAATGCAGTATCATATAAATCTGTAATGCATTCAGGTGTTTTTTTAATTTATGAAATTTATTTTAATTTATCAACAATCTCTTTTATTTTGGAGTAACTCTTGTAGGCTGATTTATTAATGGATGAAAATTACGAATTGCTATCATTTTTGTCTATTTTTTTACCATGATTAAAATCTAAATTAAAATCCTCAACTGTTCACTTTTCATCCTTGCAGTAGCTTATAATAAATTACAACTTTCCTATTAAAACATTAATATCCCTTTAGTTCTTCAAAACACATTGATACAGGTTAAAGAATAATGTCAGCTACTTACTGTTTTTTTTATAGAATGCTGCTGGGCTTATACCCTTTGACCCTGTAAATAAAAATCATCACTCATAACACAATTAGAATTTATTATCAATACGTTAATTAAAAAAATTACTGTTGTACAAGATGCCTAAGAACACAATATATTTCAATTAGTATATCAACTTTTCAGTGTGTGAAGAAAAGTTAAAGGACACAGGAAAATAGTTTGTATCGCCCAGAAAGCGTATACATATTCCTAACAGAGTGAGAAACCTGGAAAACTTTGAAAAATATGTAGTATGGCACAGTGTTTTTGAATTCTGTGACAAAGGGGAATTTCCCATAGTGAAGAAGTTAACGAAGATAGGGTATGCAGGTTCTGTTTCTTCTACTAACAGGGTTCTGAAATGTTTAGGATTTAGATATAGGAAAACCCACAATGGGCATCAGTTTCCAATGGAACGAAGGGATATAGTTGAGGTAAGACTGAAATTCTTGCACATCATGCATGATATCAGACAATCAGGTGACACTCTGCCTATATCTATATATATCGATGAAACATGGGTAAACCAAAATCACACAAAGTATGTCTGGCTGCATTCCTCTAGGACTGGGGGTTTGAAAGTGCTGTTAGGGAAAGGAAGCAGACTTAAGTTTCCCATGTAGGATCAGCTAATATAGGTTTCATTTCAGACACCAAATGGACATTTAAATTGAAGAAAACAGATGATTATCGTAGAGAAATGACATCCTATTCATTCCAAAAATGGTTCTTAAAAACAATTTTTTAATTATCTGGAGGCAGGCAGTATAATATTTTGGCCAATGGGCGATATCACTCTGCTTATGTACAGAAAATTACCAATACTTCCTCCAGAAATGACGATATAATTCAGTAGTTAGAAGAAAAAGGCTTTGTTTTTTGCTCAATTGAAAATAAAAGCTAAGCTTTTACAAAGAGTGCAGCCTTTCAGATACAGTGTGAAAGTTTATAAACTTGAGCTACTGACCAATGAAATGTGGCATCAGGCTGTAAGACTTCCTCCTTATCACTGCCAGTACAATACCACAGAGCGTGCATGGGCTTAAACGTTTTAGAACAAAGTATCATTAACTTAAAAGATGATAGTAGCAGTTAAACTGACAACGATGACAGCGATATTGTAGATGAGGATAGCAAAAGACTCATAGAAGAATGTTTTTTGTGCATTACATTTCTATTATTATATCTTTTGTTGTTTTCTTTCAATTTTTAAGCAGCAAATGTGATGGCATTTATGACAAACATAGATTATTGTGCCTAAGGAGAGTGAAGTTTGGCAATGATGCAGTTGCACCATATTGATTCTCAAGAAACATCATTAGGTGGTGATTCATGGGCTGTGTGGTGTGTGGCATGAACTATCAGCTTGGATTCAGTTTGTTCATACAGGTCATTTCGGTAATGTCAGAGCAACTTGCAATGAAGCTTATGAGGGCAAAAAGAGAAACTCTTTCTCTCAAATTAACCAAATGCAGATGAAGAAATAAAACCACTAACATTCAAGTAGCAATGTAGAAATTGTTCAGACATTTATCATCACATCATTAAATGGAAAACTCTGTTATAGAAAGAGTAATATGAAATGGACATTTTGAATTATGCATATAATTTTGAAGTTGTTTACAGTGAAGTTATTATAATTTAAAATGATACACTAAATTGGAATTTGGATAAACATAGTAAGTGAAGTGTATAAATAAGTTACCCATAGTGTATCATTTTAGACATTTTGAATTTAACATACAACAGTGCTAAGAAGGTAACTGCAATCTTTGATTATTTTGAAAAATGAGGCACACTTAAACTTATGTAAATGTGTATAAAGGCACAGCTTGCCTATATGTAAATATTTATTTTGTAGACTTTTGACATTATATTATAAGTACTAGGAAATTGTAATCTTGGACTGCAATATTTATGACATAGAAAAAGTTATGTAGGGTGCATATTCCCTTCTGTTATTGCTGTCATATAAATAATGCATTTTGGTACCATATTTGCTAATACAAAGATTTATAGATATGCAGGCATTTTGCTGAAATGTCAATTTAAGATAAGCCCCCATTTTAAAGTAAAATAAAATGTCAGGTCCCTGTAAAAATATTAAACATAGGTTATACTATATTTCTTAGGCCTCTGGTAGGAGGCTAGTTGAACTGCTGTACCAAAGAACTTTCTTTCTACAAGCCAATGCAATATTTTAGGTAGAATCATTATCTATGACATAATTTTAGCTAGCTAGCTATTAACCCTACACTTTGTGATGATCAACTCAAGAATAAAAAAGTGGAGAGGAAGCAGAAATGAAGAGATTTATCTTCTTATATCTGGAACTATAAGGTGAAAAGGTACCATTATGCACATTACTAATTATCTCAAACAGAAAGTTCACGTACTTTAAATCAAATACATTGAATACATACCTATGTTAGATGAAGAAATTTCACTGTGAAACGGATTCAACCGTTTCGCCTTCTTTTTCTCTTGCTGACTGCTGGATAATGTGGACTCCTCAGCTTGCCTCTTTCCTGACTTCTTCGTTGTCTTTGGCCTACTGCTTAAGGAGGGTTTAAAAGTGAATTCTGAAGCCAGCCTTGACCCTTTGGGTCTTCTACTATGAGTTTTATTAGCAGAAACTCGTTTGGTTTTAGAAAGAGCTGTTGGCTCAATGTATGTTAAGGTATCTACAGACTCTATAGTTGGAAAAACTTCTATAGAATTTGGAGAAGCTCTAACTAGCTTCACAAGATCTTCCAAATCTTCTGCCTCTTCAATACGTGCAAGCAATTTCTGCCGTCCAATTTCCAGTTCAGGGAAAGCATTCCTCACCTCAGGTTTAAAGTTATTATCACTCTGCTCTGTTACAAATAGAGTCAAAAGTTCACTATTGCTTGAATTATCATCCTGACGATCATTGACTGGTAAATCAGCTGTTTTTAGTTTACTTGAGTCTGCAATTGTGCTTGTCGAAGGAAATGAGAGGGAGGCCTCAGCAATAGGGACAAAATTTGTGTTCCCACCAATATCGCTATCTAATCTCATTTCCGCATTTAAGGGCATGGATACAGAAGTTTCACTTGTGTTCCTTACAGCTGATGTTGAGGTAGAAGAGTCAATGATGCTGCAATTTCTTGCAGATGTCTGCTCTAGTACTGGTTGATTAATATTGCAAGTTAAAGAAATTGGTCTAGTTTGCTCAGGTGATAACCTAGAGTAATTCTCTGCACTGCTGTTTGTCTGAAAAAGATCAACAGTTTCCTGTTGTTGTACCACTGATGCTGCAGTTTCATGGAATAAGCTGCCCTGCAACAGAGCTGCAGCTGCACTGAGGTTCAATTCCTGAGACATCAGCATTTGTAGACTGAATGATAGACTCCCTTCATCAGCATTCCCCAAGGAACTGTTCTGCTGCAGATGTGCAGAAGGGGGAGGTGAACCACAAGGTTCTGATGGTTTGGTAGCAAGTTCTTCTGCCACAGTATTCAATCCTGGCGTTGGTGAACGTCTATCTGGCCCAACAACTAAAGGATGTGGTTCAGGATCTTGTTGAATATTCATCCCTATAATGAATATTTTCATGAAATTGTAAAATTATTTCTCAACAATTTTGCAACATCATTATTAATTTTAAAATATACTTTCAGATATTAAAATTCAACTTATAACTGGTTAAGGGAAACGTTGCTAAAGAGAACACTACTTTTTGTCTTCAGATGTTAAAAGCTTATGGTTGCTGCACTTGACTGTGATAAAACAAGACTGGGCTAGTCATGTTCCATACTTAAAAACTACAGGCTTGAGATAACATGTACAAAATTTAATTGTAAATCTGCAGGAAACTGATTTGGAATGCAGAGGAGGATGACGAGTTCGCAACTCCTCTATAATAAGTCACTTTCAAAAATTCAGGTATGTTGTTTTCAGTTAATAGACACATTAATATGCAGCATTACAAGTTATAATGCTATGCGGAAACATTAAGCACATGCTTTGCTGCATAAGTTTATGTCCTGACTATTCATGATACAATGAATGTTACTTCAACAATTCCTCTTAGCTCTCCCCACCTTACTTGCTCTCAACACAAGTTGCTAGCATGCGTTGGCTGAGCTCATATACCTTCTAAAACTGTACCCCATTGCTCAAAGTGTTACTTTATTTTTCATATATATAGCTTTGTACAGACTCTGATAGACTAAAGATATGTTTATTATAATAAAGAATGGAAATAAAGCATTAAAAGTTCAAAAATCATTCGTGAAAAAGAGGATTTGGCAGCTAAATGGTACATTATGTTGTAGTTAATATATAAAATAAAATATATAATTTATAAAATGTTATGTTTCTTTTACAAAAAAATCAAATTTAACTGAACAGTTTACACCAAGTTGCAAATAAATTATATTAATTTTGAGTTCACTTTTTTTAAATGTTGAATATATCTTTGTAATAGATGAATTTATTCAACCTGAATGAAAATTTTGTTTCCTTCTTAGATTAATTAACAAAGTGTATGTCTATTAACAATAATGTGAACAAAATGCTTTAGGCTGATTAGATTAATTAACAAATTGTGTGTCTATTAACAATAATGTGAATAAAATGCTTCAGACTGGGTAGGCTACAGGTATACAACCATTATTTGTTTTGGATTGCTCCAGTGTGTTCAAAATTTTCTAGGCTATAAGTGGACCCTGCAACTGCCTTATGCAAAAACATTATCCACATTGACCAACATTTACAAATCAACAATATTAAGATAAAAACAAAACAGGGAAAATATCTTGGTTGCCTTGCTTAAAATAGAAAACTTCCATGTTAGAAACAAAACATCACATAAAACAATTCTGGGAGTTTAAGTGTTTAAATTAAACGGGAAAAGGCAACAGATATCAACAACTTACCTGGCAGCAATTGTTGTTTTAGCTGCAGCAACAGGTGCTGCAGTTGCTGCAGTTGCCATTGTTGTTGTTCTTGGACTTGTTTTTGTTGTAATTGCAGTTGTTGCTGCTGTTGTTGGATTTCTGTTTGTTGTAATTGCAGTTGTTGCTGCTGTTTTTGGATTTCTGTTTGTTGTAATTGCAGTTGTTGCTGCTGTTGTTGGATTTCTGTTTGTTGTACATGCAGCTGTTGCTGCTGTTGTTGTAAGAGCATCTGCTGCTGTTGAAGAAGCTGCTGTTGATGCTGCAGGTCTTGATGTTGTGGTATTTGGTCATCTTGCAGCTGTTCTGCTGCTTCCTGCTGCTGTTCTGCTCCTTCCTGCTGCTGTTCTGCTGCTTCTTGCTGCTGTTCTGCTGCTACAATCACATATAAACATATCATTTTTTCCTCACACAAATTAATAAATGTTTATTTCTCTCCCATTTTGGGGGGGGGGGAGGGCAATGTTATAAAATGTTAGCTTAACAACAGAACAAAGTAATATTTAGAAAGTAACAAGTTACAGTTAGGCATTTAGAAAAGTAATGCTACATTTTTTTACCTTAATCTGTGCTTCAAAAATTTAAAAGAAGTTTTTTTATAATTCCTACCTACTAATTAGAAAAGTATTTGGCTGTTATGGTTGCCAATATCAAGATAACATTCTGTACACATTAGTAAGATATATCTAAGTTCTCAACAGAAACAGGAATTTAATGATATTGAAAACTTGTAGCCTAAGGCTACAATGTATGCGTATACTGTGTGACAATTATAGCATGTATAGAACTGCAACATCAGAAGCTAAATTTGTAGCTAGCTTCCGTTACTTGCATTTAAGGAATTGCTTGTAATATATTAGATGAGAATGGCATATTAGACTTGCTCCTGCTTTGAAGGATAACATTTTAAGTACTAGTGCAATGAGTGAGAATTGACTTGCTTTGCGTTATAAAGTACTTTTATGGAACAGAAATATGTTATCATTCTCTGTTTCATTTTGATGTTAACAATGCTATTAATTATTGGCAATGTGGAGGATGGGTGAGGGTTGTTGTTAGGGTTATGTTAGAAGGCATTACCTAAGATATAAAGGATTTAAAATAGAGAGAAAATTTTAAAAAATGAAAATACAGAATCTAAGAGAACATTCCATATAAAAAATGCTTGATGTAGAAATAAAAGATTAAATTTGATTAATTTTAAAGTTAAAGACAGAAAAAAAAAAAAAAATAGTATGACAGAAAGTAGTAGACACAAAATAAATCACAATTCAAGAAATAATGCATTTCTTCTGAGTTGGCAGAAGAGGTTTAAGACACAGACTATTTCTTGTTAACAATGAAGTTCAAATGGATAGTCTTACTTAGGAAAGGAAGGGTCTGAGCTACTGCAGGTGATGTCAACATCAGATTAGCTGATTGAAGAGTAAAGAAAACAGATGCTGCAGTGTGGACATTGAGAAATGAGGATATGAGGAGGTGTATATGATATGGGGAAAATATAAACAGAAACAGAATGAAATTATAACAATTATTATGTTTGAAAGTACACTGATTTGATTTCTTTGTAAGTACAGAATAAGAAAAATGCTGTCCTGGTTAGGGTGACCAGATTGACTAGATTAGAAAGATGACAGAAGGATATTGTTAAAAAAAATCCCATTTATATAAGACATATTTTATACTTAAATTATGTGTATATTAATTTATACAAAATATAATAATACTTAATAATCAGTTAAATACAAATGAAACCAAGGAAAATATGATGCCAAATCATTTATTAAAGGCAACAAGATAGCACAATATATGATTTTAACAATACTTTGTAATACGTTTGAGAGGTATGAAGTTCCAGGTCAACAATTACATTCAGCTTCAAGTTCGTTTCTTCTTTTTCTGGCTAAGGTATCATTTTGGCACTATGAATGCATGAATAACTAACTGAATTTTATAACCTCACAGTATAAAATATGTATATGATATAAAATTTCATACATATACACAAAATGTGGGCGGACTGTAAGAATACAGTAAAAAAACCATGTACAATTGCACCTCAATCCACTTTTATCTCTTAGGGAGGGTAATGTCAGTCGCCTACATGTAGTGCCCCCTGTTTACGCTAAATGACTGACAACTTATTGCCTTGAAAGGAGCCTAGCATACCAGACAAGTAAATTATGAATAGTTGTTTAAATAAGAAAAAAAAAAAAAGTCTCCAGACTTGACTAGGCCTTTTTTTTGGCATGTCCTTTGTAATGCCGGTGGTTTTACCTTTGACAAATTCTATGGATTAAAGGTTTTTATTTTTAAACATAGCATAGAAATTGTTGAGTGTGGTGCTTCAGTTAATCATCTTATGAACAATTCTCTCAATATACCCCTTTTGGACAGTAAGGTAACAATTTTGAAGGTGAAACAACAGCCATTAGAGCATCTTTACAAAATCTACTCTATAGACCTAAAATAAATAAAACAATTGTTATCTAAATTGGCTCTAACGCAGCACTACAAAGTATAATGGATTACAGTTACCCACCGACATACACTATAAATTAAAACTATCATACAATCCAGATCAGAAATACAGAAATAATTTTACAATGTATCCAGAGCTATGTGGGATTGAAGGGTAATGAGATTGCCAATACTTTAGCGAAAAAAAGGAGCCATTATAAAATTGAAACCACTTTTTGAACTAGAACTTCCCTTTAAATTGAAACTCATTAAAAGGTTAATATCTGAACAAGAACAACAAAATATCAAACAAAAACTTAAAAGGAAAATCATATGAAGATTTAAATGCTTTCAAATATCCTTTTTTAATACCAAGAAAAATTGGAATTGCCCAATTCCGCTTAATTGTTGGGCATGATTGCCAGTTAGAACATTTATTCAGGATGAAATTAATCAAGGTCAGATGCTGTCTACTGTGTAAGGATGTGAATACTATCTTAAGTAAAGAATATGTACGGAAATGGGGCCAACTAGACAGCAACAAACAAATGAAAAATAATTTCAAAGCTCTTTATTGGGAAGGTAGGGAAAAAATTATAAATATCAGCATCCATAATGGCCACTAGCAACCAACCATAATCAACAAGTTTCATTTCCTTATAGATAAAGTTTACTATGCTATTGAAGATTATGTAAATTATAATTAACTATTATGTTACACACTCTTTATGTATTATATTACCGTATAATGTATGTATATATGTGCAGGGAAATTGAGTGGTTTATAAGTTGGCACTTTTATTAAAAATGTTATTATTTTGTACATTGACATGGCTTAATTGTGTACAACATCATGTTAAGTTGAAATAATTGAAAGGAAAAAAATGTATTTAATTTTCCTTAAAAATAAGATTGGAATGGCTGTATAGCCAACATTTTAAATTGCCAAAATATGCAATTGCACACTTTCCTAAAGAAACTAAATAGGCATTTACCTAAACATTTGAGGTTTAGTTACAACTCACTCTCAGCATGGGTTTTGTTAAGTAAAGTTCATTGATACAGAGTATTTTCAATTATATAATGTATGACTTGCAATGTGAAGAGTTATATCGGTTAACTGGAAAGACTTTACAAATATGGAAACAGAGGAATGTATTTTATCATATAACAAATTATTATTGAGGAAATCACTTAAATTCCGCCAATTTTGTTCCACTTACTTGGAAATGTTTCAAAGGCTGTTGCCTTCATAAATGGCGAGTTTAAAACATTTCGCTCACTACTAAAAATGGAATAAGTCATTATTGGGGTAGTGTTTAATTACAGAGTTAAAAACAGCATCTAGCCCATATTTCAAATTAAACCTCTTCCGAACTACACATACCAATCTCTTTGGACATTTCAATATATCATTACATGTCCATAAACAAATGAAACTGTTTCAGTTCAACCTTCATAACAACCAGCATTCTCATCGATACCATTACTGTTTCGTTTAAGCAATGATGAATATAGCATTATCACTTGTTAAATATTAATATTAATATTAATTTGATTTAAATTCTATACGCAATACAAGAGTAAATATATTTTACTCACTCATGGTAATAAACAAAAACCCACTTTATTCTCTTGTTATGTATATAATTATTAAATACACTAGAATTTAATAAACGGTTACTCTATTATTTCTACCACCGACAATTGCCCAACCCTTCTGCATAATGACACATCAAATAATTGGATAAGCCTGTATTTTCCCCATATCAATTTTATCATAAAGTGTTAACTACACACAACTCTCTTTGTACAATTTCATCCTCTAATTAATATTTTTTTCATTGTTATAATTTAATTTTTATGAATAACACATCTCTCTTTGTGAAATAATGCAATTTAAAATTCCCTATAAAAATTATAAAACAAATCCGAGAAGTTACTCATACATCCAATACACAGCTCTTTAAAGTATTTAAAATTATATCTTTGTCCAACTTCACTGCAGATAATTTTTCGTATGTTATATAGGGAAAATAAATGTAATAAAGTGTATTAATTTCAATATATTATTCTTTTTTTCACATATTTTAATTTAAATGTTTTCTATTTATTATAAATTTTAATAATATGAGTAATGTATTGTATATACCTTATATTAATAATTTGAAAAGAAGATCTTTTATAAACGTAATATTTTAAGCTGACAGAACAGCATAAAGTTTGCTGACATTAATATGAATCAGTTCACATAAAAAATGTATTTGTTTAAAGAAATCTTTTTCAAATAACTTAATTCAAGCATTTGGCTAACTTTAATGTTATTGTTACTAGCTTTCCACAATTAACTAAAATGGTTTACTAATTTTCACTCACCAGCCCTTCTACGTCTCCGCCTCGGAACATATGGCTCTGTAACAATAAGAAATACAACAATTTTAGTTTACCAGCAGTTACAAATAAATATATTCTGCACTGACTTTCAACAGGGGGATTTTTGTTAAATTTGATCTGCAAGACACAATGCCTTCTAAAACGTTGGATGCAACAAATGCTTTGTGGTAACTAGCAACATTATTATTACGTATGGTATACTTCCCTTACACAATACAGAAAATAAAATACTCTGCACTTGTTGTACTATATCTAGTTAGTGAACATACTTACCACCACTAAGTACTCTACCGCTTCTCAAAATCATTCTGCAACCAAACAAAACAGAACACTATGTTAATGGAAATTATGCTTAACAGAATAGATGAGCTCACTCCCAAGCTACCATAATAGTTGAACAGCCAACACTAAAGCTATTCAGTTATAAAAGGCATTATTCGCGTCAACCGAAATACATTCAGGTTATTTCAGATATGGGCCGGCAGAGCATAGCTACGTGCTGGGAGAACCCAGTCGTAAAAGGCCTGTGCAGATGGCAGCTTGCAGTTGGTCTTTGTCCGCGTGTGTTTCTCGGTGCTTTTCACTGGGTGTATAATTATTCTTTGTTAGTTTTGCCTTTATGTCTTGAAGAACGGGTTTTTATGTTATTGCACAGAAGTTGTAAGGCGATTCCCAAGAAAATATCCTGTTTGCGAACTTGTTTTAAAGTTAAAAGAGACAGGATCTCTCAATGACAATAACTGCCGTGGTCTTTGGGTAAGGAAAGTTAATGGAATTTTCTACCCAATGCTCGCAATGTACAGGCTACATTTTCAGCACGGGTTACTGCTGATTATTATCGACTTTAAATACATTATCATTTTATGCTTTCAGTAAAAGTAGATCTCCGCGCTGATGTGACCCATAACTCCAATAACGCCACTGATGAATAAACCATAGACATTTTAATCATTAGAAATTGAAAGAAAAATATAAATAGCTTAAACATTTTAATACGATAATGTACATTGTAACATACGATCTTATGGGATTTCCACAGCACATTCCAGTCAGAGCACCTGTTTTCATTTCTTACAATAAAGCATCTTTCTGTATGTTATTGACTAATGAAAAATATACCTCCATTACCCAATGATCATACAACCCTGGCCCACGCTAACAATTACCAAATCTATTCATAATTAAGTGCTATATGTAACATACAGTTAAGTGCACTACCACCTGATACGACCACTCAAACCAAAAGGTTTCTTGAATATTTTCTGTCTTCCAGTTTTACTTAAAAATATTCGGACACGCAGCAGCTGCGTAAACTAGGCTAATTCCTCAACAAGTTGAATACAAAATCCAAATTGTAGCCTTATTAATTAATGAAATAAAATAAGTTATGGTATTACTGTTGATATTAGGGTAACAAAATTAAAAACAAAATTTGCAACCTTTTAAGTATTACAAAAGAAAAACTATATTATTTTTATTATTATTATTATTATTATTATTATTGTTGTTGTTGTTGTTGTTGTTGTTGTTGTTGAGGTTAACCAACAATTAATGGCACACAGTTAATTAAATGAAATATACGACCACTGTTAGGTACAATTATTCTGTGTAGGTAAAAACATATTTAAATTAAATCTGTCGTCTACCACTCTTACATTTTAAAATATAACAATGTTTATGAACTGAGCCCTTGATATCATCTTTACATTCACTAAAATAGAGAGAAATAACAGAAAGTTTCGATTTACATTGTGTATTTAAGATGATGTTCATATGTTTCAATAAAACAAAAACATTACAATTAAAAACAATTACAATGTACTAAAACAATCAACAATAAACAATGGAAAGTTTCATCGATTTCCAATGACTTTGAAATTTAATTTAAATTATATTGCAGTAAAAACAAGCAACGCAAACATTTTCTGAAGGTTATTATAGAGCGGCATATACACAAATATAATTCTCAAGCACATATTAAATTTATATTTCACATTTGCTATCTTCACGACGATGCTTTTGTTAAATATAAAATATATACAACGCTATAAATTAAACGCAAGAGCGCTTTTTAAATTTCAGTTTTCAAGTATACCCTACTCCTAAAAGTCCGGTTTCCCTAATTTTCAGAAACTGGTTTTCTTTATTGATTGTAGTGGTATATACCGAATTTATTGTGAAACACAAATATTGGTACCTAGACGATTTTTAAATTTTGAATTTTGGGTAAACTCTCACTCTAACTGCCCGGACCTGATATTCAGAAAAAATTTTTATTTGATTTGAATGGAATATGCAGAGTTTTGAAGTGAAAACAAATCATTGGTGCTGCTTAACCGATTTTTAAAGCTTCCGTTTCAGGTAACCCCCCCCCCTCTTCTAATGGCCCGATTTCCTTGATGTTCAGAAACTACTTTTCTTATTTTATTCCAATTGCACATACCGAGTTTCCAAAAGAAAATATAAAAAATGCGGTAGCTAGAGCGAATTTTAAATTTCGCTTTAACCCCCAATCGTTTTTCAAATATACCCGCACTAATAATGGCCCGAATGCCCCGATTTTCGGAAATTACTTAATATATTTATTAAAGAAACGTACCGAGATTCGTTTCAAAAAAGTAAAAATTGCGGTCTGTAGAGCGATTTTTAGAATTAAAAAATTGCTATAGGTTAACACCCTTTCCCAATAATACAAGTTTGTTGGTTAAAAATTGGACGAAACATTTGTTAATTGTTGGCTAAATGCCGGGTGTTGTTGAGCAAAAACAAATATTGAGGCTAATGGAGCTTTAAGAGACACACACAAGCACCCATAGATACATTTTTTTCACTGCCTAGTATATAGTATGGAGTATGATAAAAACTTTCTTTTTTTCAAAAATCTCTTTATGGATACAATCGCAATAGCTACTACATTCCTTCAATTCGCTAATATTAATATGTTTACATTGTCTTGCTTCTTGTAGCATCTGCAATTACACGGCATTGTGGGGAAAATCTTTTTACAGAACCAACAACCTGTGTTAATGAAAATGGCGGAAGGCGGGTTTTTCTCAGCATGAGAAGCGTCCACTATTTTTACCACTTTAACGCAAAACCAAATATAATCACTCTTTTACTTTAAAAAATGAACTAAATTCATTTCAAAATAGTGTTAAAGTCTTTAATTATTATGATATTTTTCGAAGTCGCCAAGGAATGATGCAATAATCGTCATTTTACAAGCTAGGCAAATGACGCTAGGCTTTTTGTCCTAGTGAATTAGAAAACTCTTAAAAAGCTAATGAATTGTTTCGAACGCCTTGAGACACCTGGGTAGACTACCGAAAACCACTGGAGAATATGCGTAAAACATTCCAAATATTTATATAAATGTTATTTCATTTCTTAAATTACGTCGGAATTACCTACTGCAGTTAGTTAATTTGCTTATCTATAGAGCCATAGCGGTACGGTTTAGTGGTCACAAGCAAAGCGCTCTTAATTCACCTAAACAGAACACAATCCTCGCTTAATTACAATTAAAATGTGTGGTAAACTAACCCCCTCGGCTTCTACGCCATAATTTTTGAAAAACTTTGCTACAAATCAATTTGGAAAGCTGCCTCCCTCGCTTACCTTGTTGAACAATCAAGCGCGTGATAGACAATGGCTCGGCAATTAGCAATACTATTCGCAAATCCAACGCTTTGCGTTCATTGGCTGGAAAGTTGAGGCGAGTGTCTGATTGGTAAAAATAAAGTGTCAGCAGTTTATTCCGCGAGTAGCGAATCTAAAACTCCACGAATATATAACTTGTATTCTTTTTCCCAGTTTACATTAAAGATAATAAAAGTCATTGTCTTAAATGTAACTTATTATAAACCAAAATACCCCGAGAGTGTTGTGTTTACCAATGAATTTCCTGTTTTTTTTTATTATTTTTTAATTGAGCAGCCTAAAAGAATAAATTGCTTTGTTTCGAAGTATTTAATGATACTTGAAAATCAAATAATCCTGAGGAATTTTAGTGCAACTTCTAACAACGGATAAGATTTATCTTTTATATTCTACCGTGCTGTCGATCATGTTTTTGGTACCAGACTTTTTTTTTAATGGTGTTTAACGCCCGTTTTTACTAATGAAGAACCACACAGGTGGTTGGTACTGATGATACATGAGATGAAATAATATATTGGGAAAGGATTTTTCTTCGTCTTCTTCTTTTTAAGGAAGGAAGTGTGCCAGTTCTAAGTTTAGGGTACCTCACCGGCATTTGCAATTTATGAGGACCGAGGAAAACCTGGATAAAAAAAATAACACCAGTCAGGGAGGACGGTCCTGGTAGGATTCGGATCCCAGGCCTCCCGCTTGCGAGTCCGCGCCTTGACGACATATGGCGGTTTTGTACCAGTGATCAACATTTCAATGAGCGGTTAATTTATAAATAGGAAAGTATCTTTCGGCATTATTGGGTTCCGCCCCTGTCAATGATTTATTCTGCCATAAATGTGCACGGTAGATCGAAACGTTTGCAGAATGACGACAAAAAAAAAAAAGAACATTAATTGTATTTAAGATACATTTTATTTGTTGTGCTCTCGAAAGCTCAACACACTAGGTATAACTTTCTCCAGTTTTTCGATTTTTTCTTGAAATGAATTTCTTCATTCCATTGTAGTTGTGGGAAGAAATGGACATCCGAGGAGCTATATAGGGTGAATATGGTGGATGCGCAAGGATTTTGAACGTAATTTCTGTTATTTTTTTATGAACTTTTGCATTTATATGAGAAGTTTAATTTTAAAAATTACAGGCAACTTTTTCGAAAAAAACTATAATCACGATAAAGCTACCTGAAACATTAACAAATCAGGTTATTGTGGTTGGAAATAATAATACTACTAATAATAATACTAATAATAATCATTATTATTATTATTATCATCATTATCATCATCATCATCATAATAGTACAGGGAATTTCAAATTGACCCGACGATAATTAATTTTGCGAAAAACGCCAATTTCTACCGACATTCATAGAAAATAAGGAGTTTCAAATGTTGTTCCCACAAGCAAATAAATAAATAAGTGTGCGTGCATGCGCGCGCGCGTGTGTTTCCCTTTTCACAAAAAGATACTTGTGGAGAAAACACGGGAAACACAAGACATACTCATTTATTGCCTGCGATAAAATTGTGTGATTTGTGTGATATTAATTAATGAAATAAAATAAGTTATGGTATTACTGTTGGTATTAGGGGAACATAATTAAAAACAAAATTTGCAATCTTTTAGGTATTACAAAAGAAAAACTAAATTATAATATAATTACTATTATTATTATAATTATTATTATTATTATTGTTGTTATTGTAGAGATTAACCCACAATTAATGGCATACTGTTAATTAAATGAAATATACGACCACTGTTAGGCACAATTATTCTTTGTGGGTAAAAACATTTTTAAATTAAATCTGTCCTCTAACACTCTTACAATTTTTAAATGTAACCACGTTTATAAACTGAGCCCTAGATATCATCTTTACATTTACTAAAATAGAGAGAAATAACAGAAAGTTTCGAGTTACATTGTGTATTTAAGATGATGTTCATATGTTTCAATAAAACAAAAACATTACAATTTAAAAACAATTACAATGTACGAACACAATCAACAATAAACAATGGAAAGTTACATAGATTTTCATTGACTTTGAAATTTAATTTAAATTATATTGTAGTAAAAAAAAAGCAACGCAAACATTTTCTGAAGGTTATTATAGAGCGGCTCATACACAAATATAATTCTCAAGCACATATTAAATTTATATTTCACATATGCTACCTTCACGACGATGCTTTTGTTAAATATAAAATATATACAACACTATAAATTAAACACAAGAGCGCTTTTTAAATTTCAGTTTTCAAGTATACCCTATTCCTAAAGGTCTGGTTTCCCTAATTTTCAGAAACTATATTTCTTATTTTATTTCAATGGTATACACCGAATTTGTTGTGAAAAACAAATACTGGTACCTAGAGCGATTTTTAAATTTTGGATTTTGGGTAAACTCTCACTCTAACTGCCCTAACCTGATATTCAGAAACAATTTTTATTTGATTTGAATGTGGAATATGCAGAGTTTTGATGTGAAAACAAATCATTGGTGCTGCTAAAGCGATTTAAAGTTTCGGTTTCAGGTAACCCCCCCCCCTCTTCTAATGGCCCGATTTCCTTGATGTTCAGAAACTACTTTTCTTATTTTATTCCAATTGCACATACCCAGTTTCCAAAAGAAAATATTAAAAATGCGGCAGCTAGAGCGATTTTTAAATTTCGCTTTAACCCCCAGTCGTTTTTCAAATATACCCGCACTAATAATAGCCCGAATGCCCTGATTTTCGGAAATTACTTAATAAATTTATTAAAGAAACGTACCGAGATTCGTTTCAAAAATGTAAAAATTGCGGCCTGTAGAGCGATTTTTAGAATTAAAAAATTGCTATAGGTTAACACCCTTTCCCAATAATACAAGTTTGCTGGTTAAAAATTGGACGAAACTTTGTTAATTGTTGGTTAAATGTCGGGTGTTGCTGAGAAAAAACAAATATTGAGGCTACTGGAGCTTTAACAGACACACACAAGCACCCATAGATACATTTTTTTCACTGCCTACTACGTAGTATGCAGTATGATAAAAACTTTCCTTTTTTTCAAAAATCTCTTTATGGATACAATCGCAATAGCTACTACATTCCTTCAATTCGCTAATATTAATATGTTTACATTGTCTTCCTTCTTGTAGCATCTGCAAATACACGGCATTGTGGGGAAAATCTTTTTACAGAACCAGCAACCTGTGTTAATGAAAATGGCGGAAGGCGGGTTCTTCTCAGCGTGAGAAGCGTCCACTATTTTTACCACTTTAATGCAAAACCAAATATAATCACTCTTTTACTTAGAAAAATTAACTAATTTCATTTCATAATAGTGTAAAAGTCTTTAATTATTTTTTATTCATCTTATAAATAAATAAATAAATAAATAATCAAATATCTTTGATATTTTTCGAAGTCGCAAAGGAATGATGCAATAATCGTCACTTTACAAGCTAGGCAATTTGTTCAAGTTATTTAGTAAACTCTTAAAAAGCAAATGAATTGTTTCGAACGCCTTGAGACGCCTGCGTACACCACCGAAAATCAATGGAGTATATTCGTAAAACATTCCAAACATTTATATAAATATTATTTCATTTCTTAAATTACTTCGGAATTACCTACTGCTGTTAGTTAATTTGCTTATCTATAAGGCCATAGCGGTACGGTTTAGTGGTCACAAGCAAAGCGCTCTTAATTCACCTAAGCAGAACACAATTCTCGCTTAATTACAATTAAAATGTGTGGTAAACTAACCCCCTCGGCTTCTACGACATACTTTTTTGAAAAAGTTAGCTACAAATCAATTTGGAAAAAATCTTTTTACAGAACCAACGAACCCCGTTAATGAAAATGGCGGAAGGCGGGTTCTTCTCAGCTTGAGAAGCCACCACTATTTTTACCACTTTAACGCAAAACCAAATATAATCACTCTTTTACTTAGAAAAATGAACTAATTTCATTTCAAAATAGTGCTAAAGGCTTTAATTATTATGATATTTTTCGAAGTCGCAAAGGAATGATGCAATAATCGTCACTTTACAAGCTAAGCAAATGACGCTAGGCAATATGTCCAAGTGATTGAGAAAAAAATTCAAATGTTAATGAATTATTTCGAACGCCCTGAGACGCCTGGGTACACCACCGAAAACCAATGGAAAATATTCGTAAAACATTCCAAACATTTATATAAATGTTATTTCATTTCTTAAATTACTTCGGAATTGCCTACTGATGTTAGTTAATTTGCTTATCTATAGAGCCATAGCGGTACGGTTTAGTGGTCACAAGCAAAGCGCTCTTAATTCACCTAAACAGAACACAATCCTCGCTTAATTACAATTAAAAGGTGTGATAAACAAGCTCCCTCGGCTTCTACGACATACTTTTTGAAAAACTTTGCTACAAATCAATTTGGAAAGCTGCCTCCCTCGCTTACCTTGTTGACGATTCAAGCGCGTGATAGACAATGGCTCGGCAATTAGCGAAACTGATCGCAAACCCCACGCTTCGCGTTCATTGGCTGGAAAGTTGAGGCGAGTGTCTGATTGGTGAAAATAAAGTGTCAGAAGTTTATTCCGCGAGTAGCGAATCTAAAACTCCACGAACATATAACTTGTATTCTTTTTCCCATTTTACATTAAAGATAATAAAAGTCATTGTCTTAAATGTAACTTATTATAAACCAAAATACCCCGAGAGTGTTGTGTTTACCAATGAATTTTCCTGTTTTTTTTATTATTTTTTAATTGAGCAGCCTAAAAGAATAAATTGCTTTGTTTCGAAGTATTTAATGATACTTGAAAATCAAATAATCCTGAGGAATTTTAGTGCAACTTCTAACAACGGATATGATTTATCTTTTATATTCTTCCGTGCTGTCGACCATGTTTTTGGTACCAGACTTTTTTTTTAATGCTGTTTAACGCCCGTTTTTACTAATGAGGAACCACAGGTGGTTGATACTGATGATAAATGAGATGAAATGATATATTGGGAAAGGATTTTTCTTCTTCTTCTTCTTTTTAAGGAAGGAAATGTGCCAGATCTAAGTTTAGGGTACCTCACCGGCATTTGCCATTTATGAGGATCGAGGAAAACCTGGATAAAAAAACAGCAGACAGGGAGGACGGACCTGGTAGGATTCGAACCCCAGACCTCCCGTTCGGAGTCCGCGCCTTGACGACCTCTGTCACCCATGGCGGTTTTGTACCAGTGATCAACATTTCAATGAGCAGTTAATTTATAAATAGGAAAGTATCTTTTGGCATTATTGGATTCCGCGCGTGTCAATGATTTCTTCTGCCATAAACGTGCACGGTAGATCGAAACGCTTGCAGAATAACAAAAAAAGAACATTAATTGTATTTAAGATAGATTTTATTTGTTGTCCTCTCGAAAGCTCAACACACTAGGTCTAACTTTCTCTAGTTTTTCGATTATTTCTTGAAATGAATCTCTTCATTCCATTATAGTTGTGGGAAGAAATGGACATCCGAGGAGCTATATCGGGTGAATATGGTGGATGCGCAAGGATTTTGAACGCAATTTCTTTTAATTTTTTATGACCGTTTGCATTTATATGAGACGTTGAATTTTAAAAGTTACAGGCAACTTTTTCGAAAAAAACTATAATCACGATAAAGCGATTTGAAGACATTAACAAATCATGTTTTTGTTGTTAGAAATTATTATTTTTATTATTATTATTATTAATAGTAGTAGTAATAGAATAATAATAATAATAATAATAATAATAATAATAATAATAATAATAATAATAATAGGAAATTACAGGGAATTTCAAATTGCACCGACGTTAATTAATTTTGCGAAAAACGCGAAATTCCGACGATATTCATAGAAAATAAGCAGTTTTAAATGTTGTTCCCCATTAGCAAATAAATAAATAAATAAATAAATAAGTGTGCGTGTGTGTTTCCCTTTTCACACAAAAATATACATGTGGAGAAAACACGGGAAACACTAGACATACTCATTCATTGCCTGCGATAAAATTGTGATCCGTGAAACAATACAATTAAATTTGGAAACAAAGTAATTAATTTTTTTAAAATGTGAAAAAGTACGAAATTTGTCGAGTTTTAAAGCATTCAATCAGTCTGGCATGCTTTCCATTGAAGAACTCGCAGTAGCTCAAAATATAGCAATTTCAAGTGTGACTCTTTCTCTGTGTTTTATCTTTATCTACGTTTATTATTAGTGTTAATGTGTTACATTGTTAATAGTGTTTCTTTATTTTTATTTTTCATTAATATTATATATATATATAATTTGAGACATAAAACCTTTATCTACTTCTTGTCCCTATTGTTTCTTCTGCTGCTTTTAATATTACATTTTTGAGGTTATTCCATTCCTCATTTATATCTTTAATTATTACCCTTTCATCTATATAATTTGTTGAATTTATTCCATTAATTTTACAATTTGTAACAACAATATATGCTCAATTTACAATAACTATAACTTGACATATATTTTTAACCTACTCTTTTTACTCTAGATCCTACCAGCGGCCTCCAAAATACAGTATCCTACCTCGTTAACCACGTGGCTGTCTACCTTCTTTTACTTTATTCCTATTTTGTTCCCACTTCCCTTAAACGTTATATAAAAACTCTTCCATTTTCTGAATGTTTTTTATACTCTTGTTACTTTTTGTCAGCCGTGTTTGGTATAATATCCTTAAACTCTCTTGTCGCAGGAAATGTATTTTATAGTATTTCCTTGGGTCGACATTATTTTTGCTTTGTAACTTCTTCCAATGTGTTGGGATTTTATTGTTGATTTTATTAAAAAATTGTCTGAATTTACATCGCACCTTCTGTGTACTTTGTGTCTTTTATTTGTACAGCTAATTTTTGGTTTGCTAATACATAATCTATTATTGACTTTGAACCTATCACGCACTATGTATTTCTTTATGTCTAAAGAAACTATTTGTTATTTTTGATGCATTAAAACCAGCAACGTTTCCCCGAATTTGCCATTTTCATTTTAAATTGTTTCGCCTTGTGCCCATTAAATTTTATCTATGGCTTGTTTTCCTATTCTGGCATTGAAATCTCCACAGACTGCTAAGAAATCCGAAATAAGTCAGGTGTAATTGAGAAAACTCAGTAGCGAAATAATGTCCCCTGGCCGAGTGCTGTACAGGGTACCTCAATAATAATAATAATAATAATAATGCTTCTAAAATGCTGTTTCTCTTTTGTAATATTTGTTTCCCTAATACCATACAGTAATGCCATAATTTATTTCATATCATTAATAAATAAAGTCGTAATTTGGATTGTTTAAAATTACTCTACTAGTTGGGGAATTCGCTTAGTTTATGCAGTTCTTGAGCAACGGACTTTTTTTTTTTTTTAAATTTTGACAATACCTCTTATAAAAATTTATATAAGGTAAACTGAAATTAACAAAATACTGTTGGAATATTCGCCAAAAAATTGCGTAGTTAGAAAAAAAAAAATACAAAAAATACCTATAATAATAGCCAAACAATTTTTTCTTAACTGTTTCCGAGAGTTGTTCCTTGTTCTTCTCGAGTGTTGTTGCCAAAGTCGTGTAGATTTTAACTCCATTTTTTATGTGGCCGTCACTTGAGTTCATAAAACTCAAAATTCACGGTAATCTCGTTTTTTACCATTACTAAAAACACTCAACATGAGTCATTTGAATGCTTGTCAAAACAGTTGCAGTGAATACGTAAAAAAGCTGCCTTAACAACGCAATAAGAATGATAATAATAAATAAAAAAATAATAACAACCACATGCTTCTGATTATATTTATCACTTGAAATGGAGTTGTATTTTTATAAAAAATTCACAAGACACGAAAATTGGGAGGAGAAAATCTCTAAACACTGTTGTTTTACTGTTAATATAGGATCTGAAAAGTTGTAATGGATAAACTATATTGTATATATAGGTATATTAACAAATACAATTAAAATTTGTGATTTGGTTTGGTGTATGCTACGGTAGAATGTTAATATTTAAACTTTAATTATATTTTGAACTGCGTAACATAAACCTAAAATTTCATTTCTTAAATATCGTTCTTAATTCTCAGGAAGTAAATGTACTAGCATGTACTCTCTGGTGATATCTGCATCTGTTCAATGCTCTCATTATGCTGTATATTAGAATGCTCTTTTACAAAAACCAATTTGCGTTAAGTTTATGATGTAATAAAAAGTTCGGAAAATTACGCTTATCTAATAATAAAATGAATATATAATCTTTCATTTTCTCTTAAAAATTACAAGCAGCCCAAATAAAACAAACGCTACTTAATTATCACTTGTTGCTCTTGTTGGCACTTTTATGAAACAGAAATAGATAAACGGATGCCATTTGAATGTCATTTGATTTTTATGCATCACTAAAATTGTTGTTTACTTACATAGGTTTGTTAATTATGCATTATAATGTGTAATTTTAAATTTTCCAGGGTGTATTACCTATCTTGCTTGAAGATGATTATTAATAATGCAATTAACCTGTATTTGCCGATAATTGTGGCGTTAATTTTTCATTTTAGGAACAGTTCCTTCATTATAGAATTGGAAAATGTTTTCTTTCTATGAACTTAGATACTAGGTAGTGACAGGGACACATTTTAAATACGAAAGTTTGCAATTTGTTTAGCTAATTGCGAATTTCCTTAAGCGAAAACTGCTATCATATTAGATGCAACGAAAGAATTTGATTACAACTGTCATTGTCCGTGTTACAGCGACCGTGGGAGCATTCCTGAGGTGGATAAGAAAGAGGGGCAAAGGGGGTGTCTTGTCGTCTAATTTCGCTTAGCTAGTCTAAGAAGCGGGTCGGGTGTCACACACACCGAAAGGGGGCTACGTGACAGCAAACAGATACATTTCGAAGCAAACAGTTCTCTCCGTTTACTTCGCGAGCTCTACATGAATGTACAGCGTTGTTAACATTATCAGTGAATTCTATCTGAAGAGAAAATAAAATATTAAATTGATTTGTCTTTACTACAGTCTGCTCTAGTTAATAAAAATATTATTACACTTACTGCGCTACTGCTAAGAATATTTAAGATATATGTTCCTTTAACTTTCTCTGAAAACCAGATATTACGATAATTTTAGCTTACTTTGGTATCACAACATTTGTAATTTTTCAAGATACGAAATCAAAAAATGTCGTCACACACGTAAACTAAGAGAATTTCTTTAAAAATTATTATAAAAGCCAAATTATAGCCTTTTTATTTATTGAAATGAAATAAGTTATGGTATTACTGTGTGATATTAGGGGAACATAATTAGAAATCTTACAATCTATGAGCAGTGTAAAAGAGAAATCACGTTTTTAGAATTTAGCATTGTTATTATTGAGAATTAAACCACAAAAATTAATAGTATACTATTAATTAAGCGAAATATATGACCTCTGACAGACAAAGCCATGCTCTCTGGATATTTTTAAACATTTTTAAATGTAACCATGTTTATGAACGGAGCCCTGGCTATAATCTTCACATTCGCTAAAATGGAGAGAAATAACAGAAAGTTGCGAGTTACATGCTGTATTTAAGAAGATGATGTCCATATGTTTCAATAAAATACAGTATGCTGAATTAATTTGTCATTTTATTTGAAAACAATAGAGAGAAAATTAAACGCAAGAACGCTTTTTAAATTTCGTTTTGCAAGTATACCCTTACTCCTAATGGTCCGATTTCCATACTTTTTGGAAAATATTTTTCTTGTTGTACTTAAATTATATATTCCGAATTTTGTTGTGAAAAAACAAACATTAGTAACATCAGAGCGAATTTTAAATTTTGGGTGTCAAGTAAACTTCCACTCCTAATGACCCGATTTCCCTGATGTTCAGAAACTATTTTTCTTATTTTATTTTAATGGCATATACTGGGCTTCCTCTAAAAAGGTTTAAAATTGCGGCCGCTAGAGCGATTTTTAAATTTCGCTTTAACCTCCACTCGGTTTCAGGTATACCCCTGCTTCTAATGTCCTGATTGTCCTAGTTTTCAGAAAATATATTTATTGGTTTATTCTAATGAAATATGCTGATTTTTGTTGAGGGGAAAGAAGTGCTACCGTTAGAGCGTTAACAGACACATACAATTCTTGACCTTGACCTTGGCAGTGCATATCTTGTCCACCAGCCGTTTACATTCACAGCAGATGCCTCCATGTATGATCCCAAATGCTAAGCAATTCTTCCAGGAAGGTAATTGTTTATCTTTCTGCTTTGCATCGCGTTTTCATTTAATGCTGTGTGTTTTCTTGGGGTTGCTGGCTCTTCCTGCCCTCACGTGGCTTAGGAATGTAAGGAATGATGGAATAAACAATTCGCTTAACCAAAGTGCCTAAAGGCAAATGTTACTTTTAAGCCTTTTAACCATTCTTCTCATTAACATACAACTTTTACACGAGTTGGGAATTTTAAAAATAATCCAATAAAATCAACACCGATTTATGTGAATTGCTCCATAATGTTAAGTTCCAGGTTTGCATTTTTGATCTCACATTGTGTCCTCCAGAACTCCTCCCTCACCCCTTTTTTTTTTTTTTATATAATTCTTTCTTTTCTTATTTTTAGGAATTTGTTTTTCTTCCTTTTAGCGAATTCCGAAGATATGTAGATAGCTATTGCGGCTGTACCCCTGAAATGATTTATCAAAATTTTTCTTCAAATCTCCGAAAGTGATCATGAAAAAAAAAAAAAAAAAATTTATATGAGGCATTTATAGTGTCGCTGCCATTTTCCTCCGAAACGATGGGGAAAATCAAAAAATGCTTCAGATAAAATTGAAGTGCTCTTAGGGGAACATACTTTAGTGACCTAAACTTACTCTCCTCTCGTTTCGGGAGAATATGACCGTGACATTACAAATGCCTCACTCTGTATATAGTGAGTGTGTCCGTTAACGCTCTAGTAGTCGCAATTATTTTTTCTCGACGAAACTCGGCATATAAGTATCAATTAACAAACGATTCGTCGAGCTTGTTAATCAGCAATTTGGACCATTCATTGGAGTGCGGGTTAATCTAGATCGAAAATTTAAAAAATTAAAATAAATAAATAAATAAATAAATAAAATCGCTCTAGCGGTCTCAATTTTTTTTCCTCAGCGAAACTTAGTACATTTCTTTAAAAAAATTTGATAAAAGTAGTTTCCGAAAATCAGGGCAATCGGGACATTGAGTGGGGGTACCCTGAAAACCGACTGCGGGTTAAAGCAACATTTAAAAATCGCGGTAGAGGTCGTAATTTTAATTTTTTGAAGGAAATGCAATTTTCGTCAAATAAGAAAAATAATTTCTAATCAGTGAAATCAGATTATTAGGAATAGAGGTTTACCTGAAACCCAAAGTTTAAAAATTACTCAAGCTCTCCAAAAAATCACCCCTCTAATGTTATGAGCAAAGGGGTGAATTGCACCACCGTTATGAGTTGTGTAGAAGAGGCCATAATTCGTTCTGAGAAATCTGCCATCTATACACAAAGTTTCAAAATGTAAATGTTTTATAGTGTTTTCATACCCAAACGGGTCATCCTGTATATATCTACGATAGAAATAGTTATTACATAAGTCTGTAAAGCTAGAAACCTTTTTTTAGACGAGGGGCATAGTAATCTTTAAGAGCTTTTAGTACCATTGTTTATGTCAGAATCTCTCTAACGTACTGCAAATACTTTCAAATGGAATGCGCTAACTTGCTGCCTAGCTTCTAGCGCAATTTCATGCAACACAAACTGGAAACAGCCACACACATAAACATTACGTTCTACAGAAATTCATTACCTGATATTTTAATCCAAAGGTACTGCTGGTAGCCGTTCTGTGACGTCACCATTACCAGTTAACCCATTGTTGCCTTTTTTCAGCATGTTGCACGCAGGATTCCCCGTCTTTTTGTGTCCTTTTGTCAATTTCTTTGTAAACAAGTCGATTTACGTCTTTCCGTTTAAAAGTGGTGTTTCTGTTTGTCACACTATGTTTTATTTGAGCCACAAGAGCTCAATTGGGTTGAGAGGTAAGGAAGAAGGTGTCCCTTTCCATTAGCAAGTAATCCAAATGATACATTTTTACTTTTTTCCCTTTTTTTTTAAAGAAAGTACCCGATGCAATAGCTCAGTTTTGGTTTCTGGTGCCAAAAATTCAATCCCCCATTTTGTAACCATGGCATAATTTTGTATTTTCTGTTGTATTTGCAATTTTATTTTGAACATCTGCATGGTATGGTGCATAATTTATTATTATTATTATTATTATGAGCCGGATGCTTTTCCCAATGTACACCCTTTGGCCCTCCCCCAAAATAGTCATCCCCAGATCCTAAGTGTCGACCGCAGAACTTTGGGGACGCTCGTAAACACTGTATTACAAGCGCATGCGGCGACTGGCACACTGCATTGATCGCTTTACCTGTAAACGTAATAGACTCAATCCTAAATATCTGGAAATAGTACGTTTGGGTAGAGTAGCTGCGGCCGAGCAGTTTAGAAGGCATTGCTTTTGTGTGTAAATTCCTGGGTTGAAATTCCCTATAATTTTTACAATGGTTTTATAAATATACATCGTGGTGTCTTCATATCATGTTATTTTAACGTATTATTTTAGTTTTATTACACTACCTATGTGCACATAAAAACGTAAACATAAACTAACGTAATCTTTACAAATAACTAAATAAATACATGAACAGAAACATTTATGTTCAAGTGAAATCACACAGAAATTAACACAAATTAATACCTTCAGCATGTATAACTACCCTCAATCTTCGGGGGTATAGATGATATCAGATTTCTACAATGGTGTGGGCGAGAGGCTACAACATTCTAGACTTCTTGAAATTGTGTCCATAAGTCATCATTTGTCCTTCGTGTATGTGCAGCATATTGCATTTAGATAGAACAGATGCTGAGGGAAATATTATAATATTCATTATAATGTATGTCAACGTTATGCTTTCTGTGTATAGGAAACTAATTTGTTACAAAGTGCTTCATGCCTGGAGGCGAACCTGCGCTCTTAACCACGGCATCATTGCACACTCTGCCACAGAGCTAACGGAACACACCGCAACCATCTTTGGTGCATTCCGTGCTGCAGCGACTACATTCACAGCTTTGCTGGATACCTTGTGAACCGCGCGCTATAACGGGTAGGACTTAGAAGAATTTTGCGTTCAAGAGATGACTCCCCCCTCCCCCCAGGCCATCCATTTTGTAAGAGTCTTGCTAGATTGAGTTTTTTGTGTGGTTTTTTATTCATCTAAATCTCGTGTAAGTAAAATACAGGTCTCGCTATAGACATAAATTCGAATTTCGTGCATTTTATGTAAAAATATTATCGTCGGTGCAATAATTTCCCTCCTCTCCATTAAAAATTTAGCCGAACAATTGTCTATTTATATGTGAGCCCTAAACTTCACGGTATTCTATGGGTGGACAAATTGGAAGTAGTGTATGATATTTTAGTTCCTAAAGCGTCAAGTACTTTTTGTACCGTTGGAATTTCTCCATTCTAATACAGTCCTTGTCACAGTCACTTAAGTTTATAGATCCAATATGTTATCTAGGCGACACAAAAACTGTAGTACCACTAGGATCAAACTTTCTAGCCTCACCGCATAAAACAAACAAACAAAAAATACATACACAAACTCTAAACGTGTTTTACTTAGAGACTGTTCTCGCACTAAAAGAAATCAACAACTGACTTGACGACACACTTCCTTCGAGATTTTGCAAAAGCAGCACCCGATCCTGTTGCACGCCTTTCTGAGAAACGTAATGGAATCACACATGACGTAACTGAAAGGAATTGTTACAAAATCCTGTGCAGGAAGTCCTTAAGCATAAACATTTCTTGGAAGGAAGTGCGAATTAGTTTACAATTTTAATAAACAAATTAACACCCGTATTATTAAAAAGATATTTAAATGACCTTAATAAAGTGTATTTAAATAAGTACAAGGAAGCACCAGTTTTTGAAGAATATGTGTTCCTTTAGTTTTATAAACCCGGCCGTTCATAAAGCTAAAAAAGTCCGTCACGCAGGAACTGAGTCAACTAAGCGAATTATTTACCAACCTCAATAACTTTAAAAATGAATATAAAATCCTAATTAGGCTTCGTTAATTAATAAAATTAAAAAAGTTAGGCTTTACTGTGTGGTATTAGGGAAACAAAATTAGAATTCTCGCAATCTATGAGTATCACAAAAAAGGAACAATCTTTTTAGAATAATAATAATAATAATAATAATAATAATAATAATTATATATTATTATTATTATTGAGATTAAACCACAAAATTAATGGTATACTATTAATTAAATAAAATACATTACCACTGTTAGACAAAGCTACACTGTGTGGGTATTTTTAAACATTTTTAAATGTAATCATGTTATAAATTGAGCTCTTGATATCATCTTTACATTCGCTAAAATAGAGAGAAATAACACAAAGTTTCGAGTTACATTGTGTATTTAAGAAGATGATGTTCATATGTTTCATAACACAAAAGCATGTTACTACTTAAAAACAACTACAATGCACTAAGCAAATATACAGGATCAACAATAAACAAAGGAAATTTACATCGATTTTCATTTGCTAGGAAATTAAATTTAAATGTTATTGTAGCAAAAATATATAACGCAAACGTTTTCTGAAGGTTATTACATAGCGCTCTTACATACAAATATAATTCTCAAACACATTTTAGATTAATATTTCACACCTGCTATCTTCACAACGATGTTTTTATTAAATATAATACATATGCATCGTTACAAATATAGTTTGTATGCAAAATTAATTTATCATTTTATTTTAAAACAATAGAGAGAAAAATAAACGCTAAAACCATTTTTAAATGTGAGTTTTCAAGTATGCCCCTATTCCTAATTGCCCGATTTCCCTGATTTTGATTTTCATAAAGTATTTTTCTTATTTTATTTAAATGGTATACACCGATTTTCTTTGCGAAAAAAAATGGGACCGCTGAGGGATATTTAAATCCCCCCCCCCTCCCGCTTTAGGTGAACCACACCTCCAATAGTGTGATTTTGCTGGTTAACGAACTGGACGAATCTTTTATTAATTGATGGTTATGTGCCGGGTTTCGATGAGAAAAAACAAAAATATTCTACCGCTAGAGTGTTAGCAGATATATATTAGCTGAATATTAGCTAAATATACAGGACACGTTAGCTTTCTTTCTTATTGCGCTATTACTGATGTGTGTCCTAACGGAATATTAATTCAATTGCCATTGTCCGCTATAGCTCCTAGCACTCATAGCCAATTTCACTTATTTAGGCATCATATCTCCCAACAATTTCTACGGATGATCCTTAATAATTGTCAATATTTGCAGCAATTTCATTTGTCTAAATTAATTAGTTTTATTAAAATTATTTTGGCATGTTCTCCTAAATATATTACCACAGTTAATAGTATCTTGATGAGTGCTAATAAGTTATTAAGTTCCCTCAAAAAGAAACATCTTCTTAAACTATCGCGGTTATATTTACAATATTTAAGAGCAGGTATTCCTATTCAGTTTACAGCATCTTTTTTCCAAAACTTTTCCCCGCCGCTCGTAGCGTCAGCTCCTGACTTGGCTTCTATTTTCAATTTACCTCATCCATCTAAATTTTACTCTGGTACTGCATACCAGCAGCCCAATAGCAAATGTACCCCTTGTACATCTCCTACTAGTAATATTGCGGTTGTTAATTTATCTTCTATTTCACTTTCTGATGCTGATACATAGCTTTTGCAAAAAGGATTATCTTTTGCCTCAACTCCCAAATTTAATCGCCTTAAATTTGTTTCTGATGGCGTTAAATTTTGCCGTAATTTAAGATGGCGTTACTATTGGCATACTAAATCTTCTCAGCCTACTTCAAATGTTACTCCTTGCCTTCTCAAATTTCGTTCTCCCTCCAAACTTGAACCTCCTTCTTTACCTTCTAGCCATCCTTTAGAAATGTTTATTAACAGATTTTTAACTTCGATCAGTGATTCTAAATTTCTAGATAAGATCACTCCGAAAGACAACTTAACTTTACGTGAGAAATCAGCACTTAAAAGGCTATCTAATAATCCTGATGTTATTATTCTTCCAGCTGATAAAGGGTCCTCAGTAGTACTACAGGACACTTCTTCCTACAATGCTGAAGCTTACCGACAGCTTCAGGATGTCACTTATTATGAACTATTGCCTTCCGACCCAACAGTCAATTTTAATGAAGAAATAGCTTCTTTAATTGCTTCTTCAGGTACAGCTGAAGGACTTGGTACTCAAGATATCACTCTTCTTACTCCTCATGTCCCTCGTACTCCCACCATATATTTTCTCCCTAAAATTCACAAAGAGAACTGTTCAGGCCGCCCAATAGTAGCCAGCTTCGATTCTCCCACTGAACGTATTTCCGCTCTAGTAGATTGTTTGTTACAGCCATTTGTTACTTCTAGGCCATCCTATATCAAAGATTCCTTCCATTTTTTGAGTTTACTAAAGAAAGTTGACCCTTCGGCACATTCTGACATACTTCTTGCCACTATCGATGTGACGTCACTCTATACTAACATCCCCCGTCATGAAGGATTAGCTGCCGTTAAACATTTCTTGAACTCTCGAGCACCTCCTCATATCCCATCCACAGATTTCATTTGTCATCTTGCTTATCTGGTCCTCACTCGCAATGCGTTTAGTTTTGATAATAAACATTATCTGCAAATTAGAGGTACTGCGATGGGCAACAGGATAGCGCCTTCTTATGCCAATCTTTTTATGGCTCGCTTAGAGGAGGAATTTCTTAAGTCAGAACCTTTGGCACCATTATTATGGCTAAGATATTTGTGCTTTGGACTCATGGCTCAGAATCTCTCGAGCAGTTCCTCCCTAATCTTAACTCCAAGTTTTCAGTTAAGTTCACTTCTTCTGTCTCTCCCAATGCTGCTACGTTCCTAGATATTGATATTTCTTTATGTAATGGCTCTTTTCTTACGTCTGTGCGTATTAAGCCTACCAATTTACAACAGTATCTTCATTTTGATAGCTGTCATCCCTTGCATATCAAAAGATCTATTCCTTTTTCTCTTTCAATCCGTGGTCATCGTCTTTGTAACAACTTTTCATCTCTTGACAAGTATATTAAAAAGCCAGCTCAAAAGTTCCAAGACCAAAATTATCCTTCCGCTCTTTTAAAATCCCATATAATCCCAGCGCACAAAACTTTCCAATGCAAATCTAAAACTTCTAATAAGAAATTCATCAACCTTGTTACTACTTATATGCCTGGAATTGAAAGCATCAGACCTATTTTGAAAGAATGTCACGATACTTTGTTAATGCATCCATCTTTAAATGGTTTTTTTAAATTTGTACCCCGCCTTACTTTTAGAACACCCCCTAACGTTAAAAGTATATTTCGCCGAAACCTATCTCCTCCGTTTACCACGTCCCTTTGTTTGCTCATATCCTTGCCAACGTCCTAAATGTAAAACCTGTGCACTAATTATGCCGTGCAAATCATTCCACAGTCCTAATTTATCCAAGGAATTTAACATTTCTTCATTTGCTACTTGTTCCTACAAGAACGTCGTATATATGTTATCTTGTAAGGTTTGCAAAGCATTTTATATTGGTTTAACTTCTACTGTTGTTTCGCTACGCATGAACAATCATAGACGTTCTGTTAAAACCAAGTCTCCCTTGCCGGTTGCCCAACATGCCTTATCTCACTTTAAAGATTTTGATGATGCTTTTAGTCTAACTCTTATTGATGCGTTACCGACACAATGCTCTGAAAGTTTACTCAGAGATAGAGAAATGACAGTTATATTTTTACATAAAGCGCGTACACCACTTGGTTTAAATCTTACATATTAGTTGTTATCTTCCCACACACTCATTTCTAGTTTCATCTGCTTCCATGCATAACGTTACCTTCGATACTCAATATTTACTTTTATCTCTTTCACTTGTCTAGCTTTTTGCCATTGAAGAACTCGCAGTAGTTCGAAATATAGCAAGTGTGACTTTTTCTCAGTGTTTTATCCTTATCTACTTTTATTATTACTGTTAATTTGTTACATTGTTAATAGTGTTACTTTATTATTATTATTTTTCATTTATATATATATATATATATATATATATATATATATTCATTGCCATTTCCGATACCTAGTAGATAGAATCAATGGAAATTTGAAGAAAAATTTCAAAACACCTTTTAATTTAACAACCGCACAAAATACACGAGTTCCACTTTTTTCAACGTTTGTTGCTAAATCACACATCCAAATTGTTTCCCTCAAACACAGTATTGACGGCCTCGCTTAAACCGTAATTTTACAATAGAATTTTAGTGTCTTATTTTTCTCCAACATTTATACCTGTGTTTCCTTATTTTGGGAACAACTGCACTTACTATTAAAAGAAACTGCGATAAATGGAAGGCATACAAAATGGTTATTTTTTCAATGAGAATACGGTCGCCATACTGTTAAATGTGGTACCAGCAGTTTCTCCAGCTCCGACCAAATATATGGGAATATTTACTCGTCTGCTTGCGCTGAAATATTCTGGTTTTCACAGACATGAAAAATGCAGTCTGTACTTTCCTCTCAGATAGATTATTACGTAGTGTAAATTGCATTTGCAAGAGGAGATCTGGAGAAAGCGCAAGTGCTGTTGCTATTTGCAAAGTGACCGCAGTTATTAAATAAACAAGTTCACATTTTGTTTAGCTGTGCTTCAAAACTTCATTAAACAGAGTAACTTATACATTAATAATATAAAATCCTGGTGTATGAAACATTTACCTCCTTACTTATTTTTAACTATGAATTATTTAAGTTCAAAATGGCAACCCTCCCCCCATCAAAAAAATAATAACCTTTGCTGAAATGACCGCCACATCAAATGTTTTCTTAACACAAGAACCTCTTTGAAGCATTTGTCTGCAATAAGGGAAAGGTATACACATCTAAAGTTGACATTTTCAAATAAAAATACCGGTAGAATAAACAAGAAACAAAGCTTTGCCCAATTACGCCGTGCCATATAGGCAACTTCTGTTGCCTTTATACAGTACGGCAGTAGTAGCAGCAGCAGCAGCAGCAGCAGCAGTAGTAGTAGTAGTAGTAGTAGAAGTAGCAGCAGCAGCAGTATTAGTATTAGTAGTAGTAGTAGTAGTAGTAGTATTAGTAGTAGCAGTAGTAGTAATAGTAGTAGCAATAGTAGTAGTAGTAGTAGTAGTAGTAATAGTAGTAGTAGTAGTAGTAGTAATAGTAGTAGTAATAGTAATAGTATTAATAGTAGTAGCGGTGGTGGTAGTAGTAGCGGTGGTGGTAGTAGTAGTAGTAGTAGTAGTAGTAGTAGTAGAAGCAGTAGTAGTAGTAGTAGTAGTAGTAGTAGTAGTAGTGGTGGTGGTGGTGGTGGTAGTAGTAGTAGTAGTAGTAGTAGTAGTAATAGCATTGGTGGTGGTAGTAGTAGTAGTAGTAATAGTAGTAGTAGTAGTAATAGCATTGGTGGTGGTAGTAGTAGTAGTAGTAGTAGTAGTAATAGTAGTAGTAGTAGTAATAGCAGTGGTGGTGGTAGTAGTAGTAGTAATAGTAGTAGTAGTAGTAGTAGTAGTAGTAGTAGTAGTGGTAGTAGTAGTGGTGGTGATGGTAGTAGTAGTAGTGGTGGTGGTGGTAGTAGTAGTAGTAGTGGTGGTGATGGTAGTAGTAGTAGTGGTGGTGGTGGTAGTAGTAGTAGTAGTAGTAATAGTAGTAGTGGTAGTAGTAGTAATAGTAGTAGTAGTAGTATTAATAGTAGTAGCGGTGGTGGTAGTAGCAGTAGTAGTAATAGTAGTAGTGGTAGTAGTAGTAATAGTAATAGTGGTGGTAGTAGTGGTAGTAGTAGTAGTGGTGGTGGTAGTAGTAGTAGTAGTAGTAGTAGTAGTAGTAGTAGTAGTACTAGTAGTAGTACTAGTGGTGGTAGTAGCAGCAGCAGCAGCAGTAGTAGTAGTGGTGGTGATGGTGGTGGTAGTAGTAGTATAAGTAGTAGTACTAGCAGCAGCAGTAGTAATAGTAGTAGTATAGTAGTAGTGGTGGTGGTAGTAGTAGTAGTAGTAGTAGTAGTAGTAGTAATAGTGGTAGTAGTGGTAGTGGTAGTAGTAGTAATTGTTGTAGTAGTAGCAGTAGTAGTAATAGTAGTAGTAATAGTAGTAGTAATAGTAATAGAAGTAGTAGCAGTAGTAGTAATAGTAGTAGTAATAGTAATAGAAGTAGTAGTAATAGTCGTAGTAGCAGTAGAGTCCTATAGAAGTAGTAGTAGTACTATAGTAGTAGCAGTAGTAGTACTATAGTAGTAGCAGTAGCAGTAGTAGTAGTAGTAGTAGTAGTAGTAAGAGTAATAGTAGTAGTGGTGGTGGTAGGTGGTAGTAGTATTAGTATTATTAGTAGTAGTAATAGTAGTAGTAGTAGTAGTAGTAGTAGTAATAGTGGTGGTGGTGGTGGTAGTAGTAGTAGTAGCAGTAGTAGTAGCAGTAGTAGTAATAGTAGTAGAATAGTAATAGTAGTATTAATAGTAGTAGCGGTGGTGGTAGTAGCAGTAGTAGTGATAGTAGTAGTAGTAATAGTAATAGTAGTAGTGGTGGTGGTAGGTGGTAGTAGTAGTAGTAGTAGTAGTAGTAGTAGTAGTAGTAGTAGTAGTAGTAGTAGTAGTGGGTGGCAGTAGTAGTACAAGTAGGTGTATCCTTATTGTATAAAATTCTATATACACATTACAAATATTTTATGCACGGGTCGTAAGCCGTACATGCTTGTGTATGTTACATAATTACAAATAATAATAAGTTTAATAATAATTAAAAATGGAAATAGTCATATTTACAGATATTTATAATTATATTAGTGTTATTCCGTAATAAACAGAAAATAAATTGCTTCTTGCTTCGGGGACATTGGTTAGCAAAATTAACGTATTCTATCAATTGATGTTCGCAAACAAGTCCCAGAATGCCAATCGACCTCTAATTTATAAAAGTTTTCTGGAAACGCGTTTTTCTCAAGTGTTTCCAGCCGGTATATTCGGCCAGAATACCCATTCCTCATCCCTTCCATGAGAAGGGCAGATTCTCTCACCAGAACTATCCGTTATTTTTTGAGTCTTCCAATTTCCCAGTCTCTAAGCTAAAGGAGACTTTCATGTTACATTCTGCCTCGATTTCCTGCCAGCTGATATGCTCTAGCCTTGTTCTAACTTACTACATTGCCTCGTTTCCATTATGTTTGTCCAAAATGTGTCCCTCATATATGCGTAATCTTTCTCCGATGTAATTAACCTGAACACTTTCACAGATTGAGTTATTATTTTCCACATTTCGGCTTTGTCTTTCTTCGTAATTTTGACGGAGAATAGCCCAGATAGCTCTTCTTTATACTAATTAATTAAATGCAGCAATGTCACTTTGTTTTGAATACTATGTGGCAAAACATGATGCTATTTCTTGGCTTAAATATACGATTTAAAATGCATGCCCCGCATCAACAAACAGTCCACAGAGTAATAAATATCCAACAGCCTTCTCCATGCTCGGTTAAAGTCGCTACACTAGTAATTTTGACAAGTGACTAACGACCAAATTTTACGATTCTGCCATTGTGGAACCTGTCACTTTTTTTTTTTTTTGTGCAGCAAATTTGTTGGTGTCAAATATCGTAGGCATATACTATTTTAATATCTCTTCTTTATAGAATCTCTCATCTTTCCATATATTGCTTGCTGCATATACCTACTCCATATATGTTAGTTGAGAATGTACCACAGCTAATATATAACCATTGATCCGTTTTTCAGAAGTCGCCTCTTTTAGTCTACGAATAATTCCCAATATTGAAGAATTTTTTTCCTGTTATGTTCAATATGTGTCTCATGTCACTGTACTATCAAATGACGCAACAATATACATTTAGAGGGAAACTTGTTTCAATTAAGTCTACGAACATTTACCACACTGCCTTGATGATGTGCATACTTGCCCGTAAATGTGAACAATTTACAGTTAAATTGGGGAAATATTTTTCCCCTAATGACATCGCTGTCCTTTCAGGCTTGTAGGATGTTTTCCCACACTGACGAGAGTGTAGCCGACTTCTCAGGTTGGGATGTCTGAAAGACGCCGTTGCGTCTTGATAGCTGTCGGGGGGATAGATGATAATTTGGCAAAATAAAATCCGGGGACTTTGTGACCCAAGTCTCCCAAACATTCACTTTAAGACCAAGGGGAAAACTGACCCAATTAGGAATCGAACTCCAGTCCCGCTTAAAAAGCACGAATGCTATCATTAGAAGGTCTGTTACAGAGCAACAAGGCAAATAACCAGTAATTGTGAACATTTTCTGCTGTAACCATAATAAGGTTGAAATGTATTTTATTAGGTTGGCATGTATATAATTAGTTTGACATGTATTTAATTATGTTGGTATGTAATTAATTAAATTGAAATGCATTTAATTAGACTGAAATGTATGTAATTAAATTGAAATGTTTTTATTAGTTGATTAGTATATTTGACACGTATTTAATTAAGTTGAGTTGTATAAAATTAGATTGACATGTATTTTATTAGGTCGATATGCATTTATTAAGATGAAATGTATTTAATTTGATTTAAGTGCATATAATTAGGCTGATATGTATATTTAATTAGATTTAAATGTATGTAAATAAATTGAAATGAAATGTATTTAATAGCTCGATAGGTATTTAATTAGGTTGACACGTATTTGTTAAGGTTGAAATATTTTTAATTGTGTTTAAATGTTTTTAAATAGGTGATATATTATGTTACCATAAATTTAATTACGCTAACCCATATTTAATTTGATTGACATGAATTTAATTAGGTTAAAATGTATTTAATGGTATGTACATGAATTTTATTAGGTTGGCATGTACATATATAATTAGGCTGGTACGTTGAAATGTATTTAATATTGTATTGACATGTATAACGGTAGTACAAACTGTAAATGTTGTAATTGCCACTTCCAATTGCAGATGTAATAAATATATGCATATGACAACTGTATATTGTAGTATAAAAACAATGCGATTGTATTCTGCATAGTCTTTCCAATTAAAATTGAACTATTTTGTATGCCATGTTAAGCAAAATTACAAAAAAAAAAAAAAAAAAAAAAAAAAAAAAAAAAAAAAACACACAAACAAACAAAAAAAAACCGGCATGATGTATTTAAAAAAATGCAATACAAATGCTAAAGAAAACGATAGATGGGACATATCGTACACGAATCAGTAAAAGTCCATCTACTTATGAAAAAAGTTTATTTTGTTCGTCAGGATTTATTTATTCGAGTAGGTAATGTTGGGCTAGGTGTTTTCAACTGCAAACTAAAGTTCACAAGATGATTTCATTTGTATGTTATCTCTTTCCCAGCAGAATTGTATCCGCACTCCTGCGTTAACCGTCAGTTTCCAGGAATGAAGACCTGGCAGTCGCCATAAAGTGACCTGGTCGAGCATTCCTTCGAGTAACTCAACGCGTAGTCTGCTTGCTTCCTGCTAGGGTAGAAAGTTACGCAACGTCATTGTTATCAGAACGCTGACACATACATCACGCCATCAAACATTTAATACCTCACAACAAGCATTCAGGCTATACTACACCCCAAGGACCGTTAAGGCGAGGACTCTTAGTTCGATTCCCACCAGGACCGTCCTCCCTGATTTGAGTTTTTTATTTTTTCAGTCTTCATTAATGGCAAATGCAGGGGAGTTACCGTAAACTTAGGCTTGGAACTTTTTCTTCCTTAAAAAAGGAAAATTATTTCCCAGTTTTCATTTCACCTCATGTCTGTATATAGTCGGTCCTGGTGGTGTAGTGATAACCATTGCCTTCTAAATCCCAAGATCGTGGGTTCGATCCCAGTCAGGATCGATGGATTTTTTCGGGCGTAAAAATCCTAAGTTCTTCCTTCGGAAGGGAAGTAAAGCCGTGGGTCCCGTGTCGTACATTTACGGCACGATAAAGAACCTCAAGCCTGAAAAAATGAGGTCTCTGAGTAACATTTGACGCCCTGAATTGAATGGGACGCTGATGACTTGATATGTTAAAGAGCGTCCGTAAATAAACCAAATCAACATCTCATGTATCGTCAGTATCTACCGTCTGTGATGCCTTAATAGTAAAAACGGTAGTTAAACACCATTAAAAAGGCTGTACGGCTGGTAATAATTAAATACTCCTTTTTAATCATTTAACATCCATATGATGCAATAGATTTCGTCAAAAGTCACAGTTTAATTTTCCGTGACATAACATAAGAACAAATTTTCAACAAGCAAATACAATAAAATACAACGATTGAGTTAGACTACAGCAAATATAATTACAAAAAAGATACCATCTGTAAGCAAATCATATCCCACACAATAAATTATATGCAGCTTAAATCATCATCAAACTCATTTATACTGTACAACAGTACATTTTTGAAAGTTTTCATGCTCATATTTCTTATTTGTGGTGGGGGTTTATTGTATAGTCTTACACCCATAGTTTATGACTATTTATATAGACAATTTTATGTACGAAACATCCAGGTCATTTATACATACCGGCTGAATCATCTAAAACTTCACCGCGATATTTCTGAAACGGAAGGGGCTGCTTTCACATAATTAAAGTTTAGGGAAGAGCTGTTAATTGCAGCCCATACACAGATGCTAATAATTATTAGAATGCGTATTTCTTGAAATAAGTTGCATTTTTTTCAAACGGAACAATGTCTAATGACAATAAGAAAATAACTAGAGGAAATTAGAATGTCAATGATGTTTTCTTTCATGGTTGTAATGAAGTAGTTTACGAGATATAGTAATATGAACATTTTAAATATCTATAACCTGCTCATTCATCATATTTGACACTTTAGACATTTCTCTGTGGGGAAAACCAAAAGACACTGTCTACAACAACATGCCGAATACACCAGAAGATATGAAACGACGTATTACAGCTGCCTGTTCTGAAACTTCAGCTGAAATGCTGCAACATTGCTGTTGCTGGTGGTCTTCTTTTTGGCCGTAACTTGTGAAAGTCAGTTTTCTTCTTCTTCTTCTTCTTCTTCTTCTTCAGAATTCATAGAATTTGTTTATTCACTTTCATATTTCTTATGAGAGTGCTGGCACATGGTACATAAGAACACACAAGCACAAAAGGCAACATCTGTTTTTTGCAAGTACAGAAAGAAAGAAAGAAAGAAAGAGGGAGGGAGGGAGAAAAAAACACACACACACCTACACACTAAATAAAAAATGTTCGTCAAGCAGGTACTGCGTAAACTAAGCGAATTCCTCAAAAAGTTGAATAATTTTAAAAAAGTAATATAAATCCAAATAAGGTCTTACTAATTAATGAATTGAAATAAGTTATTGCATTGCTGTGTGGTATTAGGGGAACAAAATTTCAATTCATGCAATCTATAAGTATTAACAAAAGAAAAAAAAAAACATTATTATTAATTAAATAAAATATATGACAACTGATAGACAAAGCTGTACTGTGTGGGTATTTTTAAACATTTTTAAATGTAACCATGTTTATGAATTGAGCCCTTGATACCATCTTTACATCACTTAAAAAGAAAACAATAACAGAAAGTTTCCAGTTACATTGTGTATTTAATATGATGTTCATATGTTCCAGTAAAACAAAAACATAATACTATTCAGAATTAATTACAATGTACTACCAAATATACACAGACAACAATAAATAATCGAAAGTTTAATCTATTTTCATTAATTTGGTATCACAGTCATTATTAATAATATTTACGAGTATATAAATTTGGAACACAATTTATGAAGAAAATTATTAAGCTCATTAGACGTTTTCAAAAATTTTGTCTGGCTTATGTTCGTGTCCAGTTGCCGCCTTTTTTTTTAATCCGTTATTTTTTACGTTTATTAACAGTCTTTTGTACTAAAATAATAATTTCCAATTTCTTGTTTTTGAATTTTTATATCTATTGAGACCAGTAGAATACCGCTATGGGTGGCCGAGTCGTTAAGGCGCGGATTCGTGAGCGCGTGGTCTGGGGTTCAATTTCCGCCAGGACCGTTCTCTCTGACTGAGGTTTTTTTCCAGTAGTCATAAAAGGCAAATAACAGGGGAGTACTCTAAATTTAGGTCTGGGACGTTTCCCTCTTTAAAAAACTCCTTTTCCAATATATCATTTGGTCTCATGTATCATCAGTGTCCACAGCCTGTGAGGCCTCAGCAGTGAAAATGGACGTTAAACACTTTTAAATAATTAATAGAATACTCCAGATTTAGCGGAAGTGCGAGGGATAGTCAATAACTACTGATAACGCTTTTTTTACTTAGAAGTATAGATACACTGGACAGAATCAAGGTTGGTGTAGTCTTTTTTGAAGTAGTCCCCTTTGATTTGTATGTACATGATCCAACTTGTCTGCCAGACTTGGAAAACAATTTAAAACTTTCTTCTATGTCATCTTCTGAACTTCCGCAGTATTTAAACGACAGCTGTTGGTGAACCCAAATACTTGGCCCCGCAGTTCGTTTTTGAGATGAAGGAACTGAAAAAGTTCATCACGAAGGAGTTGCGCAAACTAAGCGAATTCCTCAGCAACTTAAATAACTTTAAATGAAAATGGAAATAAAATCCAAATTAGACCTTATTAATCAATGAAATGAAATGAGTTATGGCATTACAAATCACATTTTTAGAATTATTATTATTATTATTATTATTATTATTATTATTGTTTTTGTTGTTGTTGTTTTTGTAGACATTAAATCACAAAAATTAATGGTGTACTATTAATTAAATGAAATGTATCGGCACTGATAGACAAAGTTATACTGTGTGGACATTTTTAAAAAAATTAAATATAACCATGGTTATGAATCGGGCCCTTGGTATCATCTTTACATTCAATAAAACAGAGAAAAATAACCGAAAGTTTCGAGCTATATTGCGTATTTATGAAGATGATGTTCATATGTTTCGATAAAACAAAAACTTATTACTATTATATATATATATATATATATATATATATTACTATTTAAAAATACTACCATGTACAAATCAAATAAAAACAATTGAAAGTTATATCGATTAGCATTGGCTTTGAAATTTTATTTAAATATTATTGTAATAAAAACATGTGACGCAACCGTTTTCTGAAAGTTATTACAAAGCGTTCTTAAATACAAATATAATTTTCAAACATATTGTATTAATATTTCACATCTATCTCCACGACGATACTTTTATTAAATGTAATATGCATTATTATACATACAGTTTATACGCTGAGTTAATTTATCTTTTTATTTTAAAACAAAAGAAAGAAAATAAAACGAAGAATACTTTTTAAATTTAGGTTTTCAAGTATATCCCTACCCCTAAAGGTCTGTTTTTCCTAATTCTCGGAAACTACTTCTTATTTTATTTAAATTGCATATTTCGAACTTTTATGTGAAGAGACCAACATTGGGGCCGCTAGAGCAATTTTAAAAGTTTGAGTGTCAGGTAAACCCTGACTCGTAATGGCCTGATTGTCCTCGTTTTCAGAAACTATTTTTCTTGATTTTTTAAAAGGTACATACCGAATTTGCGAAAGAAACAAATATTGGTGGCGCAAGAGTAATTTTTAAATTTTATGTTTCAGATAACCCCCCACTCCTATTAATCTGATTTCACTGCTTTTCATAAACTATTTGTCCTATTTTATTTCAATCGCATATACCGAGTTTCGTTGAGAAAAAATATAAAAGTATGGCCCTTGAGCGATTTTTTTAATTTCGCTTTAATACCTACTCTTTAAATTTCCGTTTACAGCTATACCCCCACTCCTAATGGCTCGATTTCCCTAATTTTCGGCAAAAATATTTTTTAAATGTATTTAAATTTATTTTGTTCATTATACATAACCATTGTTCATTAGAGGGATTTTTAGGTTTCAGGTAAATCCGATTTTTTTTTCATTTGGCTTATTTAAGGACGCTCTTTGACATCTCAGGTCATAAGCGTCCATTCAAATCAGGGCGTGAAACGGCCGATAAATTTTGCTCAGAGGCCTCTTTTATCAGGCTTCAGGTCCTTTATCATGTCGTAAATGTACGGCACGGGATCCATGGCTTTACTTCCTTCGCATACTTAGGATTTTTAAGCCCGAAAAAATCCATCGATCCTGACCGAATTTGAATCCGCGATCTTGGGTTTAGAACACAAATATGGTTACTATTACACCACAAGGACCGACCCGATTTCCCTGCTTTTCAGAAACTATTTTTCTTGTTTTATTTAAATGGTATATACAGAGTTTCGTTACGAAAAAACAAATATTAATTCTGATAGAGCGATTTTTAAACTCCTCCCTCTAATAGATCGATTTCATTGGTTTTCAGAAGTCATTTTTATTATTTTATTTCAATCGCATACACCGAGTTTCCTTTAAAAAGTTTAAATTGCGGCCGCTAGAGTGATTTTTATATTTCGTTTTAACCCCCACTGCTAACGGCCCGATTGCCCTAATTTTCGTTAAGTATGTTTATTTAAAGCAATATGCCGATTTTCGTTGGGGGAAAAATTGCGGCAGCTAGAGCGATTTAAAATGTTTCGCTTTAGGCTAACCCCCATCCCAATTGTCCAATTTTGCTATGAACTCGACGTATCGTTAATTAATTGATAGTTATATGCCGAGTTTCGTTGAGAAAAAAAAAACTGCGACCTCTACAATGTTGACAGACACGCACTTGTGTATATTACCTATATAACTTTTTTCATTGTCATTTTCGGTGCCTAGTAGGTAGGATCGATGAAGAATTGAATACATTTTTAAAAATCGTATCAAAAACTTCTTTCCTTTAGACTTCGCAAGTAGAGAATCCTGTGCACTAACTGGTTGAGAACGTTCAAATCTGAACCGCCACTCAACCCCGTACGCCCTAGGCAACACGCAAAACGTTCGTGTCATACAGATTGCAGCCTTAACCGGTTAAAGAATGTGTTTGTGTAATCATGCTCAGCTAGAGTCTGAAAATATCCAAGAAGGTGAGAGGGGTTGTTCTTTGGGTGTAAAAAGCGGACGAAAGTGAACCCGTTAGTCATCATAAAATGATGTTTTAAAGTGCAACAACATGCAGTGTATAAATGCAGATGTAACGCGTTAAGTTGCAAAATAAAACATACCAATATACAAAAATGTGAAGGATTAGCCACTAATGTGTGGAATAAATTTCTTCTTGTTGTACATGATGATAAATCCCCTACTGGTTATGTATAATGTGAAAATTGTTCAAACCTACTAATATTCACATCTAGTACTCCCATTTAAAAGCACATTCGTTTAAAAATAATGATGATAGACCAATTTCACATCTGACTACAGAAGAAAAAGATATTATAATGAGAGAGTTGTGGTTCTGTGTGCTAAAGATCTACATCCCTTTAATATCATTTATAGCAAATAATTTGAGATGTTGAGACAAGAACTCATCATTACTGATGACATTTCACTCCATCCTATCACAATTGCTCATCATGTGAAAGACCAGGCTGATAACATAAGAAGTATCATCCCTTGTGTTATGGCTGCGGTTGAAAAAAGAACTTGTGCAGCAACCGTCGATTGGTGAACTGATTCTTTCAATATCAGAAACATTATTTAACATATAAATGAAGATTGGAAACTACAGAATAATGTGCTTTTCACGACTAAGTTTCATCATCTGCAAAAAGCTGGGAAAAATTTATCCTAGATATTCAAGAAGAAATGGATGAACTGGGGAATTGTTGATATTCCAAATAACATTCACTGCGTCTGCTAGAAATCAAGAATGCTAAAAAGTCCATCATGCATGAATTGGGTAAACTAAGCAAATTTCTCAGCAAGTAGAGTACTTTAAAACAAGAATATAAAATCCAAATTATGACCTTATTAATTAATAACATGAGTTATGGCATTACTGTGTGTTAATCAGCATGACAAACTCTAAAGCTAATCAATAAAAGAAAAACTGAACTATTATACATTGCTTAACTGTTTATTTTTTTCCCTTGGAAATCATTTGAAATAAATGTGTATAGTGAAATTCTAATCTTCAAAAAGTGCATAGAACAAAATTAGAATTCCTGCAATCTATACGTGTAACAAATGATAAATCACATTTTTAGAATTATTATTATTATTGAGATTAAATCAGAAAAATTGATGATATGCTATCGATTAAATTAAATATATGACCACTGACAGATAAAGATAGATACTGTTTGGGTATTTTTATGTCACCATGTTTATGAACTGAGCCCTTGACATCATCTTTACATTCATTAAAATAGACAGAAATAACAGGAAGAAACCTCGTGTATAGAAGAAGTTTATGAGTATCAATAAAACAAAAATATGTCACTATTTAAAAACAATCACAATGCACTAAGCAAATACACAGAATATTAACAACTTACAATTGAAAATCTCATTGATTTTCATTGGCTTTGAAATTAAATTTAAATTTAATTCTAGTAAAAACATATAATCCAAATATTTTCTAAAGGTTATTACTGAGCACTCTTACTTGCAAATATAATTCTCACATATAAATACACAAATATTTCACATTTGCTATTTTTACGATAATGCTTTTGTTAAATATAAAACATGTGCATTGTTATAAACATAGTATATATGCTAAATTAATTTGTCCTTTTATTTAAAAAAACTGATACTAATAGTAAAGAGTATTGATACTGTTAATGATGGGACGCATACATTTCCAGTCTGGTGAATTTTAGGTAAACCATATATCTTGGCTATTGCAGGGTTGCTTTGTTTTATTTTGTATATTGTTTCCTTTGGGATGACTGTACATGTTTTAGAACCTCATTGATGGAATTAATACACCCTTTCAATGGGTCTGACTGGATCTGAACATATTCTTTTTTATTTAACAAATTCTGCTTTTTATTGTTATTACTATTCTGTTTCCTTTGTTTTTATTACTATTATTTTTCCTTCTGTTTCCATTTTAAGTTTTAATTTTGAACACTGTATTTATTTATAACTCTAGAGGTGGACCTGTATAGCATTATGAATACTGGAAACTATGATAACCTTCTAAACTGGAGGAAAGAGAATGAAAGAAGTCTATGTTTACAGGCCACACTTGCAAAACATATATTGTGTATTCCAGCAACAAGTGCTTCTAGTGAGTGTACATTTATTAAAGGTTTACTACTACTAAACAGAAAGGTCAGAGAATGACTAATAATGCATCTGTTATTAAAACAATGATCAATAAGTATTTGGCAAATAAACATGGTGGTTGTATATTCAGTATTAGTTGATTTGGAGAAGACATTTGATAGAATTAAGAGAGATGTCTTATGGTACAAATTATGGCATAAGGGGATGAGTAAGGAAATGATTGATTGTTGAAGGAGCATTATAAGGACAATATGTTTTGTGTTGAACATGAGGAAGGTTTTGTGACCCAAGATTGGGGGCTTAGATAAGGGTGCAAGTTCAGTCCTATTCTTTTTAATTTATATATAGATGATGTAATGGTAGGTATACACACGTCAACATCCACAAACCAATAATAAACAAATCAGAAATCCTGGGGTGCTTTACGTTAATAATTTAATGACAGCATCTATTTCAGTGATATGCATTGCATTATTAGATATTGTAAAGAATGAGATCTTACAGTGAATCAACAGAAGACTAATATAATGGTATTTAAAAGGGGAAATAAGCTGAGGAGGAATGAGACGTGGTTTATGTTAGGGAAGGAGATACAGATTGTGAAGGAACTTTCATACATCCTTCTGAGCTCCTCCGGTCAATTCAGAAATAAAAGAAATCATTGTTAACTGGTTATTGACTATTGTTGTTAACTATTATCTTGGAAATTAATTAAGCAATATATGTTTGTTGCAAAAGATATGAAGATGAATTGGTTGCAAAGTATTTATAGGGCACTGATGCAGTCAAAATGGGCATTTGGCATTGAAATATGGGGGATAGAGGAAAGTTGGAAATTAATTAGGTTTGTGTTGGAAATTTCATTAATGCTGCAAATGTAGGGGCATTGTTAGAAATGGGGAGCATTGGTGTGAGAGGATGGATAACAAAAAGAGTGTTGAAGTATTGGTTTCAGATACAACAGATGTTGGAGGTTTCTTTGTTAAATGAATGTTTAAAATTTCACGAGTCTGGGGTCAGGGATTTCTACTGGGTAAACAAAATTAGGCAAGAGTCAACAAGTAATGGAATGGGTGGTATATGGTTAAGAAATAATTTGGAGAGAGGTTTTTGGAAACAGATTAGAGTAAGGTTTTAGCATAAAGACAGGTTATTACATTCTATAATGAGGAGAAAGAGGTCCCTAGTGTTCTATCAGGAGATAAATGGGGATGTTAAAGAGGTGGATACATTAGTAAGTGTAATATGCAGGAGAGAAAGATCATTTAGATTAGAAATCTGGAGCTTAAGGGGTTTTAGAAGTAATTGTGATTGTGGAGTTTGCACTATATGCGGGAATTTGGAAAATGTACAACTTATTTTATTTGAATGCTCAGGAACAAGTGAATAGAGACAATCAATAAATAGTTGAAGTTAAATAAGCAAATTGCAGCAAAGAAAATGTATGGTGACCAAAGACAAATTAGGAATCTTGGGAAATATTTGTATAGAGTTAAGGGCAAATGGTTATGGTCAGTGAGGAGAGAGGATTTGTGAATTTGATTGTGTTTGCCTTGTGTAATTGGGTAGTAGTGGTATTGTGATTTTGTATAATCGATAAAAATGTAAAAATGTGAATGGATGTAAGCTAGTTAGGGGCAAGGATTTTATAAATGAGTACACATTTATTGCTATTTTAGGTGATTATTCAATTGTATAAAATGTTTTAGTTATTTTAGTGTTTCTTTGTTTAATAGAAGAGGTAGTACCAAAGTCCTCTGGATATACCAGAGCTAGTGATGAACCAAGGACTGGGGCTTAGCAGACATTGTTAAATATACAACTAATTAGCATGTCAATTAAAATGTTTTGTGTAGGAGCGATTTAGAATATTGGCCTGGAAGAGAACCTGGTTAGAAACAGGCCATGTTGTAATAATAATGAATTCAGTGCTATTTACATAAATATAAATACTAATGAACAGACAGCACAATTAGATCCAGATCAGGTAAATGACCTGTTACTTATTCATGATAATTTTGAAAAGTAGAATTGTGTAGTGTGAGTGTTAAACTATCATATATGTAAATAGTAATAATATATTGCCATTATATTTGAGAGGTATTTAAAAGAATGAGGTTTTGTTTCTTAATTACTCTCTGTATTACTGTTTACGATAAAGTATTTATTTTTATCATGTTTTGTACAGAGGAAATAATGATTGTTATGGGTGAGAAAGTATTTTATTTAAAAAAAGGAACCATCTAATTTTAAAAATTATAAGACTATAACTGATTTGTTTAATAATAGGAGAAAAATTTGTGCAACCATTTGCAACTTCAAATGTAAAATAAAACAAAATATTTCAGTGTATTTCGGTATTCATTCAGTATAACTCATAAAATTAATCACTTTTGGATTGGAAATCTGAATGTTCTTATAGTGTCACTCGATTTTATAGTGCCACCAGCTGATATATGTGTAGGTTAAGCTGCAAGACATAAGGGATAATGGTTTGAAAATTGATTATTCAACCTCATCAGTCGCCTTGTTGATCGCTCTCTGACTGGCCAGACATAAACCGATTATATGTGCTACATTGCAGCTGTCTAGCACAAAACATATATATGTGTCATGCTATGTTATATACCCTTTGACCTGAGTCATCTCTTGAATGCAAAATTCTTCTAAATCCTAATTGTTACATCTCATGGTTCAAAAGATAACCAGCAAGCTGTGTAGCCACTGCAGCAGTTATTTAATATGGTATGCACTACAGATGCTGACTAGTGTGTGTTCGGTTAGCTCTGTGGCAGAATGTGCAGTAATGTCATTATTAAGAGCACAGGTTCACCTCCTGGCATGAATCATTTTTTTAATAAACCTTTGAAACTGATGACAAATGTTTCTCATACACAGCAAACTTTAATGTTAACATATTATATATATGAAAAATAATGCAACACTATTAACTATGTAACTAAAATAACAATGACAAAAAAGCAGAAAAGGATAAAACACTTTGAAAATGATTTGTAATCGTTATATTTCCAACTGAGTTCTTGTATGGCAAGAAGACAAGTGAAGGTAGTAAAAATAAAGATTGAATATCGAAGGTAATGTTATGCATAGAAACAGATAAAATAAGCAACAAGAGTGTGTGAGAGGGAGAAAAAAAAATAAAAATAATATGTAAGATTTAAACCTGTTGGTATTTGCTCTTTATGCAAAAATATAGCTGCCATTTCTCTATCTCTGAGTAAACTTTCAGAGCTATGAGTAGGTAACTCATAAACAGGCATAAAATTAAAAGCATCATCAAAATCCTTACAGTGAGATAGGGTACGTTGGGCAACTGGCAAGGGAGACTTGGTTTCAGCAGAACGTCTATGATCGTCCATATGGAGCAAAATTACAGTAGAAGTTACACCAATATAAAATGTTTTACAAGATAACATATATACGAGGTTTTTAGAAGAACAGGTAGCAATTGAAGAAATGTTAAATTCTCTGGATAATTTAGGACTGTGGAATGAATGACATGGCATAATTAACACAGAGGTTTTACATTATAATATATATATTATAATATTTCCTTCAGTATTTATATCTAAATGCAATTTTCTGCTAACACATTCCCTGTATATGCAAGAAGGGCAGCTTATGGGCACAAATTCATGAAGCTGTGATGTTGTTGCCTCTTGTCCATACTACTGTAGAAATTTGACAGCTATTCCTGGAAGATTCAGAGTAGTTATACATGCTGAGGGTTAATTTGTGTTTATTTATGATATTTTCTCTTTAGAAGATAAATATTTCTGTTCATGTATTTATTTAGTTATTTGTATGGGAGCTTATACAGAAGAGCAATGCCCTCTGAACTGCTACTCTACCCTAATGTTCTCTTTCCAGTGCTTATGATTGCGACCATTACATTTACAGGCAAAGCTCCCACTGCATGTGCTTTAAATATAGAGTTTACGAGTGTCCCGGAAGTTCTGAAATTGACACATAGAATGTGGCAATGACTCGTTTTTTTTTTGCCAAAGGGTGTACATGCAATGGACTCTCACAGATAAGCAGACCATACAAGTTAGAGATAGGACAATTACTCATGTCCATCTATAATTATGATTGCTGAATTAGAAGAAATTATAGCAGAACAATCAAACACCATTATAAATACACTTAGCATATTTAGTTTTCGATTATTAAGTAATAATTTAACATTAAATGTGCAAAAAACTAAAGCACTTATGTTACACTACTGCAATAATAGACATGAGAATCTAGATATAAATGTTATAATTAATGCAGAAGCAATAGAACAGATTAATCATATAAATTTCTTGGGAATCATTGTTGATGATCAATTAACTTTCATATGTCATGAAGACTATTTCTGTAACAAAGTGAGCACATGTATATATTTATTCAGAAAATTATCGCAATATTTAAATTCAGATAGTTCTAAAGTTAGTATATTATGGTTTAATCTATCAGTATTTTTGTTATGCAATTGAGGTTTGGGGAAGTACATATGGTGAAAAAATGAACAGACTACTAATCCTTCAAAAAAGTCGTTTGAGATGTATATATAAGGTAAACAGGAGAGTATCATGTAGAAGTATTTTTAAAAAATCTAAAATGTTAACTATGTTATCATTATATGTGTATAAGGTAGTTCTATTTGTCATTAGCAATGAATAAGACAAGACCCTAAACAAGGACTGCCATAACTATAGCACTCAAACTCAGAACAATCATCATCATCATCATCTAAATATAAACAAAAAAGCTACTGAAACAGATCCTAGAATTATTGGTAAAATTTTGCATAATAAACTGCTACTTTTTTTTTTATGGGAAAAGCTGGGGATGACGGCAAGTGAAACATTTGATAGTACAAGAATAATGGTTTCATCTTGGAAACAGTATATGAAGTTAAATAATGAAGCACATTTCTGATGAATATGGAGTTGGCAACTCATTTTGTTTTATACAGTATTGGAGTTCGGAGATAAACTGTAATAAATGATGTAACATACACACAACCAATCTGATTGATACATTTTAACGCCACATTCAGTTCAGTGAAATACATTTTGAACAGAGAAAATTACATTATTTGGTGTTTTATCATATAGATCTCAATTCCACTCTTTTCTTCTACAGACACACACATTAACACTTTAACAAATACTGTCTTCAGCTGGGTCCTATCATAGAGTGTTGTCCCATAGGCATTCCAACAGGATACTGTGGCCCACCTGGCTACTGTGGTGGTGTAGGCTGTTGCTGGGGTAAAATTACTATGCTGCCAGGCATTAGGGAGTGCATCTGCATTGCTGGTGATCCCTGTGCTGGGGAAGATGTCATCTGTACAAAAGTAAAATGTACTGAAATTGTGTATGAGGGTCAGTTCTTGGAATGAAGCAAAAAATGATGACATCCTTTTTTTTAAATTATTCTTATTTTTCACCATAGTTTCCCTTGACACCAAGGCACTTTGTCCAGCGATGTTCTAATGCCTTTATCCCAACACAAAGATTAGATTCCTCCAGACCAGCAAAATATCCTTCAATTGATGATTTAAGCTCTTCATCTGAGGAAAATCTATTATCACCAAGGAATTTTCTCAGTTTAGAAAACAGATTAAAGTCAGATGGAGCCAAGTCAGGGAATAAGGTAGATCTGGCATAAAATCTTACCCCAATTCATTAACTTTTGCCAATGCAATAACACATGTGTATGGATCAACATTGTCCAAGAAGCAAGAAGCCTTTCTTCTTTGATAAACCTGGCCTTTTTCATATATTTTTTTCTTCAAAAGGTCATAAAGGTTAGCATAATATGCTCCAGTAGAAAAATAATCAATTAGCATTCCCAGCCCAGGCACTTGGCCTTCTTTGGCGGTGGAGAATCTTAATGCTTCCATTGTTTAGACAGCGGTTCCCAAACATTTCCCATACACGACCACCTTTTCCCACATGAAATTACTGGCAATCCCTCCATCACTTTGCTGCTTAGTAATAATTCACTTACAAGTTCATGCGCTGCTTGATGTGTAGTTTAGAAGAAATTAACTGTTTACATACATTCTGTACCCTTACTGTGAAACAGAATATTTATATTAAATAATACATGAAACTGTTTAACTGAAATACACAATGGGTGACTGACATTGTCATCAGCTGACAGTGTGACTGATAGGTCATGAAACATGTCCTAAATTTTAACATTTAAAGAGTGAAACGCTTAAGAGTGTTGAAGATTTTAGCCATTTTAACTATTTTAAAATTTTAACCCTTCCCATGGGAAAGAGATTTTAACTGGTTTAAAAATAGGTGTTAAATAAAGCAATTACTTTGTTTTACTGTGTTGAATCCGATCAAGTTTTATAATGGTGTTAGTTCTTTTTTGAGCAGATTGAATTCAAATCAAACTCCTAGTAGAAGCAAGGCAAAGGTTTATGTTCATAATATACAGCCCTCATTTGGAAGTGTGATCTGCTAAATGGAGATTTGCTTGCCAGCAGAGTCAGATATTCATAGCCCCTTCACTTCAAGCAATACATTTTAACAGTTCCAAGTCAAGGTTTGCAAAATTCCTGATTTCTGTGCAAGCTTTCTCAGAGATTTCTTTGGATTTTGTTCTAACTTTTCTCTAATGTCATACAGTTTTTCCTTTGTAAGAACATGGCATTTTACTTTGTTTCTTATCAAGAACAGATCCCGTTTCCCTAAATCTATTCACAAGATTATGAACAGTTTCTCTACAAGGTGCATGAACAGCAGAGAATCTATCTTTAAATCACCATCTCACTTCTATACTCAAGTTTGTTGGCACATAGGAATCATACATGAAGATTCTATGCTAAAGAACACTTTTGTCATTATAATAGCACTAACACACTATAATACTGAAAAATGTGGTCTCACAATCTTCAATTCTACAACAATAGACTTGGTGTCAGCACTTGGAGAGGCGAGAAGTAGAGGGGGGGGGGACAGGATTGATTAGAAACAGGGCAGGTTAATTTCCCTTAAGCTAGCCATGCAACCAAATAAAAGTTCTGTTGTTGACACCTGGTGCTGCTGACAGGCTAACACATTATCCACAGATCAGAGTACATCTAATAGAGAGTAGTTCATCAGTTTTAGCATGTAAACTGAGGATGGGGTGAGTATGAAAAGCCCCCTTAAATAAACATATATATTAGTGGCGAATGGTGTTCAACTTACATAAAATAAATGGTCTAGCAGGAGAATAAACAGTACAACCATAATCCAACTTGGATTGTATTAGACTACAATAGATCCATAACATCACTTACCTGTCCATGAGATGAAGTAGAGAAGGGCTAAAATTTGTAAAGAATATTCACATTTCCCACATAAGGAGTAAAGGTGAGCATTCCAATTTAGTTTATGGTAAAAAATCAAGCCCAAAACCAATGTTCATCCACAAATGGTAATATAGTTGTTCAAAAACAAGGTGAAATATGGGAGTCATAAACTCCTTTTGGTGGCAAAAATTCACACACACTGTTTTTCAGTTGAAAATTTAAAAGCATGTAAAGAGAGTGCAATGATGTACAAGGTTGCAGCTTATGTTAAATGAAGCTTATATATGAACCAACACAGTAAAAGCAGTGTAAAAGTTATAAAAATTAAAATACTGTAAAGGCATTACTATTTCCATCCAGGTATAAATCTATGTTGTATACTACAGCAAGGTAATGTACCTGAAGAGCCTGGCTCTGTTGGCAGGATAAGGTTGGCCAGCACATCTCTAACAGCAGGGAATAATGAAACATTTGTGCTGTGACACACCAAACTCTGCAAAATGCTTCAGCTGATGGTTGGCAGCTGTGGTTGCAGTGGCAGGACCTGGATCTCTTTTCTCAGCTAGCTGCGTCAGGTTTGTACTGACATCATACACAAGAGGCAGCACTATCCATTGTACTTGGATAAGATCCTCCAATTCTGGTTATCTGTAACTGTTAACCAAAAGTCTCTCTTTGAAACATAAACTTACATGCCTTAAATACCGTGTTCTTTTCCATAAGACATAACTTAAAATGCAACTCTGTTAAAATTCACATCATTAGTTAAATACTTCAAACTGTCATATCTTCTGCAACAATCCATTCCTTTAATAAGTTGCACATTTCATTTTAAGAATGCAAAATAAAATAAAAATTACCTAATATAATTATAAGGATATCTATTTAAATTTTTTAATTCCACCAAGCAGATGGTTAAAAAACTGGGCCTATGTTTTTCCTAATTAGTCTCCCACACTCAATAAAAAGTTGCATTTTCCAAAACCAATTAATAGCCATGTTCACACTATATACAGTAGGGACATCTTAGGTATTTTGTGAAATCAAATTGTGATTGTGCCTGTCACAAAATGGGTTTATTACCTACATTCCCCTTTAGAGGGATCTGCATTAATAAAGGATTGATTTGATTAAACACAAACTGAGAACATAAATTATTACTTTTTTAATAAACTAAGCAGGTATAATTATTGCTGAATAAAACCATTGAAAAATATGTAGTCGTGTTGTGATGGTATTTTCGTGTCTGAAAACATATTAATTTATATTTTTGTGTTGGAGAACTTACTGTGGTGTTATCACATATGACTTTAACTTGCAGCAAAACAGCATATACACCCTTTTGTATTCATTTTCTTTATTTTATGAAAATGCATGCTGTTACCATATGGACATAGTAAGTAAACAATTTCTAGCTATGACAACTAGTAGAAAAAAAATAATAAAGGACCCACATTTATTTTCATTTCAAAATTATCAATTATCTTAGATAAACAAAGTCTGAATGTAGAATAAATATGTGCAAATAATACTAATTTCAATGTAACTTCATATAATATGACTCTATTTTTAATAGCATTGTAATCATGGAAATACATTCTTTGATCATTTACAACAAAATGTTGAATTACAAAATATACTTACAAAGAAAAGTATCTTGGTGCGGCAGACCATAACAGCTGCCATGCTGACTGGTACAATGGGTGTGGCAGAGGGTGGGATTCTGAGACACCACTGTACTGCCCATTTTAGCTGCTTTTGCTGGACTAGGCCAGGGACCTACAAAAGTGGGATTTCAATAAATGCTTTCCATAGAATGCAAATTCACAGAACCTTTTTTTTTTTTTTTTTTGTCATTCATTGATCATATGAAAATAACAGTTTTTTGAGGGCTTATTTCTGGATGTATTAAAAATCAGTGTGGTATGACCACTTCACAAAAAAATTCAAATGCCGATGTTAGTAACTATAGACCAATCACTCTAACCTCTGTTTTCAGCAAATATTTGAGAAATTAATAATGAATAGGATAAATCACTTCTTAAAATCTAATAACACCTTTAATAATTTTCAACATGGTTTTAGAAATAATTATCCACCATCACAGCTATAGCAGAATATGATGTGAAAGATATTCATAAAAAAGCAGCTGATATTATATGAGGTCTCTCTACAGCCCTGGACTCTACATTTCATAATAATCTCTTCTGAGTAGGATATTTATAACACTCTTTATCTCATTATTTCTGTATCTATGATAGCCTAATTTCAAAATCGGAACATTACGGTTTTAGAGGAGAATCAATAAATTACCAGCACCATACATGAAAGTCATGTACAATGTACAGAAATAAATTAGCAAAAAGGCAACCTTATATACACCATTAAATCTGATTATAATACATCTAAAATAAGGTACCACAGAGATCAGCGCTGGGACTTATGCTTTTCTTAATCTATATAAATAATTTACTTCGACGAGAAAACAGAAATGCTATCTCTTATTCTGACAATACATCTATAATATGTGAACATCTTACAAGCAAACTTGTGAATAACAATTTGTTTAAATGCTACAATGAGTGTTCTATAGTAAACAGTGAACATTTTTAACATCTTCTTGAAATAAACAAGACAATTAAAATAAAAACTCAGAAAGTACCTAGCAACTCCAGCTTCATGATCTGGATAAAGTCCCTCAGAATGTTATATGGAACATTCAGCATTCGCCCAAAGCCTAAAAGTGCATTTGGCTTGTATGGTGGTACTGCAGCTCTTGTGTCAAAGAACTTTTCAATTATCTGTAATCAAATGAAGACAAATATATAAGGAGAACTTAAATAAGTCCTCGTCATGGTTGTTACTATAGAATTAGTTAATATCGAGCAAGAAAAAAATTTTCTCACTTGCATTTCTTCAGCAGTCCACTGTTCCTTGTGGTCTGACAGGAGGGACCTTGATGTGAAGTGACTGTAGATGCTGCAGGTTCAAACTCACTCTACACTGCAAGCTTTCCACCTTGAACATCACAACTTCAGGCTCATTGTTTGAAATATTGATCAACTGCAAGCATACAGAATACTCCATATGCATAAAAATACTTTCTATTTATATTCATTGCTAAAATGTAATGATATTGAAAGGGTTAATGTATTACAGACAATGAAATGCTATTAGGAACTTGTACAGTGAAGCTAATCATGTAATTAAGATTAAAACTGGTAATCGTATGCAACTCATCATTAACAATATCAATACAACTTCATACTACTTAGCAAAATGGCTAGATAATAGATTCAAGACACTACCACATTTTTCAAAGCTGGAGCATAAATAATTCATTTCAGCTAACAGAAAAAAATAAGAATATTATTGACAAATTAATATCTTTTGAAGTAGAATCCCTGTTTCCAACCATACTGAAAGATTAATTTCTAACATATCTACACGAATAGCTTATTATTATTGAGTAGCGTTTAACACCCATTTTTACTACTGAGGCACCACAGGCGAGTGATTAACTAAGATTAATGATGCAGGGATATATAAAATTCATTGAAATTTGCACAATCCTTCCTATTTTTTATTTAAGGACAAATTCTATAAACAAGAATCAGGACCTACTATGGGCAACCCCTTATCTCCTTTTCTAGCTGATCTCTTCATGAGCAGATTTGACACACACATCAACACAGCATTCCCATACATACATTTGAAATCTAGTATAGATATGTTGACGATATATTTGCGATAGTTAACAAAAAACACATTGACAAGCCATAAAACTTCTGAATATACAGAAATATTGCTCACATATGAAACATGCTAAATGTTAAATGTAAATTATAACTAATCTGTCTTCTAACACACTCTTATGCTTCACTTAAGAGTTGTCAAGCTGGTTAAAGATGGAGAGGATGTCTCTTCAAAACCGGTTCCACCATATTTAAAAGTAAGTGAAGCATAAGAATGTGTTAGATGACAGATTAGATATAATTTACATTTAACAAGCTTCAATGTGCGAGTTCTAACAGATATTTTTAAAAAAATGTCTTATTTTTCAAAAGTTCTTAAACAAAATAGATAACATGTTACCATTCCTGGACATTAAAATGATAAAACATCTAGGAAACCTGGAATTTGAAATCTACAGAAAGAATATGCATGTAAACAATCACATCAAAGCTGACGGATTTAATCCCAAAACACCTAAACATGCAGTGACCAACAGCTTAACACTCAGGCTTGTTAAACTATACATTAACAAGTAAAAATACTCCAAAGAATACAAGCAAATAAAAAGAACTGTGATTACAAATGGACTGAGCAAAGAATTAGTTCACCAAAAGTACATTCAAGAGGCAGAAACTTATTAAGGGAGCCAGAACACTTTCAAGATAATTTTTAAAAAATTCACATATTTAAAATTTTCCATAATAACAGTTTTTGTATGAACACTTCAATGTAAAGAAAAAATGACAATATTCCATCAGAGAAAAAAGCAGTTATTTACCAAATAAGATTGCAGATTACGAAAAAGTCTGTATTGGAAAAACAGAGAGAAACATAGGCACAAGATTAAAAGAACACTTTAGGAATAATTATAAAATACAAACAAATGGAGAAATCAGTGGCAGCATCTCATTTCTGCATAGAAAACAATGACATAATGAAAAAAGCAAAATTATTAAAATCAAAAGAACTAGTAACATGGAAGAAAATTCTCTTCTCATTTGGCACTACAACCCAAGGTGGTCCTTGGCCTGCCACAGCAACCTCTGCTTCCTTTGTGTCAATCTTATGACTTCGTTGATAGAGGGCAGCATTGCAGGAGGACATGTGATCAGCATGTAGGTAACTTGCAGGTCACCCTATCAAATGGCTTTCATCATCGAAGAATGCCACTCTCCATGAGGCAGTTTCCCAATCGTTCTCATTAGGCTGGGTGGACCCAATTCCAGACCTTCCTAATTTAGAAAAATTCCCAAGCAGGTACCAGGAATCTAACCCAGGTCTCCCAGCCGGCAGTCAGCAATGCTAAACAGTGAACCAAAGAGGTAGTCTGGGAGAAAATCTACATTTATAAATACAGAGACAGATTAATGAACTTTGACACTTTCAGGGATCCAAACACAAATTTTAAGTTCACCACACTTCCACCAGAACAAAATATACATCCCCAAAGCAGTATGAATTATCCAGCAATCAACCGTTAGCTGAGGATGCATACTGTGGTCTGCAAAACACGTTCTATATTTAAACAAGTAAGTGGAGCCAACAAGAGTGTGTAGTTTGACTCAATCATACAATCATCTTAATTATTACAGACATGTTCTGCACACATTTCACCGAAAAGATTAAACTAAGGACAAATGTGATTTAAAATTCAAATCAGAACATGGGTTACTTTCTCGTGCACCATTTCCTCAAGAAATATGAGGATCAATCCAAAAGTATGATTTGATGCCTTATCCTTGCCTCATAGTTATCTATGGTCAAAACCAAAAGCTTATCAGACTAGTATGAACATGGAACCCATGGCTTTACTTCCCTTCCAAATGAAGCCATACTTAATATTTTATGTTCTAGAAGTATATCGTCCGGCCGTGTTTGGACCCGCGATCTTGGGTCCATGTGGCAAACACGGTTACCACCAAGACCAACAGCAACAGCAATAAATGAATGAGTGGTGTTTAACGCCCGTTTTTACTACAGAGGTACCACAGGCGGTGGACACTGGTGATGAATGAAATGAAATGATATATTGGGAAAGGATTTTATGGAAGGAATCGTTCCAGGCCTAAGTTTAGGGTACCTCCCCGGCATTTGCCATTTATGAGGACTGAGGAAAACCTGGGAAAAACCTCTATCAGGAAGGACGGTCCTGGCGGTATTCGAACCCAGACCTCCCGCTCACGAGTCCGAGACTTAACGACCTCGGCCACCCGTGGCGGTAGCAATAAATGAGCTGAATGTCTTCAGATATGTTAATTATTCTCTCTTCTAGAATATGTTACAGAAATGAATACATGGATGGATTTATTGTGCTTCAGAGATGTGTTGCTATGTGGTATTATGTATGTACATTAACAGAAGCATATGTAACTATTATTAGTCTATTGTGGGACATCAATCTTTAACAAAATCAAGTGGCCACCTGAAACTGAAACTCAGAAACCATTAACACAGCCAAGTAGTAGTAGAAAACCAAAGTTGCAACATCTGACCGTTGAGTGATGTTATATTCTGTAATAACAGCTGCAGTTAAGTAAATGTACAAGAGTATTAAGGTTGCCATGATTAAGTTTTAGTTAAAGCTTTTGACTACACTTGCAAGAAAAAAGAAAAAATCACAGCAATTTTTTTTTAATTTTTAAGTTGAACTAATTTTAAGTGGAGTTAAGGATATGTATCATTGGTAAATGTGTATGTGTGTGGTTTCCCCTGGGATGCATTAGCTATAGTCTGAATGCCTGGTCCCTTTTTATCTCTACGTTACAGGCTAACAATAAGTTTTATTTTACTTGAAGGTATTACCGCGCTGAATTGTTGATTTGATTTATTTACGGACGCTGTTCCGTAAATCCCAGGTCGTTAGCGTCCCATTTAAATCAGGGCTGAAACAGCCGACAAATTTTGCTCAGATGTCTCTTTTATCAGGCTTCAGGTTCTTTTACATGCCGCAAATCTACGACACGGGACCCATGGCTTTACTTCCCTTCCGAAAACGCACTGAACATGAGCGTAAACATTAAAAAACGTTTTATTGCGGAGTCATTTCTTTTGAAAACTTGCATTTTTTTCTTTATGGAACGAATAACTATGGATAGTTTTTCATTTTATCTCTAAGTTAAGTTGAAATCGTGCCTTGTGTACTGAATCTGTCGCCCTGGACGCAGCCTCCGTTACCCAGCTACAGCCATAGGCGTGGCGTGCAGTGCAAGAGGCTGTGAAACGGTACCGAGAAATGCTGAGTTATACCAGAAGATCTGAATCGTCTAGAAATGATCGCTTTCTCGTCTCCCAGGTTCTGAAAGAGTGCCATACAACACCCGGCTGAAGTTCGGAATCATTTACATGTGCGAGGTGTTAGTGTGAGCGAGAACAAGATCTTCAGTCACGACGACCTGCTACGTCACCAGTTCTAGCCAGAGAGCACAGAGTTGCTCGTCACTGCGCCCCATGCATTATGCAGCAGTGGAGATCTTTGTTGTTCTCGGATGAATCCAGGTACTCCCTGAAATCTCCAGATGTTAGGGATAGGGAAAGAGTCTGAGAATGACCTTGGGAGCGGTTCTCATAGTGCATTTTCTCCAAAAGGAGGTTCCAAGATGGTGTGGAGTGGTATCTCTATGGAGGCCCGAAGCTATTTAGTCGAGAACAGTGGCCCCAACGCTCGCCGCTATATCAGTGAGGTTCCCACCGATCTCGCCGTGCCCTATGATTCATTTGTTGGAGATCAATTCATATTCATGCACGACAATGCTCGTCCACACCCAGCGCATGTGTATCGGTTATCTTGATGGCGCGGTGGTTTTGTTCCACTCGACTTTCCAGCTCGCAGCCCCGGTGTAAACCCTATAGGACATCTCTGGGATAGGTTAAGTAGATGCATTTGAGGTCGTAATCCTATCCCGGAGACCTTACAGGAACTTCCGATGGCACTCGAAGAGTATCGACCAAAGAGACATCAGAACCCTAATCGAAACCATGCCCGAGGAAATGGTGGCCGTAATTAACGCTATAGGGGGCACACCTGATATTGAGTGTTGATTAAGCTGTGTGCAACAATATAGCTTCCATTTTCAACGTTAATGAAGTCTTATATTCAGTAGAAAAGTTAAGCGAAAATTTTGACAAAAAGTGTTATCTTTCATTTATTGTCTCAAAATTGATGAAAACAAGTGCAAACTGGCGTGCTACAAATTCAATAAAGTGTAGTCTTTAAAATGAGAATGTTTGCAACATTGTTATTTCTGAAATTATTTTGAAATTTACATTTAAACTTTCATTTAAATAACTATAGTAAGTGATAGATTTTGCTGGTGAGAGTGTTTTTTGGATTTGGCACTGTGCAAAGTTCATTACAATCAGGAGATATGCACTGATTATTTCACAGAAGAAAGCAAACTACGGCCACAAGTACAAAAATTATACAGTCCAACTGAACAAAATCAAAGTCATCCTTTGCATATACACAAAAAAAAAGAAAAAAAAATCATTGGAAGTTTTTGTTGATACTGGGTTTACAATGTTTACAGTTTATGTTCAAGTTATGCCATAAATTTGAAGTGTGCTTGTTTGGATCATGTCCTATGATGAATGAGAGGATAAAAACACACATTTCTAGTAATAAGAACTAACTTGGTTCTTTATCTCAAATAAGTGTACTTACGAAGCTGTTGACAATGGAGTGGTATATATATAAACAATGTATACAGTTTTTTTCACACTAACTCCATTCACTTACATAAATTTGGAACATATGTTTCGGGAGCGATCCCTCCCATCTTCAGTGTTGACAAACTGTTGTTAAACGCGGCGGTTGGGTCTCTTGATGTTCTTGTGGCGGCATCTGTTGGTTCTATTAGGAATTTGCTGAGTTCATCCAATGGAGGAATATCGAAATTCATCAAATTATCCTTATTTTTTGTAATGAAAATGTTTTCCCAAGTGGAAAGTTCTATTGCATTATGAAGTTGTTTAAGTAGTTTTATCTCTGATTTAATTTCATGATTTTTATTCCAAAAGTGTGCTGCTATTGCTGATTTATCAATTTGTTTTAAGCAAATATTTCTGAAGTGTTCTTTTTTCCGGATTCCCAAATTCCTCTTCGTTTTTCCAATGTCTTTTTTGTCGCACTCTGCATATTCTATTTCGTAAATACCTGACTTTTGTTCTGTTGGCATGTAGTCCTTTACTCTGCAACCTAATAAGTTCTTTATATTAAAATTGTTCTTTGGGGCTAACATTATTCCTTGTTCTTTGAATATCTTTTTGAACTTATTGTGATAAATTGGGTGGTATGTGAAACTTTTGAATTTGTACCTTTCTTTGGCACTTTTAAGAGTGGAAACATCTCTTATTGCCTTTTGTTTTTTGGTTTTATTGATGATTTTTATTACTGTGTCATTGTTGTATCCATTAGTTTCTCCTATCTTTATGATTTGTTGGTATTCCAATTTGTACTCTGTTTCTGTGAGTGGAATGTTAACTAATCTGTGTGCTAAACTATAAAACACTGCATATTTATGTGGAATGGGCTTAAAACTGTCATTTTTTATGTAATTTTCTGTGTGAGTATCCTTTCTATGAATTCCAAATGTAAGATAGTTTTCATTTCTTATGATTTTTACATCTAGGAAGGGGAGATATCCCCTTCTTTATTCCTCTATGGTGAAATTTATAGATTTGTGCTGCAAATTCAGAAGTTTTAGTGCATCCATTGTATGTTTTTTCGGAATTATTGCAAATATGTCATCCACATACCTATACCATGTTTTGAAGATTAGAGGGAAGGCTTTGGTGATATGCATTTCAAACGAACTCATAAAAAAATCTGCTAGAAATGGAGATAACGGGTTTCCCATAGCTAGTCCCGAGACTTGTTGATAATATTTTTTATTGAAAATGAAGTAATTTTGTTCAATGCAAATGTTCGTAAGCTTTATCAAGTCTTCAATTTCTTGTGTCTGTAGATCTAAGGATTTTAACCATTTCTTTAACATTAGCATAAGTGTATCTTTTGGTATGCTTGGGAATAAGGCTTTTACATCAAACGATACCATTATATTTTCTGCTGTAATTTTATAATTTTTCTACCAAATCCTGTGAATTTTTGACACTCAAACTTTGGTATTTTATCAAGGATTTGAAAATTTCGGTTAATTTTTTTGCTAACAAGTATGTTGGTGAAATGATATTATTGATTATAGGTCTCATGCTGTTTTGTTACACAAAAAAGAGGGAAAAGCAGATGGAAGATGCCTGTTGCGACCATAACAGCCTTGATTCTGAGTGTCTCAAGGTTCACAATCTGGAAATGTTTTATTGAGCAAATATTAAAAAGTTCTTAGATATGTCGGCACTAAGCTCACACAAACTTTTGTCTCTCACCACTCCAACAGTTTTTATAAAGAAAGTTCTCCGCACCAGCTTTTCGTCCTTTCTACCTAATAAATGACTACAGATTGGACTTTACTTAATTATTCGAAAAGGTTCTTACCGGAGGTCACATGTCTGCTACCTCACTTTCACAATGGCGCAACTGTTTTCCTGTTCTATCGAATACTCTCCTTTTGCTTCGAAAATCCTGCTTTCGTTCTTAGAGTCATTTTTTTAGTCTTAGAGTCATTAAACCAAGTCTTACCGTTATATTTGTCCAAGTCTCCTATTGGTTGGATTTCCTGGTCGCGATCTCTCGATATCTCCGATTGCTATCCCTAATGGTTGTTTATTTACAATGAACTGCAAGTTTGCCGAAGGTAAAAGAGCATTGACCTTAGTGATCTAACAAATAATGAACCTTTCAAGTGCAACTTTCAAAACTTAGGATATTATGCCTAGTCCGCTCCGCTAAAGAATTCTTAAGGCTTCTCACCACAAATAAAGTTAACGGTCTTAGGGCGACTTTACCCAAGTGATGGCCAAGAGAGTGGCAGCTTTACTTGCCCTGCCCAACATAAAAGGAAACTTAGATGTTTATTGCTTTTCTGGCAATAAACCTCTGCAGCAAACACTTTTGCATTAGAATCTTCGTACATTTCAAATATGATGAAAATATGTAAACTTAATCTAGACAACAACATATAATGTGTATAGCTACGCTTAATTCAGACAACGATAACTGCCTAGAGGGTTCGAATCTGGTGGACATCTCAATGCATTGTTGTACTATACAAAGTATTGAATAGAACCAATTTTACTAACATAACAAACACCTTTAAAAAAAATGCCAATATAAGGGGGCACAGGAACAAATAAAAAAAAGTCGGTGTGAATGGGAAAGGTGAGCGAGACCTAGTGCATCAATCGGGGCCCTTTATTAGTTCGGTTTTGTTTTTTATCTGCATTCGTGCAGCACAAATAACATCATATTCATATAATTGAATCGAATGTTTTACTACATAAGATACCCTCTCTCTGCTATAGCTCCTCTACTCTGCAGCAAGCTAATGCAAACGAAATGAATGATAGCTACAAACTGCGACACTTATAACTGAAGGAAGGAAGACGAGGATGGCAAATATCCTGCCCCTTTTTATACAGTAGTTCATATCCGCGCGTTGTGACAAATGAGTCAAAGGTCAATGAATATTACGCATCGCTTGGTTATTTAAAGCGTTAACGCAACCAGGTTTGAAACGAATCCTTACAGATTTCTTTCGAACCATTCAAATTACTTAGTCCGGTATATCGAACTCTCATTTCCAAATAAAGTATGAGAAGGCTCCTTTAATCATCTCACAAGAATGAAACACGTAACACGTATTTTGACAGCGAGTCTAGGCTAGAGATCTATTTGGACTCCATCTCCATTTTCTGGGCTATAGGTGACGTTGACGATTCAAACTTCCAAACGATGTTCTTTTCTGATGAGTTTACAATTCTACACCCAAACAAATATACTTAATAATACTATCTAATAAGTAAGCGTTAACAAATTCAAGATCGATCTACTGAAACGACAGCAAAAAATATAACGCGTTAATACTCCCAAGAGAAACAGACAACAACCTGTAATCGTTTAGTTTAAGCATATACGTTTACAAAATCTGAAACAAATAAAGCCTATGCAGAAATAAGTCTTTTCACATTGAGTCAAATTTGCTGATTTAGCAAGCCTAATATGGCGCAGTATTCTGCACATATGCTAAAATAGAAATAACGAACGTACATCTACTTGCTTTTAAACATACACGTGCATTGCTACCTGTGTATAAACAGATAGCATGGCCTTGTGCGCAATGAAGTCAAATGCCCGAAAACAATTTTACCGCACGCTTTGATGCAAATAGTTCTGTTCCTACCACTGTGACAATGGGATATGCTGTCCAAGATGCACAAAAAGAGAAAGTACTCTTAAATAGGTTGATTAGTAAAATTAATAATTTTGATCCAAAGTTGACACTTTAACACTTGAATAGCTAGAGTATATTATATCAAACTACATGCTAGAATAGTTTAGCATTGAATGTGAAAGGTTTAGTAAATGCACCTAAAATAGGAAGTTAAAGATAAGAAAAGGATTGTAATAATAATAGCTGTTGGTGTCGAGCTGGCTTGTTATGCATTTTAGATATAAGGACCAGTCCAGACAAGGGCGGCAGGAGAACAGATTATTATCACTTTATAAATAAACTCGGTTTTCGCCTATAGTCTCTTAGGACCAACTTGCATCGACAATATACAATCTGTAAGCTCACATTTAATCTTACAGCATGAACAGAGACACTGCTGCTGGCTGCAGGGTGCAGTCCCGAGCGGCAGCACAAGATCAGTTCTCTCTGTCCAGGCTGTAAGGGCAATTCACCCACAGCATTGTACACTTCGTTAGCAAATATAAATGTAATACATTGTAAATGCATATAACCCACTGAACTACAGAATAAATTATTTTATATATCTACAGGGCTCGATAAGGCACGGACTCGACTCGTGTTCGAGAGACCCGGGGGGGTGTTCGATTTTAACAAGTTTTTCCTGTTTTCCTTAGTCCTCATAAATGCAAAATACCGCCGAGATATCCTAAGGTACGCTTCCTTCCTTTCTTAAAAAAAATCGAAATGCATCATTAGTGTCCACCGTAGTAAAAAAATGTTATTAAACCCCATTAAAAACGTTTATTCTAGTTAAAGGAACATATTACGTCAGCGACAAACCTACTTATATCAACGTAGAATATCTTCCATTTTAAATATACATCTTTTATCTTTGTATCGATGCGCAATATCTGCACTTCGATAAAAAATAAATGTTGCTTGCTACATTTCTCTGAAATAAACAGGGCTTGGAACTCTTTAATGCATATTACGCGACTCAAATTTTCGTATTAAAACCAATCATCGTGATTCAACGATACTTGTTCCATTTGCTATCTTCATTTATAATAATGTCGCATAAACGACAAAAGATCACATTTTCACAAAATGAATACACAGACTATAATCTATCAACGCACACATACCTCATTTTCAATGAATGGAGGCGACCGTTTGTTTAAGAATAAACGTTGACTTTTCCACTTCTCTCTTCGTTGCAACATTTCACCACACATTCACCATGAGATCGAAGCAACACACACACACACACACACACAAAACCCAAGTAGGGAACAGTTCCTCCACAAGGTCACACCAGTGACTATGCATGCAGAGTACAACATTAATATATTTTCTTAACAAACCCGCATCTTGTCCGGGTCCGAAGAACGTACGCACATTTTCTAAAGCCCTATTTCGGAATATATGCACTTAGCTCTTGAAACTTTTGAGTACATATTAACGTGATATACAACTTTGTTGCACGTTGTTCACTTTCAAATGCATGGATTACGACTACAACAACATTTACTGTAACAAAACTGAGTTTTGTATCTTATTCAATATTAATGACAATATGTCAACTATAAATTCAAACATTTTTATTACCAATTTAGACCACCTCCTCTACACACGCAAATGCTTAATTATCTTTCGGCAAGAGCTTTAGTTTTGCAAACGGCTACCTTTCATTTGTTATTAACATATGTGCTTGAAACAAATGATTACAATAATAATTATGATGATGATGTTATTGTACGTTTCTCATGCTTACATTCCAATTTTTTGCTAATTATTTGCAGTTTCCCAATGGGAAAAATTGGGTTCAGATAGCACAGATAAGATAACAAAAATGTATTTGATCAGTGGCGGCTTGTGGACCCCGTAAAAGAGTGGACCAGGGACATAAATACGTGGCACCCAAATGGCGCGAGGGAAGGTCTCTTTTATGAAAACTTGTATTCTTCCCCGTCATTCTCTCATAACTGTATATTTGTACCATAAACTTCTGGTTTATAATGAAATCTTCTAGTACAGCTGTTAAAGTACGCCTTAAGGCGTCTGCAGTCAATTCAGAAACAGCAATGAATGCTATGAATCTTTCAACCGGCAATATCACAACAAATTGTGACAAGCATGTAATATCTGTCGTTTCCTCGTAAGTACTACACTGGTAATGTTTACACCAGAAGGCCGTATTCTTTTAACATAAATTACGCGTACGCATGTGAATTGTATCTGAAAAGTACAAAATATCTTATTATTGCTACCGAATGTTTATATATATACATGGTCGATAATTCTGTGCATAATGCGTCGCAGTTATCCGATACTACTTGTCCACTAAACAATTATACGATTGCTTCGTATTTTGCAAATAAAAATGTATGCACTTTAAACAGGACACGTTTTCTATATTTCACAGCAGCTGGAATACGGCAATAAGACTTGCTTGAATAAACTTTCCGTTAATGGTCAAAACTGGCTATAACGACGACTTGATATAGAATAACTGTTCGGACCCTGTTTTATTTACCCCCCCCCCCCCATTTTTTCTTTATTTCTTTCGATCCTGAAAAGTGAACATTAGACGCTACTTATACCTACTGCATTCAGTTCACAACATACAGGCACGAGAGAAGACCAATGCAATTAAAGGGACAATAAATAAATAAATAAATATAAAAAAATTAAACGCCGAAGTCTGGATTCATTTGCGTCCCCATTTGATCACTTTCATTTATCGTCTCGCAACACCTTACCAGCTTACACACACACACACACACACACACACACACCGTCATGGGTGGCCGAGGTCGTTAAGCGCGGACTCGTGAGCGGGAGGTCTGGGGTTCGAATCCCGCCAGGACCGTCATCCCTGACTAAGGTGTTTTCCTCAGTCCTCGTAACTGGCAAATGCCGGGGATGAACCCTAAACTTAGGCCAGGAACGTTTCCTTCCAGAAGAAGAAGAAGAAAGAAAGAAAATCCTTTCCCCATATATCATTTCATGTATCACCAGTGTTCACTGCCTATGGTGCCTCAATAGTAAAAATGGGCATTAAACACTATTCAAAACACACACACACACAGTGCCTATTCATTTTCAAATTTATGTATTTTTTTTAGTTCTGTTTATTTTGTTATAAGATGTTGTATGTTCATGTATGAAAAAGAAATAGATTCAAATATATATTTATTTTCATTTTAATGCCAAATATGTTGATATTTTACTGTTTTTATATAAGATAAACTTGTCAAACAAAGCTTTGGTTTAAAAAGACAATTGAATACATAAAACAAAGCATTCCATGCTCTCCTTAAAGCACCATCGAACCAAATGCAAATCTTTACCACATGCCTTCTACAGACAAAGGCAGAAATAGTATTTTGAGAACTTTCACCTAATATCAACAGCCCAAAAATCTCAAATTTTGGACATGTTTTGATCAACATCTCTGCCAACCTAAAGCATACTTTATTAACCAGAGCATCTTCCAAATGCTGGACACACTCTATATTTTACAGTATCTTTAATTTAAAAAAAAAAGTAAAAAGAAAATGAAAACAGAATTAAATTTAAAAAATATATTTGGGATAGTGGAGGCAGAGGTGAACAAAATATCTTACATAAAATGTACAATTACAGGGATGTTCTTTATATTTTTGGGTGTAATTTTAGGGAAATTGAAGCATATTTATAAGCACAAAACATTGAAAAGCCTAAAGTAGATTTTTGCTTTAAGAACATATGCCAAATGCCAGGGTTCCATTCCATCTACAATCCATGCCATTGTCTTCTGTTTTAATTTAAAGTCTATTTTTACCAAACCTTTAATTTTAAGAAAGTCTACTGATCCAAACTGCTCTCATTTTGAATATCTTTTGATAGCCATATGTCATTTTTGCAGGCAAAAATTCTAAATACCTTTCTCTCTTTTCATTTTTGCTTCTTGTACTTCTGACAAAAGCAATTCATGAGATATTCAGTAGGTGGTTCAAACACAAAACTTTCCATTGCACTTAAATGTGACAGAATACAACTGGTAGATTCACCCAATGTCTATCCTTATCTCTATCAAAGTGCCAAACTTATTCATGACCACCTCATTCAAGTTCCTTATCACGTAGTTGTAAAGTTTCTTTCTGTGGAGAGAGTAACTAATGCAGTTCATCTTTTCCATGATGGTACTATGGAGTACTTTCACTTAGAATTAATTGCATGAAGTTTCTAGCCTAACCATTATATTGGTATGATAAACACAAAAACTATATTTCACTTTTCGATATAGTTACCCCTTATTGCAATACACTTGCCACATCTTTGAATTAAAATTTCAATCCCCCCCTCCCCCAAAAAAAATTGAAGCCTTGTCTGCAAAATAGACATAAACAACATCCATCACTTCTTTGTCGCGCTTACATTTCCTTCCTTGAAGGTCCTTCTTGAGTTTTGAGAAGAGGAAATAGTCACTGGGAGCTAGATCTGGGCAACTGTAGGATGGATGATCGATCTCTTTTGAAGCCAATTTAAATTATTCAGTTTAAATATATGTTTAAAACATCTTTTTCTTCTGTTGTAACAGGCGTCAGAGACTTTGATCTCCAGAAGGCACTGACCCCAATCATAGCTGTTGATACTTAAGAGGAATTCCCATTTCAATTTAGCATTATTAAACACTCGACAGTCCAGAAAAATTCTTGAACACCAATATTGACACTTCAATGATAAGAGACTAACAGGCCAGCCCGTATAGACTACCAAATTAATTTGCAATTTTTTAATATTCTAAACAAGTCCTAATCTACTAAGTCCAACAAAGGCCTATATATTAAATGTCCAGTAACAACTTTGGAACAAATGGAAACTCATTTATAACCAATGTAATAAAATTTGTTCACACTAACTCCATTCGCTTACATAAAACTGGACATATGTTTTGGGAGTGAATGGAGTTAGTGTGAACACATTTTATTACATTGGTTATATATAATCCACTCCACTTTCAACAGCTTCGTAAGTATATTTAATTGAGGAAACTCAATAGTTTACTACTCAAAGTCCCAATTCAAATTTTCGTATCACTATACATTTTCAGGCCAGAAAGAATTAAAATATGCAGAAATAATGGGAGAAGTGATCATTTTTATAATAATATGAACTCTAAAATTGTACATAGATAAATGCATTGGTGAATTTGTGTAAAGAAAGTATACTACAGATATGTGAATTTGCTTTAAAATGTGCATATAGAAATCATACCAGAAAAGTATGAGGCTAAATGATTGCTTTGATGCTAGTGTAGGAGTATGCAACATTTGGTAACAAGGGCAATGATTTTATGGGAGAGAGCAAAATGGAAAGGGACACAGGTAAAGAATGATAGATTTAAAAGACTTTCAAGCTGATGTTAGAGATGAAGGGGGAAAACTGGGGGAGAAGTAGGACTCATGATGTTGCAGTTAAAATAATATCTGGAGGTTGTAAGGAAATTGTTTAAAGTAACTTTTATCAAACCAGCACATTGGATTAAGTATTTCGAGCATCTATCTGAAATGGAGAAATGTGTTTTGAATGAATCTAGATCTACATAGTATATATACAGAAGAATTGGATGGACCCTTTTGAAAGGAAGAGGTTTTAAAACACAAGTGTGCATTGGCAAGTTGGTAGCAGTGTTTTTTCCAAGTGTGGCATGAAGATAAAAGATATAACATATTTGACCAAACTTTTAAACAGATTAAAGATAAAAGGGTACTCTCAAGAGATGTGAGATGGCATAAATCAACCTATTTATACCTTGGAATGAACACATTTCACCGTATGTAATAAATTAAGTAACATATCTTATGCAATGAATATATTAAGTAGCAGCTGCACTGAAGATGTTTTTAGAAATGTATATTTTGGCTATGTACATTCCATATTAGCTTTTGATATGCCATTTTGGGCAACAGCAAGATTTATTATCTTTGGTCTTTAAATGGCAAAAGAAAATATGAAGAATAATGCAGCAATTACTATTCCATGCTGCCAGTACAACAATTAATAAACCGTATCTGATGTTAATAAAAATAAAGAGCCTTTTAGAAATAATGAGGATTATCATCTGCATCACGCTAGATCAGCTGGATTGATGCACTTACCATGTCACAGACTTAAAAAAGCCAATCAAAAGGTGCAATTCTATATAATAAAACACAAACTCATGTAAAAGCATTTCCAGCACAACATTTAAAAATGTGTTAAAAACATAATTTTTATACTATGAAGGAATTCTTGTCACTAAATTATACAGTTAGATATGTATAAATAATAAATGTGTAATTATGTATTCATATAAACTAATGAAGCCATTGTACATAATCGTTAATAAAAAATGAAAAGAATATAAAGGTAAAGGAAAACTATGTAATTATGGAGGTATCTCATTACTGTCTAAATTTGGGAGAAATAATAAAATGCTGAGCAGAGAAGAGTAAAAGATTATTGCCATTTCAATCAGGATTTAGAGAAGGTAAAACAATAATGACTAATGCTATGATTATCAAAACATTTATTGATAAATGCTTGTTATTAAAATGTGCAAGCTGTATACTGTACTTGTAAATTTTTGAGAGAGCTTATGATATAATTATGAGCATAAATTGAGAAGAAGTTAACTGCAGAACTGGTTGAGATACAAGAGTTATAATTTTCTGCATAGAATGTGACAAGGACAAATCATTCAGAAACATGTATAAAAATTAATCCCAATCATATTTAGCCTGTTTACACATGTAATGTTAGGCTTAAAAGATGTCAATAAATGATGATGACTTATTGGTGGAATCAACATTAGTTATAGGATTAAACATTGAAAGATGTTGTAAAGGGTGAGGATTCAAAATAAAAAGAAAAAATACTAAGGCCTGGTTATTTAAATTGTACTTAGCAAGCCATAGAAAATTGAATGATTATGTATTCTATTAGAATTTATTAAATATGTTAACTATAATCTCACTTACCTACACAATTTTTTTTAAATGGTGCTTTATGTCTGTTTTTACTACTGAGGCACCAAAGGCGATGAACACTGGTGATACATAAAATGAAATGATATATTGGGAAAGGATTTTTTTTAAGAAAGGAAATGTTCCAGGCCTAAGTTTAGGGTACTTCCCCAGCATTTGCCAGTTATGAGGACTGAGGAAAACCTGGAAAAATCCACAGTCAGGGAGGACAGTCCCCCAGGATTCGAACCCCAAACCTCCCGCTCACGAGTCTGGCCACCCGTGGCAGTGTTACCTACACAAGCAAAAGCAGTTAAACACTGGGTTATTCTCTTGTTCTCATATGAAAATATTGTTTCTCAATCAATATAGTAATTCTTCTTATTGGTTGCTGAACTATGCTGCTTACAGGAATGAATCATTCAGAGATAAACCTGCTCTCATAAGCTACCATTGGGAAACCTCTCTCCCCCTAATGAATGCATTCATACTGTGCCCTCCTTGTGGCAGTGAAAGTTTTGAAGTCAGACTGCAGAGAAATCAGGGAGACTGAAAGCTTATTTGACGGCTTTATATACCACATTAGGACATATTTCAAGAGTAAATTGTCTGTTAGAAGTTGACAGACACCTCCCCTTAGTTCATACCAACATTTTCTGTACTGCTAATTTAATTCCAAATAAACAAATAAAATCATCTACAACTTGTATTTCTTTAAACCACTACTGTTTTGTCATTTCTTACATTCTTTAAACCTTACATTCTAATCAAATTTATTATATATGTTAACACTTAACTCTAAAAACATTATCATATATTTTGGGATAAAATGGCTCTTGTTATCAGCTGCTCTCCCACTCCAGGAGCCTCATCAAATTTTCCTTTGTTAACAATAAATTTTCTAATTCTGGTTACTCATCAAGGAAAATACCAGGGTGTTGAACTTTTTCCTCTAATTTTGTTACTGCAAATTAGAGATGCACTATTTAAGGATATGTATAATGCAATTTGCTCCTGCAATATTTGTATAATTTCTTTGTTGCATAGAAGTAGTAAATAAATATGTTGTGTTCTAATGTAAATCTCATAGTAGGCATAATGACACAAGCCACATACACAAATCTTAACAAAATGTTAATATAGAGTAAAAGGTACATTCAACCTGTTACTTTATTCAATTCCAGCAGTTGCAGCTGATTCAACTGCAATAAGAAGGTACAAAATTTCTTGCACATGGCATGCAGGTTTTATCAATCATTAGAATAAAGATACTGCATAAGACAAATGCCAAACAAGTACAAAAATAATTCAACAGTGCCAAAGATGTTTTGTGATCATTAGAATTAGTAAAATTCTGGGAAATGATAGAAGCAACTGAAAGCAGGATTATTTATTTAGCACTAGTTTTACAACAAAATTTATTGATAAAATTTCCACATACACAAAGCAAAAAAATTTATATCAAAGACTTACTGTAATCGAAACCTGTACAGATTTTAGTTTTAGAAATTTACAATGAACATTTGTACTTTTAAAACTATATATTTGCTGCTTACCTTTAACTCTGGATCATGAGCAGCATCATTGGAATTTCCTTCATGAGTTTATGGTCTTATCAACTGAAGTGAACATGTATTAATATCCTTTTGTTCTTCTTTAATGTTTAGACTGCTATTCATTTTCTTGTCACTTTTAACTTACAAATTTCTTATACTGCAAAAAAAGAAAATATAACATTATTGGTAATGAAAGTCTAAAATATGAGCATAGCATAGAGTAGATGCAATGATGAGCAAAGCAAAATGTTGGGCTGCTAATAGGAAATGTCTCTTTTAGTTGTCACATTAATTTCAAATTAGTGAAATACATGGCTATTTCTGCACGAATACACACACACACACATGAGGTAAGACATTAAGCAAATTGCAAATTTATGTTGATTTGGTTTATTTACAGACTCTCTTTAACATTTCAGGTCATCAGTGTTCCAATTCAGAGCGAGAAACAGCCGATAAATTTTGCTCAGAGGCCTCTTCTTTCAAGCTTGAGGTTTTTGTGCCTTACATCTATGACATGGGACACAAGGTTTTACTTCCCTGCCAAATAAAGCCATACTTAGGACTTTTACATTAAAAAAAAATCCATCAGCCATGGCCCGTGATCTTCAGTTTATAAAGCAAGTATGGTTATCACTAGTCCACCAGTATGGACCCAAATTGATGTTATTTATTATTTAACACCTCTGATCATCAGCGTCCCATTCAAATCAGGGCGTGAAATGGCCAACAAATTTTGCTCAGAGGCCTCTTATTTCAAGCTTGAAGTTCTTTATGGTGCCACAAATGTATGACATGGGATCCACGGCTTTACTTCCCTTTCAAAGGAAGCCATACTTAGGATTTTTAGGCCCGATAAAATCCATCGGTCCTGGCTGGGATCGAAATGGCAATCTTGAGTTTAGAAGGCAAGTATGGTTACCACTACACCACCAGAACCGACCCCAAATTGATGTGGCATGCTACATATTTGCATGAGACACCTGAGATATTTCCTCTACATAGTAGCATTAATCTGGTGGAAATTAATGATAACACAAGATGTTGATATTTACAATAGCAAAACTGCAGTTGCAAGATGGCAACATCTCTGAATGAATGTACAACCCTCAAACTGTGCGCCATTGTGCAACTTTTGTGGGCAAAGGTAATGGCATCAAAGACAATTGGGTGCAGAAGTCTCCTGAATGGTGGATACATATCAAAAATGAACACTGCATAGGCTGGCTAGCAAAGATGGCCAACAGGCAAATTTGCAACTAATTGAAGACTTAATCCAGTTTATTCTTCTGAGCAAAGCCAGAAATTCAATAAGTGTAGCATTACCATCACCAATAGGGATCGTTTTATTAGCAAAATAGATGTGATACTAATGTGCCTGGAAAAAGAGGCCTGCTTACAATTTTTATTTAATGATGACCTACAGAGGACAGCAATGCTAGCTGTTCTCCATCACATTACAATCCCGGCCACATCGTTTAGATTGATGAATCAAAATTGGACAAAGCAAATTTAATCCAGGCCGCATTGTAAGGGGCAACTTGCATTTTCAGTCATTGAGAACAAATTAAGGATGGAGAATTGTCCAAATGACTGGAGAGAGACCAACACGCTGTTCAATTTAATTGAGCAACATGTAAAGTTTACCAGCACGATTCATACACATGCCTGGGAAGATTATTGTGAGCTAATGGCAGGCGGATTTGGAGCACTTGACGTTACAAGCTGGATTGAAGCTGCAATTCACCAAGTGTTTCCTCCTTCCTGCATTAACATTTCGAATAGGGAAACTTCATTCTTGAAGGGTGCTAGGCAACTTTTCTGAGAACAACATGCAACAATCATGATGGAATAGGGCAGGGTAAGCGCTATAAATATCTAACAATGTAAAACCACATTCCAGACTTTGTACTCGAGCTCAAACTTGATCTCTAAATTAAGTTACTTTTAAAAAATTTTTTTAAAAATATCACACATATACCTGTCAGTGGTTACCCATTTCATTTGTGGTTTAATCTCAATAATAATAATATTAATCATAATTGAAAAATTGTGATTTCTCTTTTGTAATACTCTTCATAATGGGCACAGAGACGAGTGATGCTCGTTTTCCTATGGAAAAAAAGCAAGTGAGCTATTCAGCCTTAAGTTATGTTTAGTTCTTCTGCTAATGCTAAGCTTTCATTTGGAACATTTCAATGGTAATGACACTCCCAGACACTCTCTTTTCAGTTGCGTAGCCATATAATCTATTTTCTACATATGGAAACTTTGCTTTGTGTCTGCAAAATGCCTGCCAGTTAATCTGTTCAAGAAGAGCTTTATTTACTTCAGTGCTTTTTTCCTGGGGACATTTTTATTATTAATTTGCTTTCTCAGCGTTATGTATGTGCTACAACAGTCAGGTGAGGGAGAGGAAATGCTGACAAATACTAGACTTTTACTTTGTATCTGTCATCTACTGTATTGTTATACAGATTGTGTAATTATGGATACTCTTTTAATTATTTCTGTTGTAATTAGCAGGCAAATTCTAAATGATCACTCTTCTCAACAAATTTTGCCTATTTTTTGTCTCCTTCCCTTTTCTCTTTAGGTATATCCCCTATTAAGATTGCCGTCACGGTGGAGTTTACCCTTTACTTAGAGATGCCAGGAAGAACTGTTGGCATACTGCAACAGCTGCAGATTTTGTGGTGGGCATATAAATCAAATTTTTAAAATAAAAATAATTACATTCATACATAATAAAATAATACATGAAAGAAAAGTAATGTAGTAAGTATTACTGAATCCTTAGATTTATCTTTCCTGAGCGAGCCTTTTCCCCAGGCCTGACCTTTACTAGAGGATATAACATGGCCCTACATGACCACCCCAGTGCTGGGAATTGTGCCAATACCCAGACACCAATGCTGTGTGAGCATCCATCAGACAAGCCAAGGAAGTAAATATGAAAATTAAAAAATACGAGCTCAAAACACTAACGTGTAGCGCATCTTTGGACTTCTAACACACAAAGAAGGCCAGCAAAAAAGAAAGGAAAGAGAAGTCAAAAGGCAAGATGAAAGTAAATTATGGGAAGAAAGGTACTAGAGCCTAGTTATTATGCTTTTCAGCATTAAGAAAAAACATTTAAAAATATTTCTCGCTAATTAGTAATTGCCAAAGAGCCCAGCTTCAATAGGGAGAAGCAGAGAAAAAGAGTGAATATGTTATGAACAGTGGAAAGGAAAATGATTGTAGAGTCAGGAAATACTTATGCAATACTAACCCTAGATGTAGAAAATCCAAGCTCAAATCAAAAGAAAAAACTGATCAAGAATATAACAATATAAATGGTGGTAAAGCAACATCATCTCTTGGGAAGTTCAATGTTATGATTTTTGGCAAGTCATGTCAGTCTTGCTCTTAAAATAAATGAAATTATAGTCAATTTTCAGATGTTAGGCTACGTGAAACCTAGTGCTAAATGTGCAGTAATTTCAAATATTCACTCTTGTGTTAGAATATGATGCACATGATACTAAAATAAAAGTCCTTCACACTGGAGCTGCACAAACTAAGTGAATTCCTCAGTAAGTAGGGTACCTAACTTTAAAAGAATGTAAAATCCAAATTATGGCCTTATTAAGTTTTGGCATCACTGTATGTTAATTATCATGACAAATTCTAAAGCTAACTAATAAAAGAAAACTGAATTATAAATACATTACTCAATTAGATTTGCGCTTGTTTTCCCCTTCAAAAATCTTTGAAGGGTTTTTTCAAATATTCTAAAGTCATGGGAACAAAATTGGAATTATTGCAATCTAAAAGTATTACAAAAGATAAATCACATTTTTAGAATTCTTCCTCTTACTATTATTGAGATACCACAAAAATTAAGGGGATAATATTAATTAAATGCAATATATAATCTGATAAATAAAGCTACATTCTGTAGGTATTTTGAAATATAATCATGTATGAACTGCGCCATTGGTATCATCTTTACATTCACTAAAAGAGACAGAAAGTATCCACTTACCTTGTGTATTTAAGATGTTCATATGTCAATAAAAACAAATGCTACTATTTTAAAAAAATTACTATATACTAAGAAAATATATATGATCAACAATAAACAATTGAAAGTTCCATGGATTTTCAGTGGCTTTGAAATTTACTTTAAATGTTATTGTGGCAAAAACAAGTAATGCAAAAGTTTCTGAATGTTATTACACAGAACTCTTATATAAAAACAATTCTGACAAACAGAATATATTTCACAGTTGGTACCTTTAGGACAATGCTTTCATTAAATATAACCCATATGCATCACAGTTGGTCCTGGTGGTGTAGTGGTAACCATACTTGCCCTAAACCCAAGATCGCGGGTTCAAACCTGGCTAAGTATGGCTTCCTTCAGAAGGGAACTAAAGCCGTGGATCCCACGTCATACATTTATGGCACGATAAAGAACCTCCAGCCTGAAAGAGGCCTCTGAGCAAAATTTGTCAGCAATTTCATGCCCTGAGTTAAATGGGACAATGACCTGAGCTATTAAAGAGCGTCCATAAATAAATCAAATCAACATATGCATTGTTATAAATGTAGTTTATATGCTGAGTTAATTTGTCATTTTATTTTGAAACAAATGAGAGTAAATTAAATGCTAGAGAGCATTTTAACTTTTGGTTTTCAGATAATGTCCTTACTATTTTATTTAAATGGTATATACTGAATTTTTTGTGCAAAAACAAATATTGAACTGCTAGAGCAATTTTTATTTTTCGTTTTCAGGCAAACCCCCAATCCTAGTAATCTCATTTTATTAATTTTCAGATTTTTTTTTTTTTTTAATTCTATGGTATATACTGAGTTTTGTTGAGAAAAGACAAATATTGTGGGCGCTAGAGCAACTTTTAAGTTTTCGCTTTAGTTTAAACCCTAATCCCCAGCGGTCTAATTTTGCTGGTTAATGAAATCGATGAAATTATAGACCAGGGAACATCACACATCTGAACTCTAGAGGTAAAGGTTATTTAGCATCAGTGTTGATTTAAAAAATATAAATTAACTTAAATAAATTGTCCAATGGCATAGCAGTAAATGTGTTAATTGAAAATTAAGATCAGCAATCTGATTGATTAGCAAATGATCAAAGCACAAAAAAAGATGCAGATGAAACAGTTAAACAAATCACTTAAAGTGTTGCATCAAAGTTTATGATATTTTGATACAACTTATTAGAAACAATTTTAGCATCTGCAAATCCTCATATATTTTTTAAGAACAGAGTCTCGATGAGAAACAGCCGAAATATGACCAATTTCAAAATTATAAATAGATTGATATGTTTTGCAAAAAAGTGCAGAAATGATGTAGTCCAAAAGAGTTCAAATGCAGTAAAATAAAAATGTTGGAGAAATATTTAAAGAAATAACCTTTGAAATAATAGGTGCAAGCTTTATGTTGATGATAGTAAAATGTTGGTGTTTGGAATTTACAGATCTCCAAACTCAAACCTAAATGATTTTTTTATGTATATATGTAGAAGAGCTCTTAAAAGATAATTGTTACATTATAATAATGGGTGATCTTAATGTATAAAATGCTAACAAAGAATTTGTATATAGGTTATGAGTAGTTAAGATAATTGTATAATTGAGTGGAACTACACACTTTTATTGCCCTACTTACATGTTTATGTAGCACTAGTGCTACAGTCGAAGGGCAGCTGAAGATGCAAGCAATGATTCTTGAAACTAGTACCCTTATGTAATGGGTGATATATTATATAACAAATTACCCAGAAAATTTAATGTACTTTCTGGCAATAGATTTAAAATAAAACTCAAGCAGCATTTTTTTTCATAAATGTTTTTATGATATACACAAATTATAAATACTAAGTAATAACAAACTTTTATATATACACTACTTTATATACACACATATGTTTAAAAATAAAACATATTAATCATAATATAGATAAAATATTAGGTAGACATTATCAAACAAATAAGTAATACTTTACATACATGCATACTTATACACGTGCTTTATATATACACACATGTTTAAAAATTGAAATTAAAAAATGTATTTAATTAAAACATGCTAACCATAACATAGATAAAATTTCATATAGATATTGTATTATGCTCAAACAAATAAGTAATACTTTACATACACACAAACTTATATATGTGCTTTATATATACACACATGTTTAAAAATCAAAGTTAAAAAATGTATTTAATTAAAACATGCTAACCATAACATAGATAAAATTTCATATAGATATTGTATTATAACAGCAGCAACAGAAGTTTTTTCAAATAATATTCGTAACACAGTAGCTGAGCTAATACACTTATATACACACCAAAATCATTTAAGAGCATTTCAAACACAAAACGTTAAAAATGTGTATTATAATTTTCATACTGCAAAGGAATTCTTAGAAACTATGTTACAGAGTTAGATATGCATATATAGTAAATTTGATACTATGTATTATATAAACTGACAAAGGCAAATGTACAAACTGTACCTAATTGGTGAATAAAAACCTTGTTCCTTTGAACACCCTTGCAGCTTCACTTACTTCCAATTCATTAGAACATGTTTTGCTAGACTTTGTCCATATTATCAGCTACTTATGTAATACTGTCCAGTTCTGAAGTGTTTGGCCTGAGCTTTTAGTTTTGTGGCTCCAATAATGTCATGTAAAATAAAGGCTTGGTGATGAAGTAAAAGTTATGCAAAAATGAAGAAAAAGGAGAAACTGAGCGTGAGAGATTTTACATTGAAACATAATCATGGTTTGATTCAGGTGTGAAACGGATTAAAAACAAAGACTGCCTAATGAGTGAGTAATCAAAGGCAATAATGGGAATGAAGAGAAAGTAAAAAAGTTATTAAGTCATTGATCATGATACCTCTTCAGAAGTTGAAGGTAACCCAGAGCATGCAGCAGATCAACATGAGGCAACTACTTACATGGCAAAAGTGCCTGCATCCAGTGCTGTTAGAACTCTTTGTCATAACATAATAATGAAATTTGTGATCACAAAGCTAAAAGACCTATTTTCTTTACGGAATCTATAATATATTGATGATGAAGCTCTAAAATATATTCTGCAATAAAATGGGTGCAATTTCTTTTCAGTTTTCTTCCTCCATGACATTTGAGAAATGTTCCTCCCCCCAAAATGCAAAAAAAAAAAACAAACAAACAAAAAACAAAACAAAAACAAAACCAAAAAAAAAAAAAACAAAAACAAAAAAAAGGCCCAAGAGATGGAAATGCCACAGATGCCAATTCAGCCAACCATTAGTACAACCAACCACTCAGAATGACCTCTGCATGGAGCTCACATGCACTCCTTATCGCTACTTTAACACACAAGATCCTGCAAGTTACCGATAGCTTTTGAAGCATTCGCCCTCCTGTTCTCCGGGAACTAGACGCCCCAGAGTGGTGAATGATACTAGGTCTAATACCATTTCGTTTTGCATTTTGGAATGCCATTCCAAACCAGATGAACGAACTTTGGTATTTTGCCTACCAGTTCTCCCTACACGCCATTTAAATCAGCGAAAACATAAAATCAAACATCTCCTTCCATCTTCCAGACTACATTACTCTTTGTAAAGACCGCGACAGCTGAGGTGGAGGAACAGCAATCCTGGTCACAGACCATTCCCCAAACCCTAGAACCCAATGGCCATCTATTTGGAACCCAGGGGCACTGAGGTATTGTTAGTGTCTGCATACCACCCCCTGGCCAAGCATACTTTCCAGCTGACTACCAAACCATTTTTGCCCTACACCATAACATCATTCTAGCCAGAGACCTCAATACCAAGCACTCCTTCTGACACTGCAATTGCTGAGAAGACATAAGAGGCAATGCTTTATAGATCAGGATCCACCACTCAGAACAGTCATACCCTGGTAACTCACACATCATCCACAATGTTGAGGATAACCATCAGTTGTTGACATTGTGATAAACATTTCCATTTTCATCTCACGTTAATCAATACACTTCATTCCGATCATAATCCTGTGTCGACTGAAATCAACACAAGAGTTGCCAGCCATGGTGTCTCAGGCCTAACTCCAGAAGCCAACTGAAAAAGCGTAAAGGATTCTCTCCATGCTTCCATTCCCCTATCCAAGAATAACAAACATTCTTTTCTTAGAGGCTGCAGTCTCATCCTTCACAAACACAGTAGTACAATTTACTCACAGTCTTACAATCCACATTTTTCCCTCCCCCACCGCAAGCTATCTTAGGCCTTGACGTACAGCTCTTCTACCACAGATCCTGGCCTCCCCACAGACTCTACCAACTACATCCCACATTACACTATGATGTTTGTGCAGCGAAGTCATTATGCAAGAGCATAGAAGGCACACAATGGCCAGAGCAAACTTAAGTAGCAGTGATGTGTAGAAAGTCACCAAAATCTCCATGGACAGTGAGCAAGAAACTCATATTCACTCCATGCTGATTAAATAGAAAGTCTTTTTAGGCAATAAATGTTACCCAGTGACAGCTTCTCAAGTTGCGTTCATCGAGACATACATTGATATTTCTGATGCATCAGCTGCTGGGGCAGTGAAAGCAGCTGCCTTGAGCTTCCGAGACAAGTCATACATATCTGCTGTATGTGGAACTTGGCATGGCAGGAATTTACACAAACTCATTTCTCTTGAGCTCTCCATTATTCAGTTTTCTTCCTCCATGACATTTGAGAAATGTTCCTCCCCCCAAAATGCAAAAAAAAAACAAAACAAAAAAACAAAACAAAACAAAAAACAAAACAAAACAAAAAAAAAAAAAAGGCCCAAGAGATGGAAATGCCACAGATGCCAATTCAGCCAACCATTAGTACAACCAACCACTCAGAATGACCTCTGCATGGAGCTCACATGCACTCCTTATCGCTACATTAACACACAGGATCCTGCAAGTTACCGATAGCTTTTGAAGCATTCGCCCTCCTGTTCTCCGGGAACTAGACGCCCCAGAGTGGTGAATGATACTAGGTGTAATACCATTTCGTTTTGCATTTTGGAATGCCATTCCAAACCAGATGAACGAACTTTGGTATTTTGCCTACCAGTTCTCCCTACAAGCCATTTAAATCAGTGAAAACATAAAATCAAACATCTCCTTCCATCTTCCAGACTACATTACTCTTTGTAAAGACCGCGACAGCTGAGGTGGAGGAACAGCAATCCTGGTCACAGACCATTCCCCAAACCCTAGAACCCAATGGCCATCTATTTGGAACCCAGGGGCACTGAGGTATTGTTAGTGTCTGCATACCACCCCCTGGCCAAGCATACTTTCCAGCTGACTACCAAACCATTTTTGCCCTACACCATAACATCATTCTAGCCAGAGACCTCAATACCAAGCACTCCTTCTGACACTGCAATTGCTGAGAAGACATAAGAGGCAATGCTTTATAGATCAGGATCCACCACTCAGAACAGTCATACCCTGGTAACTCATACATCATCCACAATGTTGAGGATAACCATCAGTTGTTGACATTGTGATAAACATTTCCATTTTCATCTCACGTTAATCAATACACTTCATTCCGATCATAATCCTGTGTCGACTGAAATCAACACAAGGGTTGCCAGCCATGGTGTCTCAGGCCTAACTCCAGAAGCCAACTGAAAGGCGTAAAGGATTCTCTCCATGCTTCCATTCCCCTATCCAAGAATAACAAACATTCTTTTCTTAGAGGCTGCAGTCTCATCCTTCACAAACACAGTAGTACAATTTACTCACAGTCTTACAATCCGCATTTTTCCCTCCCCCACCGCAAGCTATCTTAGGCCTTGACGTACAGCTCTTCATCCACAGATCCTGGCCTCCCCACAGACTCTACCAACTACATCCCACATTACACTATGATGTTTGTGCAGCGAAGTCATTATGCAAGAGCATAGAAGGCACACAATGGCCAGAGCAAACTTAAGTAGCAGTGATGTGTAGAAAGTCACCAAAATCTCCATGGACAGTGAGCAAGAAACTCATATTCACTCCATGCTGATTAAATAGAAAGTCTTTTTAGGCAATAAATGTTACCCAGTGACAGCTTCTCAAGTTGCGTTCATCGAGACATACATTGATATTTCTGATGCATCAGCTGCTGGGGCAGTGAAAGCAGCTGCCTTGAGCTTCCGAGACAAGTCATACATATCTGCTGTATGTGGAACTTGGCATGGCAGGAATTTACACAAACTCATTTCTCTTGAGCTCTCCATTATTCAGTTTTCTTCCTCCATGACATTTGAGAAATGTTCCTCCCCCCAAAATGGAAAAAAAAAAAAAAAAAAAAAAAAACATAAAACAAAACAAAACAAAAAAAAAAAGGCCCAAGAGATGGAAATGCCACAGATGCCAATTCAGCCAACCATTAGTACAACCAACCACTCAGAATGACCTCTGCATGGAGCTCACATGCACTCCTTATCGCTACTTTAACACACAAGATCCTGCAAGTTACCGATAGCTTTTGAAGCATTCGCCCTCCTGTTCTCCGGGAACTAGACGCCCCAGAGTGGTGAATGATACTAGGTCTAATACCATTTCGTTTTGCATTTTGGAATGCCATTCCAAACCAGATGAACGAACTTTGGTATTTTGCCTACCAGTTCTCCCTACACGCCATTTAAATCAGCGAAAACATAAAATCAAACATCTCCTTCCATCTTCCAGACTACATTACTCTTTGTAAAGACCGCGACAGCTGAGGTGGAGGAACAGCAATCCTGGTCACAGACCATTCCCCAAACCCTAGAACCCAATGGCCATCTATTTGGAACCCAGGGGCACTGAGGTATTGTTAGTGTCTGCATACCACCCCCTGGCCAAGCATACTTTCCAGCTGACTACCAAACCATTTTTGCCCTACACCATAACATCATTCTAGCCAGAGACCTCAATACCAAGCACTCCTTCTGACACTGCAATTGCTGAGAAGACATAAGAGGCAATGCTTTATAGATCAGGATCCACCACTCAGAACAGTCATACCCTGGTAACTCACACATCATCCACAATGTTGAGGATAACCATCAGTTGTTGACATTGTGATAAACATTTCCATTTTCATCTCACGTTAATCAATACACTTCATTCCGATCATAATCCTGTGTCGACTGAAATCAACACAAGGGTTGCCAGCCATGGTGTCTCAGGCCTAACTCCAGAAGCCAACTGAAAAAGCGTAAAGGATTCTCTCCATGCTTCCATTCCCCTATCCAAGAATAACAAACATTCTTTTCTTAGAGGCTGCAGTCTCATCCTTCACAAACACAGTAGTACAATTTACTCACAGTCTTACAATCCGCATTTTTCCCTCCCCCACCGCAAGCTATCTTAGGCCTTGACGTACAGCTCTTCATCCACAGATCCTGGCCTCCCCACAGACTCTACCAACTACATCCCACATTACACTATGATGTTTGTGCAGCGAAGTCATTATGCAAGAGCATAGAAGGCACACAATGGCCAGAGCAAACTTAAGTAGCAGTGATGTGTAGAAAGTCACCAAAATCTCCATGGACAGTGAGCAAGAAACTCATATTCACTCCATGTCTGGCACAAGGCAATGCAAATATCCATGCTGATTAAATAGAAAGTCTTTTTAGGCAATAAATGTTACCCAGTGACAGCTTCTCAAGTTGCGTTCATCGAGACATACATTGATATTTCTGATGCATCAGCTGCTGGGGCAGTGAAAGCAGCTGCCTTGAGCTTCCGAGACAAGTCATACATATCTGCTGTATGTGGAACTTGGCATGGCAGGAATTTACACAAACTCATTTCTCTTGAGCTCTCCAAAACACTAATTCTCATATTACACTCCTTTCTAAAACACTGCACCTTCGCAGTAATAGCAGGTAAAGCACCAAACTTGGACTTACAAGAGATGGAGTCCCTAAAGACTCTGTACTTTTACCCAACATCTAAATGAAGTCTCACTTATTACAGCAATTAACATTTCTGGAATGGCTACTATGCCAGAGAGGTCCAAAGAGCACTACACCTCTCCAAACGGCACAAAACCAGACCAAAGGCAGAACAAACAAAGGGTGAAGGGACAGCTTTAAGAACGTCAAAGACCATATTGATCGTTTACTCCAGTGCCACAGCACCAGAACCATTTTCAAGCCTACCAGACAACTGATACGTTTACCCCAGGGAACCCGCCCACTTAAGCTGGCATGAACCGAACTCGCTACTCCTGTGGTGCAGTTACATAGGTACAATCCAGTATCAACACCACACTTTGGAGCACAGGAGATGGTGCAGCCTGGCTCAAGCAGACGATCCACTATGGGTAAGGAAATATATGATTCGGCAACAAGCCTCCTGTTGTTTTGCTCGCACTACCATGTTTGAACAAACAACACAAGGCAATAGAAATTTTCAAACAGCCTAACAACTGCAACGACTGTAATAACCAGAATGGGAAGTAATGGTTTACAGAATAGATGACTCTCAACCCCTTATATGTGCCTTTTGCAGAAGATACCAATACATCATTGTTGATTGAGGCAAAGGAGTAGTAGTATAACGTTTATGGCTCTGACTATGTGTTTGTCTGTTCTGAAGAGTAGGACATCATTAGCTATGTTGATGTTCTTTGCCAGTAAAAAGTCTGCCATTTAGATGTTAAAAACAATCGGGTGAAAGTACAGAGCCTTTATGGGTTCCACTTTTTAAAAGTCCAAGTGCTGATGTTTTTAATATCGTTACAGTAAAGCTATGGTGTAGTATGAAATGTTTTGGGGAGCTCAAGAGAAATGAGATCGTATAAAAACCTCCATGCCAGATAAAGAAGTCTTTTCCACATACAGTGGAAGTGCTTGCCTTGTCCTGGAAGCCCAGGATAGGAGATTCCACCACTGCAGCAACTGATGGACTGTAGGATGGCTTGAATTGCTCCTAAGAAAGGAGTCAGGCGAACTAGAATCAGCTTCTAAAAATTTGGGAGGGGGGATGGATAGGAGACTAATGGATTAATAGCTGGATTTCTTCCCTCTTGAGGGAAGAAATACAAAGTTATACAGATATTGAAAACCTTGGTGAGAAAGAATGCCACTCTGAAGGGTGGTTAGCCCATCAGGTCCATCAGCCTTTGAGGATTGAGGCACTTAGTGAGCTAGGTTTTATGATGAGAATTTTCATCTGGCAGGCATCAGAGATATTGACACCCATCTCGATGAATGCAACTTGAGAAGTTATCATTCTTTCTTGCCTAAAAAGATGTTTTAAATAATCAGCATGGACATTTGCATTGCCTTGGGATTCACATCCCAGACGAATAGTGCTGTTGAATGAGTATCAGTTTGTACTCACTGTCTATGGAGGTATTTGGTAACTTTCCACACATCGTAACTCTTAAATCAGCTCTGGCCATTGTGTCAAAGTTGGTCATGGATCTCATTGCAAAAGCTTCTTAGCAACTGTTTGTAGTGTAATGTGAAGCGTAGCTGATAAGAGTTTTTGGGCTGCTCAGGATCTGCAAATGAAAAGTTCTAGGTCAAGGGGTAAGATATCTGCATATGGAGTAGGAAACGTATGGATTGTAAGGCTGTGAATAATTCTTGTGATGAATGAAACTACATATTCTAAGGAAAGAATGTTTGTGATTCATGGTTGGGGAGGATAGAAGCATAGAGGAAACCTTTAAACTTTACCAGTCAACTTCTCAAGTTAGGCCTGAGACATCATGGCTTGCAATCCTTGCATTGATTTCAGCCAATACAGAATTATGATTGGAATGAAGTGCGCTGATTAACGGGAGATGAAAATGGAAACATTTGATTATTGCAATGTCAGCAACCGATGGCAGTCCTCAAGATTGTGGATGATGGTTGGTTGCCAAGATATGCCTGTTCTGAGTTGCGGATTCTGATGTATGAAGCAAACTATTGCATTGCCTCTTGGCTCTGCTCAGCAATTAGAATGCCAGAAAGTGTGATTGGCATTGAAGTCTCTGATTAGAATGACATCATGGCGGAGGACAAGAACAGTTTGATAGTCAACGGGTATGTATGCTTGGCTAGGGGATGGTATGGAGAAACGAACATCACCTCAGTACCACCGGGTTCCAAGATGGCTGGGGCTTCTAGGGTTTGAAGGGGAATGGTCTGTGGACAATAGAATCTCGCTGTTCCTCAGCTGACGCTGTCGCTGTCTTCAGAAAGACGAATGTAGCCCGTAAGGTGGAAGGAGATGTGTCTCACTGATTAAAATGACGTCTAAAAATCTAGGGTGAACCGGGAGACACCATGCCAAAGTAGTCCATCTGGTTTGAAATGTTTGCATTCCAAAATGCAAAACGAAAAATAGACCTAGTTCCATTTGCCATTCTGGGGTGTCTGATTTCTGGAGAACGGGAGGGCGAGCACTTCAAGAGCTATCCTTGCAGGATCCTGTGTTACCGATAAGGAGTGCATGTTGTCACAACTGTAACAGCTTTAGCTCCATGCAGAGGTCATTCAAATGGTTGTACTAATGGTTGGCTAGCATCTGTGGCATTTACATCTCTTGGGCCAAAAAAAAAAAAAAAAAAAAAAAAAAAAAAAAACAACACAAAGAAACAAAGAAACAAAAAAAAGAAAAAAGAAACAAAAAAAAAAGAAAAAAGAAAAAAAAAGAAAGAAAAGGAAAAAGAAACAAAAACAACAACAACAATAATAATAATAATAATAATAATAATAATATTTTGACATATTAAAATAAGAAATATTCCACATGCATTCCAGCCATAAAAGAATAAACCTGTATTTCATATATATGGCTTTACAAAATGCAGCACTTTCTTAATGCATGTGCCAAAAGTAAACTAGACAGTTCTAGTCATATCATCAATGTATTAGAGCCCAGCTGTAGTTTCCTTCAATAAAAAGCCAGAAATCAAGCTTACAATAATTCCACTAAAGCAGAAATGGTTGAGCTTGACAAAAAATATTCTATATACTGCTGCAAGAACCTTTTTGAAAGAGCTGGCTCAATCTCTTGTGCTAAAACATAGGCAAAGAATTGTACAGAATCCAAGATTTCCACAGGACGTAACATCTCCGGCATTTACATCTCTTGGGCATAAAAAAAAAAGAAAAGAAAAAGAAAGAAAGAAAAGAAAAGGAAAGGAAAAAAAAAAGAAATAATAATAATTGTCATTTTAAAATAAGAGATATACCACATGCATTCCAGCCATAAAAACATAAGCCTGTATTTCATATGTATGGCTTTACAAAATGCAGCACTTTCTTAATGCATGTGCCAAAAGTAAACTAGACAGTTCTAGTCATATCATCAATGTATCAGAGCCCGGGTGAAGATTCCTTCAATAAAAAGCCAGAAATCAATCTTACTATAATTCCACTAAAGCAGAAATGGATGAGCTTGACAAAAAATATTCTATATACTGCTGCAAGAACCTTTTTGAAAGAGCTGGCTCAATCTCTTGTGCTAAAACATAGGCAAAGAATTGTACAGAATCCAAGATTTCCACAGGACGTAACATCTCCGGCATTTACATCTCTTGGGCATAAAAAAAAAAAGAAAAGAAAAAGAAAGAAAGAAAAGAAAAAGAAAGGAAAAAAAAAAAGAAATAATAATAATTGTCATTTTAAAATAAGAGATATACCACATGCATTCCAGCCATAAAAACATAAGCCTGTATTTCATATGTATGGCTTTACAAAATGAAGCACTTTCTTAATGCATGTGCCAAAAGTAAACTAGACAGTTCTAGACATATCATCAATGTATCAGAGCCCGGGTGAAGATTCCTTCAATAAAAAGCCAGAAATCATATCTTACTATAATTCCACTAAAGGAGACGTGAATGAGTTAAACAAAACAATATTCTATATACTGCTGCAAGAACCTTTTTGAAAGAGCTGGCTTAATCTCTTGTGCTAAAACATAGGCAAAGAATAGTTCAGAATCCAAGATTTCCACAGGACGTAACATCTCCGGCATTTACATCTCTTGGGCATAAAAAAAAAGAAAAGAAAAAGAAAGAAAGAAAGAAAGAAAGAAAAGAAAAGGAAAGGGAAAAAAAAGAAATAATAATAATTGTCATATTAAAATAAGAGATCTACCACATGCATTCCAGCCATAATAACATAAGCCTGTATTTCATATGTATGGCTTTACAAAATGCAGCACTTTCTTAATGATGTGCCAAAAGTAAACTAGACAGTTCTAGTCATATCATCAATGTATCAGAGCCCGGGTGAAGATTCCTTCAATAAAAAGCCAGAAATCATATCTTACTATAATTGCACTAAAGGAGACATGAATGAGTTAAACAAAACAATATTCTATATACTGCTGCAAGAACCTTTTTGAAAGAGCTGGCTTAATCTCTTGTGCTAAAACATAGGCAAAGAATAGTTCAGAATCCAAGATTTCCACAGGACGTAATATCTCCGGCATTTACATCTCTTGGGCATAAAAAAAAAAAATAAAAGAAAAAGAAAGAAAGAAAGAAAGAAAGAAAGAAAAGAAAAGGAAAGGGAAAAAAAAGAAATAATAATAATTGTCATATTAAAATAAGAGATGTACCACTTGCATTCCAGCCATAAAAACATAAGCCTGTATTTCATATGTATGGCTTTACAAAATGCAGCACTTTCTTAATGCATGTGCCAAAAGTAAACTAGACAGTTCTAGTCATATCATCAATGTATCAGAGCCCGGGTGAAGATTCCTTCAATAAAAAGCCAGAAATCATATCTTACTATAATTCCACTAAAGGAGACGTGAATGAGTTAAACAAAACAATATTCTATATACTGCTGCAAGAACCTTTTTGAAAGAGCTGGCTCAATCTGTTAATTAAAAAGATGCGTTGTTTTCAAGCATTTTTTTTGCATTTTGTAATTAATTAGAAACAATTGTGTTGCCAAATTTTAAAAATTGGATAGATTTAAAAAATTATTCAGGAAAAGGAAAGTAGGCCTTGGAAGAAATAAAATATCACAAGTTGATAGTGTGAATAGTCTAAAAAATATTATAAACAATGCAGAATTTACTTATAATAGTAATAGTGTTAGAGTTAAGTGAATGAATTAGTCATTCACCTAATGTGATAAATTGTACATTACCTCAAAGTGCTTTTAGATGAAAGTTAAGTGATCGTAACCTGAATTTAGGGAACATCAATAGAGTATTAGAAGAATAGCATTGTGTAGCCACAACATTGGACCAGCATGAACCTGATCATCAAAATAATAACAAAGGAGATGAATAACTGATGATGTGAATGATTATCTGCAAAACATGTCCTAATCTTGCATAAGTAAGTGAAGTTAGTGTGAACTTGTAATATATTATAAATGTATTGCTGCTGATTTTGCCATTATTACTGCTGTTTCTGTTGCTGTCATGCTGCTATTGTTACTTCTGTTGCTAATTAGCTGCTATTATTGCTGCTGTTGTGGTTGCTTGTGTTGCTATTGTTGCTTCTGTTGCTATTAGCTACTGTTGTTTCTGTTGCTGTTGTGGTTGCTGATGTTGCTGTTATGCTGCTATTGTTGCTTCTGTTGCCATTAGCTGCTGTTATTCCTGCTGCTGTTATGTTGCTGCTGTTGTATCTGTTTGATAAATTGTTCCATTGGTTGTGGTGTTGTTGTGGTTCTGTTATTCTTCTGCAAACACAAATCAAACATATAACATATTTAAATATTGTTCTTAGGAAGCTGTTGACAATGTAGTGGTAATATATCCTAAACTTAGGTATTCATTTTTTAACACTAAACTCCACTTACTTACATAAAAATAAGATGCATTTTGGGAGAATTTTTCCCATCTTCAGTTTGCCTACTGAACTGCAGTTACTGGAAACGATGGTAAGTGGAGTTTAGTGTAAAAAATTAATACCTAAGTTCAGGATATAACATATTATTGCCTTTTCTGATACAGATGGCCACATATTTAAAAGGCACTGCTGTTGTACAAGCTGCTAATATTATATTAAAATAAACATGGGAAAATTATACATTTTTGTGGGGAAGGGCAGAGAAAAGTTATAAAACATCACATTAGAACAAACTGACACATATAAGTTATAGTCATCCATTTAGGTTAGTTATGCTATATTTTTTGTCTTAATCTTTGTTTTAAAAAATGCAAAAGAGTTTTATAGCAGGATATATCTAAATCATTAACAGAAACAGGAATTTAATGATATTGAAAACTGGCCACTTAAGGCTACAGTGCATGCAAGTGCACAGAACTACAGCAAATACAAGCTTCTGTTACTAGCACTTGAAGGAATTGCTTGTGCTATATGAGAGGAGAATGGCATGTAAGACTTGCTCCTGCTTTGAAAGAGTGAGGATATATCTTTGTGTTATACAAATTACAAATAGGAAAAATAAGAATGTTATCAATCTCTAATGTTAACAATGCCGTGAATTATTTCCAATATGGAATTAAATCCAGGATGGGTGAAAGATGTTGTTGAATGTTAGAAGGCATTACTTAAGATACAGTGCATTTAAAAGAAAATAGAAAAGAGAATTAAGCGGAAGATGAGTGGAAGTGATTAAATCATGTTAATTAAATTTGAAGGAGAATTTTAAAAAAAAAATGAACATACAGAATTTAAGAGAAGAATGTTCAATATTGACAAAGCCTGAATTAGTTATAAAAGATTAAATTTAACTATTTTTATAGTATGCCAGAAAGTAGAAGACATTTTAAAAATAAATTACTGTAGGTTAATGGTTCCTTTCATTTTGCCGATATATTTCATATTGCAGTCTTTCCAACTGTTTTCATAAATTACTGGCAGAATTTTCTTTTATATTGGTTTTTAGGTGTTTTTTTTAAACTTTAAATTCGTTTATTATTTATTTGTTCACTGGAGTCTAAGTAATATTCACATCTTGAAATATCTTCTGGAATTTGGTATGCCCATGGATGTAATGTGAATTTGCATATGCTATCCTTTATATATCCTTATGTAGCTATATCTTTTATTTGTTTTTTGTTTTTCTAATTTTCTGATTGACCAGATCTATTGTGTAGCCATTCTTCTGCACCATATCTATGACTTTTTGATATTCAGGTGTGTATTCTGTCTTGCCTAATGGTAGGTTTAATAATCTCAATTTGAGGCTGTTGATTAATGTATCTGTTTTTTGAAGTTAACGTAATTTTTTTTTTTTTTAATCATTTGTGTAGGTATCTTATCTGCTTACATCAAATTCCAATATATGCCACCATCTATGATTTTTATAACCAGAAAGGGAAAAATACTTTGTTTCCCACTTTCATTCTGAACTTAAAGGTATTTCTTATAAGTTGAGTAATTTTATTGCATCCTCTTTCCATTTTTCATTTACTATTGCAAAAACATCATCTACATAATGATATCAACATTTGTATTTATATATGGAAAAGAATCAACTAATTTTGTTTCTAGGAAACTCATGTACATATCTGCCAAGAACAGTGAGAGTGAATTTTCAATTACCAGAGCATTCTTTTGATGTAGACATTGCCTATGAATGTGAAGCAGGATTGATTAATGAAATTTTTTGTTCTATCACTTCTCCATATAGGTTTAAAATGGTTAGCCATTTCTTTGCAATAATCAGCAGTATTTCTGTAGAGATGCTAGGAAACAAGCAGACCATGTAAAAAGAAGCTACTGTTTTCTAATTCATATAAGAACTTTCGAAAAATAAGACATTTTTAAAAAATTCTGTTGGAACTTACACAGTGAAGCTTGTTAAATATAAATGTAAATGATTATAATTAATCTGTCGTCTAACAAACTCTTATGCTTCGCCACACTCTTATGTTTCAAGTGAAGCATAGAGCATGTTAGAAGACAGATTAATTATAATTTACTGTTTTGCATGTTTGGTTCTTTGTATTTAATCTGATGAGTTTTTTATAATTTGGCTTTTGTATTTTGATATATGAAATGTTTTCAAAAGACAATTGCTAAGTTGTATGTGGGTGAATTTATTGTGTTTATCTCATTTTATTACAAGGTTTATTTATTTATAAACCTTGTATATATATTTATAAACTTGTCTTTAATTAAAAACATTTTTTTTTCTTGGTGTAGGTTAATTTCGATTGATTAATTACATTGACCATATATTCATGTTTCTGAGAACTTTTAAATGTCTTTTGTTTAAGGCATAAATTCTAGTTTGTCTTCAGCTTAAGTAAGTAGTATTACTACTGTCGAATGCTATTATTAAATAATATATTGCTTCACTATCAACAATTCCGTTTAATACATCATTTCATATTGTTTGTCTCATATAGCATTGGATGAAAGTAAATAAAATACATATGTAACACTTCTAGGCCTTCAAATGTCAGCACAATATTGTAGAAATAGTAAGGAAAAAAGAGGACAAATCATGTATTTTAGTTTAAGAGAATACTTAAAATAAAATATGTAGGAAAGTTTGAATATTTTAAAGGTAAACAACTTTTCTGGCTTGTATTATAAATATACTTAAATTGACAATTATTATATGTATATACAGGTCATCTAAAGGGATATTAACAGAAAAATTGCAATTTATTTTAAGATATTAAAATAAGAACTATTTCACTTTCACTTATATGTGATGTCATCTTTAAATCAACCAATGAAATGAAACAAAATTTTGAATTTTGACCAATCACCAATTTTTTGAAGTTATCAAAAAAAAATATCAAATCTGTTTTATCTCACGATGTCCATTAGTCTTGTGGTCAGTATATTTTTTTTATTTGATTTATTTATGGATGCTCTTTAACATCACAGGTCATCAGCCTCCCATTCTATTCAGGGCATGAAATGGCCGACAAATTTTGCTCAGAGGCCTCTTCTTTCAGGCTTGAGGTTCTTTTTGTATCATAAATGTATGACACGGCATCCATGGCTTTACTTCCCTTCCAAAGTAAGCCATACTTAGGATTTTTACGCCCGAAAAAATCCATCGATCCTGGCCAGGTTTGAACCCGCGACCTTGGGTTTAGAGGGCAAGTATGATTACCACTATACCACCAGAACTGACACGTGGTCAGTGTAGCCAACTCTACACCTCCACCATATAATTCCTGAGCATGCATCACTGACCACTTTTCTGTATTTTCAGTAATATTGTAAATTTAAATAAATGCATATTCACTCAAGCAATTATTTTTGCCTATTTTGCCAAACAGTCTGAAATCATTTTATAAATGATGTAACAATATCTACCTTAGCAACTTTAAACCTTAATAAACACTTGTTCAAAATGGTAAAATGTTTTCTCTATTTTGTTTTCCTCAGCTGGTATTAGCAAATCTAATAGTAGTGACTGTAATAGTCAAATTTTGTCTATTTCATTCCCACGGATTCTGAATAGGTAGATATTTGTAAGTAAGTATAACATTTTATACAATTGTTAATAATCCGTCAATGAATTTCAAATATATATTTCTTTTATTCTTATTCTATTCATAAAACAGTCCCAAAATCTATTTGGCTCTTCTCTATTCGCATTACTGACAATTGACATCTGTCTTGTTACTAGATGGCTTGAAAAGGGTATCCATAATACAAATGTATAATTATTACAATATTGTAAGCAAAGTTTATGCAAATTAAATTTAAATTCTTATTTTATTATGAAATAGTCCTAATAAATATCACTCAAGGGTCTGAGTTTTCCAAATAAATTCATTCACAGTTTATTAGCAATCTCAGACCCTCTTGTGATATTACTTCAGATAAAATATTTAAACAGTCAGGGGTTTTAATTTGGAGTTTACTATGGTAAACATATATGAGAGAATTTTAATGAATTATTAATAATTTGCAATTTACATCTATTAATAAACTAGCCTATAAGAGTTGCTCTAAAATAAATAGAAATTATTGACCAAGCTTTCATAAATTCAAAAACAAATTGAATGCAGCACACATTTGTACTCTACTCTTATTGCAGAAAGGGGCCTTCATGAACAAAACTTAATGAGCTCCAAAGGTAGGGGTGGACTTCAGAAAGCAAACAAATAATTCTTTTTAAAATTATATATGGAACTAAACACAGTGAAGCTAATCATTTGGTTTAATTTTATGTCATCTAAACACTCTTAATGCTTCACTTACTTGTGTCAATTTTGTGTAATGTTTTGTTTTTTATATTTGGATTACTTTCTTTTCTTACCAAGTAAGTGAAGCATTAAGAGTGTTTAGATGACATAAAATTAAATCAAATAATACTATATTTTGATAAGCAAAAAAATATGACCTACTGAGAAAATGAATTACATTTTATATTTCAGTAAGCCAGCATGCAATATAAAATAAAATCACAGTTATATGATAATGCAGTATCATATAAATCTGTAATGCATTCAGGTGTTTTTTTAATTTATGAAATTTATTTTAATTTATCAACAATCTCTTTTATTTTGGAGTAACTCTTGTAGGCTGATTTATTAATGGATGAAAATTACGAATTGCTATCATTTTTGTCTATTTTTTTACCATGATTAAAATCTAAATTAAAATCCTCAACTGTTCACTTTTCATCCTTGCAGTAGCTTATAATAAATTACAACTTTCCTATTAAAACATTAATATCCCTTTAGTTCTTCAAAACACATTGATACAGGTTAAAGAATAATGTCAGCTACTTACTGTTTTTTTTATAGAATGCTGCTGGGCTTATACCCTTTGACCCTGTAAATAAAAATCATCACTCATAACACAATTAGAATTTATTATCAATACGTTAATTAAAAAAATTACTGTTGTACAAGATGCCTAAGAACACAATATATTTCAATTAGTATATCAACTTTTCAGTGTGTGAAGAAAAGTTAAAGGACACAGGAAAATAGTTTGTATCGCCCAGAAAGCATATACATATTCCTAACAGAGTGAGAAACCTGGAAAACTTTGAAAAATATGTAGTATGGCACAGTGTTTTTGAATTCTGTGACAAAGGGGAATTTCCCATAGTGAAGAAGTTAACGAAGATAGGGTATGCAGGTTCTGTTTCTTCTACTAACAGGGTTCTGAAATGTTTAGGATTTAGATATAGGAAAACCCACAATGGGCATCAGTTTCCAATGGAACGAAGGGATATAGTTGAGGTAAGACTGAAATTCTTGCGCATCATGCATGATATCAGACAATCAGGTGACACTCTGCCTATATGTATATATATAGATGAAACATGGGTAAACCAAAATCACACAAAGTATGTCTGGCTGCATTCCTCTAGGACTGGGGATTTGAAAGTGCTGTTAGGGAAAGGAAGCAGACTTAAGTTTCCCATGTAGGATCAGCTAATATAGGTTTCATTTCAGACACCAAATGGACATTTAAATTGAAGAAAACAGATGATTATCGTAGAGAAATGACATCCTATTCATTCTAAAAATGGTTCTTAAAAACAATTTTTTAATTATCTGGAGGCAGGCAGTATAATATTTTGGCCAATGGGCGATATCACTCTGCTTATGTACAGAAAATTACCAATACTTCCTCCAGAAATGACGATATAATTCAGTAGTTAGAAGAAAAAGGCTTTGTTTTTTGCTCAATTGAAAATAAAAGCTAAGCTTTTACAAAGAGTGCAGCCTTTCAGATACAGTGTGAAAGTTTATAAACTTGAGCTACTGACCAATGAAATGTGGCATCAGGCTGTAAGACTTCCTCCTTATCACTGCCAGTACAATACCACAGAGCGTGCATGGGCTTAAACGTTTTAGAACAAAGTATCATTAACTTAAAAGATGATAGTAGCAGTTAAACTGACAACGATGACAGCGATATTGTAGATGAGGATAGCAAAAGACACATAGAAGAATGTTTCTTGTGCATTACATTTCTATTATTATATCTTTTGTTGTTTTCTTTCAATTTTTAAGCAGCAAATGTGATGGCATTTATCACAAACATAGATTATTGTGCCTAAGGAGAGTGAAGTTTGGCAATGATGCAGTTGCACCATATTGATTCTCAAGAAACATCATTAGGTGGTGATTCATGGGCTGTGTGGTGTGTGGCATGAACTATCAGCTTGGATTCAGTTTGTTCATACAGGTCATTTCGGTAATGTCAGAGCAACTTGCAATGAAGCTTATGAGGGCAAAAAGAGAAACTCTTTCTCTCAAATTAAGCAAATGCAGATGAAGAAATAAAACCACTAACATTCAAGTAGCAATGTAGAAATTGTTCAGACATTTATCATCACATCATTAAATGGAAAACTCTGTTATAGAAAGAGTAAATGAAATGGACATTTTGAATTATGTATATAATTTTGAAGTTGTTTACAGTGAAGTTATTATAATTTAAAATGATACACTAAATTGGAATTTGGATAAACATAGTAAGTGAAGTGTATAAATAAGTTACCCATAGTGTATCATTTTAGACATTTTGAATTTAACATACAACAGTGCTAAGTAGGTAACTGCAATCTTTGATTATTTTGAAAAATGAGGCACACTTAAAGTTATGTAAATGTGTATAAAGGCACAGCTTGCCTATATGTAAATATTTGTTTTGTAGACTTTTGACATTATATTATAAGTACTAGGAAATTGTAATCTTGGACTGCAATATTTATGACATAGAAAAAGTTATGTAGGGTGCATATTCCCTTCTGTTATTGCTGTCATATAAATAATGCATTTTGGTACCATATTTACTAATACAAAGATTTATAGATATGCAGGCATTTTGCTGAAATGTCAATTTAAGATAAGCCCTCATTTTAAAGTAAAATAAAATGTCAGGTCCCTGTAAAAATATTAAACATAGGTTATACTATATTTCTTAGGCCTCTGGTAGGAGGCTAGTTGAACTGCTGTACCAAAGAACTTTCTTTCTACAAGCCAATGCAATATTTTAGGTAGAATCATTATCTATGACATAATTTCAGCTAGCTAGCTATTAACCCTACACTTTGTGATGATCAACTCAAGAATAAAAAAGTGGAGAGGAAGCAGAAATGAAGAGATTTATCTTCTTATATCTGGAACTATAAGGTGAAAAGGTACCATTATGCACATTACTAATTATCTCAAACAGAAAGTTCACGTACTTCAAATCAAATACATTGAATACATACCTATGTTACATGAAGAAATTTCACTGTCTCCATGTGGTTTTGCATGCTTTGCCTCCTCCTGCTGGTGCCTTGAAGATCGACACTCATCAGCTGGATTGGTTGCGGTAGGATAATTTGACTTGTCAAGATTTTTCTCGCATAAATTTGGAACATCAATGCCAGAGCCTTGATGGAATTGTTTCATCTTCTTCCGCTGCTGACCGCTGGAAGACGGGGACTCCTCAGCTTGCCTCTTTCCTGACTTCTTCGTTTTCTTTGGCCTACTGCTTAAGGAGGGTTTAAAAGTGAATTCTGAAGCCAGCCTTGACCCTTTGGGTCTTCTACTATGAGTTTTATTAGCAGAAACTCGTTTGGTTTTAGAAAGAGCTGTTGGCTCAATGTATGTTAAGGTATCTACAGACTCTATAGTTGGAAAAACTTCTATAGAATTTGGAGAAGCTCTAACTAGCTTCACAAGATCTTCCAAATCTTCTGCCTCTTCAATACGTGCAAGCAATTTCTGCCGTCCAATTTCCAGTTCAGGGAAAGCATTCCTCACCTCAGGTTTAGAGTTATTATCACTCTGCTCTGTTACAAATAGAGTCAAAAGTTCACTATTGCTTGAATTATCATCCTGACGATCATTGACTGGTAAATCAGCTGTTTTTAGTTTACTTGAGTCTGCAATTGTGCTTGTCGAAGGAAATGAGAGGGAGGCCTCAGCAATAGGGACAAAATTTGTGTTCCCACCAATATCGCTATCTAATCTCATTTCCGCATTTAAGGGCATGGATACAGAAGTTTCACTTGTGTTCCTTACAGCTGATGTTGAGGTAGAAGAGTCAATGATGCTGCAATTTCTTGCAGATGTCTGCTCTAGTACTGGTTGATTAATATTGCAAGTTAAAGAAATTGGTCTAGTTTGCTCAGGTGATAACCTAGAGTAATTCTCTGCACTGCTGTTTGTCTGAAAAAGATCAACAGTTTCCTGTTGTTGTACCACTGATGCTGCAGTTTCATGGAATAAGCTGCCCTGCAACAGAGCTGCAGCTGCACTGAGGTTCAATTCCTGAGACATCAGCATTTGTAGACTGCATGATAGACTCCCTTCATCAGCATTCCCCAAGGAACTGTTCTGCTGCAGATGTGCAGAAGGGGGAGGTGAACCACAAGGTTCTGATGGTTTGGTAGCAAGTTCTTCTGCCACAGTATTCAATCCTGGCGTTGGTGAACGTCTATCTGGCCCAACAACTAAAGGATGTGGTTCAGGATCTTGTTGAATATTCATCCCTATAATCAATATTTTCATTAAATTGTAAAATTATTTCTCAACAATTTTGCAACATCATTATTAATTTTAAAATATACTTTCAGATATTAAAATTCAACTTATAACTGGTTAAGGGAAACGTTGCTAAAGAGAACACTACTTTTTGTCTTCAGATGTTAAAAGCTTATGGTTGCTGCACTTGACGGTGATAAAACAAGACTGGGCTAGTCATGTTCCATACTTAAAAACTACAGGCTTGAGATAACATGTACAAAATTTAATTGCAAATCTGCAGGAAACTGATTTGGAATGCAGAGGAGGATGACGAGTTCGCAACTCCTCTATAATAAGTCACTTTCAAAAATTCAGGTATGTTGTTTTCAGTTAATAGACACATTAATATGCAGCATTACAAGTTATAATGCTATGCGGAAACATTAAGCACATGCTTTGCTGCATAAGTTTATGTCCTGACTATTCATGATACAATGAATGTTACTTCAACAATTCCTCTTAGCTCTCCCCACCTTACTTGCTCTCAACACAAGTTGCTAGCATGCGTTGGCTGAGCTCATATACCTTCTAAAACTGTACCCCATTGCTCAAAGTGTTACTTTATTTTTCATATATATAGCTTTGTACAGACTCTGATAGACTAAAGATATGTTTATTATAATAAAGAATGGAAAAAAAGCATTAAAATTTCAAAAATCATTCGTGAAAAAGAGGATTTGGCAGCTAAATGGTACATTATGTTGTAGTTAATATATAAAATAAAATATATAATTTATAAAATGTTATGTTTCTTTTACAAAAAAATCAAATTTAACTGAACAGTTTACACCAAGTTGCAAATAAATTATATTAATTTTGAGTTCACTTTTTTTAAATGTTGAATATATCTTTGTAATAGATGAATTTATTCAACCTGAATGAAAATTTTGTTTCCTTCTTAGATTAATTAACAAAGTGTACGTCTATTAACAATAATGTGAACAAAATGCTTTAGGCTGATTAGATTAATTAACAAATTGTGTGTCTATTAACAATAATGTGAATAAAATGCTTCAGACTGGGTAGGCTACAGGTATACAACCATTATTTGTTTTGGATTGCTCCAGTGTGTTCAAAATTTTCTAGGCTATAAGTGGACCCTGCAACTGCCTTATGCAAAAACATTATCCACATTGACCAACATTTACAAATCAACAATATTAAGATAAAAACAAAACAGGGAAAATATCTTGGTTGCCTTGCTTAAAATAGAAAACTTCCATGTTAGAAACAAAACATCACATAAAACAATTCTGGGAGTTTAAGTGTTTAAATTAAACGGGAAAAGGCAACAGATATCAACAACTTACCTGGCAGCAATTGTTGTTTTAGCTGCAGCAACAGGTGCTGCAGTTGCTGCAGTTGCCATTGTTGTTGTTCTTGGACTTGTTTTTGTTGTAATTGCAGTTGTTGCTGCTGTTGTTGGATTTCTGTTTGTTGTAATTGCAGTTGTTGCTGCTGTTGTTGGATTTCTGTTTGTTGTAATTGCAGTTGTTGCTGCTGTTGTTGGATTTCTGTTTGTTGTACATGCAGCTGTTGCTGCTGTTGTTGTAAGAGCATCTGCTGCTGTTGAAGAAGCTGCTGTTGATGCTGCAGGTCTTGATGTTGTGGTATTTGGTCATCTTGCAGCTGTTCTGCTGCTTCCTGCTGCTGTTCTGCTCCTTCCTGCTGCTGTTCTGCTGCTTCTTGCTGCTGTTCTGCTGCTACAATCACATATAAATATATAGTTTTTTTCTGTCACAAATTAGCACATGTTTATTTCTCACCCTTTTTGGGGGCGAGGGAGGGCAATGTTATAAAATGTTAGCTTAACAACAGAACAAAGTAATATTTAGAAAGTAACAAGTTACAGTTAGGCATTTAGAAAAGTAATGCTACATTTTTTTACCTTAATCTGTGCTTCAAAAATTTAAAAGAAGTTTTTTTATAATTCCTACCTACTAATTAGAAAAGTATTTGGCTGTTATGGTTGCCAATATCAAGATAACATTCTGTACACATTAGTGAGATATATCTAAGTTCTCAACAGAAACAGGAATTTAATGATATTGAAAACTTGTAGCCTAAGGCTACAATGTATGCGTATACTGTGTGACAATTATAGCATGTATAGAACTACAACATCAGAAGCTAAATTTGTAGCTAGCTTCCGTTACTTGCATTTAAGGAATTGCTTGTAATATATTAGATGAGAATGGCATATTAGACTTGCTCCTGCTTTGAAGGATAACATTTTAAGTACTAGTGCAATGAGTGAGAATTGACTTGCTTTACGTTATAAAGTACTTTTATGGAACAGAAATATGTTATCATTCTCTGTTTCATTTTGATGTTAACAATGCTATTAATTATTGGCAATGTGGAGGATGGGTGAGCGTTGTTGTTAGGGTTATGTTAGAAGGCATTACCTAAGATATAAAGGATTTAAAATAGAGAAAAAATTTTAAAAACTGAAAATACAGAATCTAAGAGAACATTCCATATAAAAAATGCTTAATGTAGAAATAAAAGATTAAATTTGATTAATTTTAAAGTTAAAGACAGAAAAAAAAAAATAGTATGACAGAAAGTAGTAGACACAAAATAAATCACAATTCAAGAAATAATGCATTTCTTCTGAGTTGGCAGAAGAGGTTTAAGACACAGACTATTTCTTGTTAACAATGAAGTTCAAATGGATAGTCTTACTTAGGAAAGGAAGGGTCTGAGCTACTGCAGGTGATGTCAACATCAGATTAGCTGATTGAAGAGTAAAGAAAACAGATGCTGCAGTGTGGACATTGAGAAATGAGGATATGAGGAGGTGTATATGATATGGGGAAAATATAAACAGAAACAGAATGAAATTATAACAATTATTATGTTTGAAAGTACACTGATTTGATTTCTTTGTAAGTACAGAATAAGAAAAATGCTGTCCTGGTTAGGGTGACCAGATTGACTAGGTTAGAAAGATGACAGAAGGATATTGTTAAAAAAAATCCCATTTATATAAGACATATCTTATACTTAAATTATGTGTATATTAATTTATACAAAATATAATAATACTTAATAATCAGTTAAATACAAATGAAACCAAGGAAAATATGATGCCAAATAATTTATTAAAGGCAACAAGATAGCACAATATATGATTTTAACAATACTTTGTATTACGTTTGAGAGGTATGAAGTTCCAGGTCAACAATTACATTCAGCTTCAAGTTCGTTTCTTCTTTTTCTGGCTAAGGTATCATTTTGGCACTATGAATGCATGAATAACTAACTGAATTTTATAACCTCACAGTATAAAATATGTATATGATAGAAAATTTCCATACATATACACAAAATGTGGGCGGACTGTAAGAATACAGTAAAAAAACCATGTACAATTGCACCTCAATCCACTTTTATCTCTTAGGGAGGGTAATGTCAGTCGCCTACATGTAGTGCCCCCTGTTTACGCTAAATGACTGACAACTTATTGCCTTGAAAGGAGCCTAGCATACCAGACATGTACCGCCACGGGTGGCCGAGGTCGTTAAGGCACGGACTCGTGAGCGGGAGGTCTGCGGTTCGAATCCCGCCAGGACCGTCCTCCCTGACTGGGGTTTTTTCCAGGTTTTCCTCAGTCTTCATAACTGGCAAATGCCGGGGAGGTACCTAAACTTAGGCCTGGAACGTTTCCTTCCTTAAAAAAAAAAAAAAAAAAAAAAATATATATATATATCCTTTCCCAATTTATCATTTCATCTCATGTATCATCAGTGTCCACCGCCTGTGGTGCCTCAGTAGTAAAAACGGGCGTTAAAACACTACTCAAAAAAAAAAAAAAAAAAAATTACCAGACAAGTAAATTATGAATAGTTGTTTAAATAAGGAAAAAAAAAAAAGTCTCCAGACTTGACTAGGCCTTTTTTTGGCATGTCCTTTGTAATGCCGGTGGTTTTACCTTTGACAAATTCTATGGATTAAAGGTTTTTATTTTTAAACATAGCATAGAAATTGTTGAGTGTGGTGCTTCAGTTAATCATCTTATGAACAATTCTCTCAATATACCCCTTTTGGACAGTAAGGTAACAATTTTATAAGGTGAAACAACAGCCATTAGAGCATCTTTACAAAATCTACTCAATAGACCTAAAATAAATAAAACAATTGTTATCTAAATTGGCTCTAACGCAGCACTACAAAGTATAATGGATTACAGTTACCCACCGACATACACTATAAATTAAAACTATCATACAATCCAGATCAGAAATACAGAAATAATTTTACAATGTATCCAGAGCTATGTGGGATTGAAGGGTAATGAGATTGCCAATACTTTAGCGAAAAAAAGGAGCCATTATAAAATTGAAACCACTTTTTGAACTAGAACTTCCCTTTAAATTGAAACTCATTAAAAGATTAATATCTGAACAAGAACAACAAAATATCAAACAAAAACTTAAAAGGAAAATCATATGAAGATTTAAATGCTTTCAAACATCTTTTATTGAAACCAAGAAAAATTGGAATTGCCCAATTCCGCTTAATTGTTGGGCATGATTGCCAGTTAGAACATTTATTCAGGATGAAATTAATCAAGGTCAGATATTGTCTACTGTGTAAGGATGTGAATACTATCTTAAGTAAAGAATATGTACTGAAATGGGGCCAACTAGACAGCAACAAACAAATGAAAAATAATTTTAAAGCTCTTTATTGGGAAGGTAGGGAAAAAATTATAAATATCAGCATCCATAATGGCCACTAGCAAACAACCATAATCAACAAGTTTCATTTCCTTATAGATAAAGTTTACTATGCTATTGAAGATTATGTAAATTATAATTAACTATTATATTACACACTATTTATGTATTATATTACCGTATAATGTATGTATATATGTGCAGGGAAATTGAGTGGTTTATAAGTTGGCACTTTTATTAAAAATGTTATTATTTTGTACATTGACATGGCTTAATTGTGTACAACATCATGTTAAGTTGAAATAATTGAAAGGAAAAAAATGTATTTAATTTTCCTTAAAAATAAGATTGGAATGGCTGTATAGCCAACATTTTAAATTGCCAAAATATGCAATTGCACACTTTCCTAAAGAAACTAAATAGGCATTTACCTAAACATTTGAGGTTTAGTTACAACTCACTCTCAGCATAGGTTTCGTTAAGTAAAGTTCATTGATACAGAGTATTTTCAATTATATAATGTATGACTTGCAATGTGAAGAGTTATATCGGTTAACTGGAAAGACTTTACAAATATGGAAACAGAGGAATGTATTTTATCATATAACAAATTATTATTGAGGAAATCACTTAAATTCCGCCAATTTTGTTCCACTTACTTGGAAATGTTTCAAAGGCTGTTGCCTTCATAAATGGCGAGTTTAAAACATTTCGCTCACTACTAAAAATGGAATAAGTCATTATTGGGGTAGTGTTTAATTACAGAGTTAAAAACAGCATCTAGCCCATATTTCAAATTAAACCTCTTCCGAACTACACATACCAATCTCTTTGGACATTTCAATATATCATTACATGTCCATAAACAAATGAAACTGTTTCAGTTCAACCTTCATAACAACCAGCATTGTCATCGATACCATTACTGTTTCGTTTAAGCAATGATGAATATAGCGTTATCACTTGTTAAATATTAATATTAATATTAATTTGATTTAAATTCTATACGCAATACAAGAGTAAATATATTTTACTCACTCATGGTAATAAACAAAAACCCACTTTATTCTCTTGTTATGTATATAATTATTAAATACTCTAGAATTTAATAAACGGTTACTCTATTATTTCTACCACCGACAATTGCCCAACCCTTCTGCATAATGACACATCAAATAATTGGATAAGCCTGTATTTTCCCCATATCAATTTTATCATAAAGTGTTAACTACACACAACTCTCTTTGTACAATTTCATCCTCTAATTAATATTTTTTTCATTGTTATAATTTAATTTTTATCAATAACACATCTCTCTTTGTGAAATAATGCAATTTAAAATTCCCTATAAAAATTATAAAACAAATCCGAGAAGTTACTCATACATCCAATACACAGCTCTTTAAAGTATTTAAAATTATATCTTTGTCCAACTTCACTGCAGATAATTTTTCGTATGTTATATAGGGAAAATAAATGTAATAAAGTGTATTAATTTCAATATATTATTCTTTTTTTTCACATATTTTAATTTAAATGTTTTCTATTTATTATAAATTTTAATAATATGAGTAATGTATTGTATATGCCTTATATTAATAATTTGAAAAGAAGATCTTTTATAAACGTAATATTTTAAGCTGACAGAACAGCATAAAGTTTGCTGACATTAATATGAATCAGTTCACATAAAAAATGTATTTGTTTAAAGAAATCTTTTTCAAATAACTTAATTCAAGCATTTGGCTAACTTTAATGTTATTGTTACTAGCTTTCCACAATTAACTAAAATGGTTTACTAATTTTCACTCACCAGCCCTTCTACGTCTCCGCCTCGGAACATATTGCTCTGTAACAATAAGAAATACAACAATTTTAGTTTACCAGCAGTTACAAATAAATATATTCTGCACTGACTTTCAACAGGGGGATTTTTGTTAAATTTGATCTGCAAGACATAATGCCTTCTAAAACGTTGGATGCAACAAATGCTTTGTGGTAACTAGCAACATTATTATTACGTATGGTATACTTCCCTTACACAATACAGAAAATAAAATACTCTGCACTTGTTGTACTATATCTAGTTAGTGAACATACTTACCACCACTAAGTACTCTACCGCTTCTCAAAATCATTCTGCAACCAAACAAAACAGAACACTATGTTAATGGAAATTATGCTTAACAGAATAGATGAGCTCACTCCCAAGCTACCATAATAGTTGAACAGCCAACACTAAAGCTATTCAGTTATAAAAGGCATTATTCGCGTCAACAGAAATACATTCAGGTTATTTCAGATATGGGCCGGCAGAGCATAGCTACGTGCTGGGAGAACCCAGTCGTAAAAGGCCTGTGCAGATGGCAGCTTGCAGTTGGTCTTTGTCCGCGTGTGTTTCTCGGTGCTTTTCACTGGGTGTATAATTATTCTTTGTTAGTTTTGCCTTTATGTCTTGAAGAACGGGTTTTTATGTTATTGCACAGAAGTTGTAAGGCGATTCCCAAGAAAATATCCTGTTTGCGAACTTGTTTTAAAGTTAAAAGAGACAGGATCTCTCAATGACAATAACTGCCGTGGTCTTTGGGTAAGGAAAGTTAATGGAATTTTCTACCCAATGCTCGCAATGTACAGGCTACATTTTCAGCACGGGTTACTGCTGATTATTATCGACTTTAAATACATTATCATTTTATGCTTTCAGTAAAAGTAGATCTCCGCGCTGATGTGACCCATAACTCCAATAACGCCACTGATGAATAAACCATAGACATTTTAATCATTAGAAATTGAAAGAAAAATATAAATAGCATAAACATTTTAATACGATAATGTACATTGTAACATACGATCTTATGGTGTTTCCACAGCACATTCCAGTCAGAGCACCTGTTTTCATTTCTTACAATAAAGCATCTTTCTGTATGTTATTGACTAATGAAAAATATACCTCCATTACCCAATGATCATACAACCCTGGCCCACGCTAACAATTACCAAATCTATTCATAATTAAGTGCTATATGTAACATACAGTTAAGTGTACTACCACCTGATACGACCACTCAAACCAAAAGGTTTCTTGAATATTTTCTGTCTTCCAGTTTTACTTAAAAATATTCGGACACGCAGCAGCTGCGTAAACTAGGCTAATTCCTCAACAAGTTGAATACAAAATCCAAATTGTAGCCTTATTAATTAATGAAATAAAATAAGTTATGGTATTACTGTTGATATTAGGGGAACAAAATTAAAAACAAAATTTGCAACCTTTTAAATATTACAAAAGAAAAACTATATTATTGTTATTATTATTATCATTATTATTATTGTTGTTGTTGAGGTTAACCAACAATTAATGGCACACAGTTAATTAAATGAAATATACGACCACTGTTAGGTACAATTATTCTGTGTAGGTAAAAACATATTTAAATTAAATCTGTCGTCTACCACTCTTACATTTTAAAATATAACAATGTTTATGAACTGAGCCCTTGATATCATCTTTACATTCACTAAAATAGAGAGAAATAACAGAAAGTTTCGATTTACATTGTGTATTTAAGATGATGTTCATATGTTTCAATAAAACAAAAACATTACAATTAAAAACAATTACAATGTACTAAAACAATCAACAATAAACAATGGAAAGTTTCATCGATTTCCAATGACTTTGAAATTTAATTTAAATTATATTGTAGTAAAAACAAGCAACGCAAACATTTTCTGAAGGTTATTATAGAGCGGCATATACACAAATATAATTCTCAAGCACATATTAAATTTATATTTCACATTTGCTATCTTCACGACGATGCTTTTGTTAAATATAAAATATATACAACGCTATAAATTAAACGCAAGAGCGCTTTTTAAATTTCAGTTTTCAAGTATACCCTACTCCTAAAAGTCCGGTTTCCCTAATTTTCAGAAACTGGTTTTCTTTATTGATTGTAGTGGTATATACCGAATTTATTGTGAAACACAAATATTGGTACCTAGAGCGATTTTTAAATTTTGGAATTTGGGTAAACTCTCACTCTAACTGCCCTAACCTGATATTCAGAAACAATTTTTATTTGATTTGAATGGAATATGCAGACTTTTGATGTGAAAACAAAACATTGGTGCTGCTAAAGCGATTTAAAGTTTCGGTTTCAGGTAACCTCCCCCCCCCCTCTTCTAATGGCCCGATTTCCTTGATGTTCAGAAACTACTTTTCTTATTTTATTCCAATTGCACATACCGAGTTTCCAAAAGAAAATATAAAAAATGCGGTAGCTAGAGCGAATTTTAAATTTCGCTTTAACCCCCAATCGTTTTTCAAAAATACCCGCACTAATAATGGCCCGAATGCCCCGATTTTCGGAAATTACTTAATATATTTATTAAAGAAACGTACCGAGATTCGTTTCAAAAAAGTAAAAATTGCGGTCTGTAGAGCGATTTTTAGAATTAAAAAATTGCTATAGGTTAACACCCTTTCCCAATAATACAAGTTTGTTGGTTAAAAATTGGACGAAACATTTGTTAATTGTTGGCTAAATGCAGGGTGTTGTTGAGCAAAAACAAATATTGAGGCTACTGGAGCTTTAAGAGACACACACAAGCACCCATAGATACATTTTTTTCACTGCCTAGTATATAGTATGGAGTATGATAAAAACTTTCTTTTTTTCAAAAATCTCTTTATGGATACAATCGCAATAGCTACTACATTCCTTCAATTCGCTAATATTAATATGTTTACATTGTCTTGCTTCTTGTAGCATCTGCAATTACACGGCATTGTGGGGAAAATCTTTTTACAGAACCAACAACCTGTGTTAATGAAAATGGCGGAAGGCGGGTTTTTCTCAGCGTGAGAAGCGTCCACTATTTTTACCACTTTAACGCAAAACCAAATATAATCACTCTTTTACTTAGAAAAATGAACTAATTTCATTTCAAAATAGTCCTAAAGGCTTTAATTATTATGATATTTTTCGAAGTCGCCAAGGAATGATGCAATAATCGTCACTTTACAAGCTAGGCAAATGACGCTAGGCTTTTTGTCCTAGTGAATTAGAAAACTCTTAAAAAGCTAATGAATTGTTTCGAACGCCTTGAGACGCCTGGGTAGACCACCGAAAACCACTGGAGAATATGCGTAAAACATTCCAAATATTTATATAAATGTTATTTCATTTCTTAAATTACGTCGGAATTACCTACTGCAGTTAGTTAATTTGCTTATCTATAGAGCCATAGCGGTACGGTTTAGTGGTCACAAGCAAAGCGCTCTTAATTCACCTAAACAGAACACAATCCTCGCTTAATTACAATTAAAATGTGTGGTAAACTAACCCCCTCGGCTTCTACGCCATAATTTTTGAAAAACTTTGCTACAAATCAATTTGGAAAGCTGCCTCCCTCGCTTACCTTGTTGAACAATCAAGCGCGTGATAGACAATGGCTCGGCAATTAGCAATACTATTCGCAAATCCAACGCTTCGCGTTCATTGGCTGGAAAGTTGAGGCGAGTGTCTGATTGGTAAAAATAAAGTGTCAGCAGTTTATTCCGCGAGTAGCGAATCTAAAACTCCACGAATATATAACTTGTATTCTTTTTCCCAGTTTACATTAAAGATAATAAAAGTCATTGTCTTAAATGTAACCTATTATAAACCAAAATACCCCGAGAGTGTTGTTGTTTACCAATGAATTTCCTGTTTTTTTTTTATTATTTTTTAATTGAGCAGCCTAAAAGAATAAATTGCTTTGTTTCGAAGTAATTAATGATACTTGAAAATCAAATAATCCTGAGGAATTTTAGTGCAACTTCTAACAACGGATAAGATTTATCTTTTATATTCTACCGTGCTGTCGATCATGTTTTTGGTACGAGACTCTTTTTTTAATGGTGTTTAACGTCCGTTTTTACTAATGAAGAACCACACAGGTGGTTGGTACTGATGATACATGAGATGAAATAATATATTGGGAAAAGGTTTTTCTTCTTCTTCTTTTTAAGGAAGGAAGTGTGCCAGTTCTAAGTTTAGGGTACCTCACCGGCATTTGCAATTTATGAGGACCGAGGAAAACCTGGATAAAAAAAATAACACCAGTCAGGGAGGACGGTCCTGGTAGGATTCGGATCCCAGGCCTCCCGCTTGCGAGTCCGCGCCTTGACGACATATGGCGGTTTTGTACCAGTGATCAACATTTAAATGAACAGTTAATTTATAAATAGGAAAGTATCTTTCGGCATTATTGGGTTCCGCCCCTGTCAATGATTTATTCTGCCATAAATGTGCACGGTAGATCGAAACGTTTGCAGAATGACCCCCCCCCCCCCAAAAAAAAAAAAAACCCTTAATTGTATTTAAGATACATTTTATTTGTTGTGCTCTCGAAAGCTCAACACACTAGGTATAACTTTCTCCAGTTTTTCGATTTTTTCTTGAAATGAATTTCTTCATTCCATTGTAGTTGTGGGAAGAAATGGTCATCCGAGGAGCTATATAGGGTGAATATGGTGGACGCGCAAGGATTTTGAACGTAATTTCTGTTATTTTTTTTATGAACTTTTGCATTTATATGAGAAGTTTAATTTTAAAAATTACAGGCAACTTTTTCGAAAAAAACTATAATCACGATAAAGCTACCTGAAACATTAACAAATCAGGTTATTGTGGTTGGAAATAATAATACTACTAATAATAATACTAATAATAATCATTATTATTATTATTATCATCATTATCATCATCATCATCATCATCATAATAGTACAGGGAATTTCAAATTGACCCGACGATAATTAATTTTGCGAAAAACGCCAATTTCTACCGACATTCATAAAAAATAAGGAGTTTCAAATGTTGTTCCCACAAGCAAATAAATAAATAAGTGTGCGTGCATGCGTGCATGCGCGCGCGCGTGTTTCCCTTTTCACAAAAAGATACTTGTGGAGAAAACACTAGACATACTCATTCATTGCCTGCGATAAAATTGTGTGATTTGTGTGATATTAATTAATGAAATAAAATAAGTTATGGTATTACTGTTGGTATTAGGGGAACATAATTAGAAACAAAATTTGCAATCTTTTAAGTATTACAACAGAAAAACTAAATTATAATATAATTATTATTATTATTATTATTATTATTATTATAGTTGTTGTTGTTGTTGTTGTTGTAGAGATTAACCCACAATTAATGGCATACTGTTAATTAAATGAAATATACGACCACTGTTAGGCACAATTATTCTTTGTGGGTAAAAACATTTTTAAATTAAATCTGTCCTCTAACACTCTTACAATTTTTAAATGTAACCATGTTTATGAACTGAGCCCTAGATATCATCTTTACATTTACTAAAATAGAGAGAAATAACAGAAAGTTTCGATTTACATTGTGTATTTAAGATGATGTTCATATGTTTCAATAAAACAAAAACATTACAATTTAAAAACAATTACAATGTACGAACACAATCAACAATAAACAATGGAAAGTTACATAGCTTTTCATTGGCTTTGAAATTTAATTTAAATTATATTGTAGTAAAAAAAAGCAACGCAAACATTTTCTGAAGGTTATTATAGAGCGGCTCATACACAAATATAATTCTCAAGCACATATTAAATTTATATTTCACATTTGCTACCTTCACGACGATGCTTTTGTTAAATATAAAATATATACAACACTATAAATTAAACACAAGAGCGCTTTTTAAATTTCAGTTTTCAAGTATACCCTATTCCTAAAGGTCTGGTTTCCCTAATTTTCAGAAACTATATTTCTTATTTTATTTCAATGGTATACACCGAATTTGTTGTGAAAAACAAATACTGGTACCTAGAGCGATTTTTAAATTTTGGATTTTGGGTAAACTCTCACTCTAACTGCCCTAACCTGATATTCAGAAACAATTTTTATTTGATTTGAATGTGGAATATGCAGAGTTTTGATGTGAAAACAAATCATTGGTGCTGCTAAAGCGATTTAAAGTTTCGGTTTCAGGTAACCCCCCCCTCTTCTAATGGCCCGATTTCCTTGATGTTCAGAAACTACTTTTCTTATTTTATTCCAATTGCACATACCCAGTTTCCAAAAGAAAATATTAAAAATGCGGCAGCTAGAGCGATTTTTAAATTTCGCTTTAACCCCCAATCGTTTTTCAAATATACCCGCACTAATAATAGCCCGAATGCCCTGATTTTCGGAAATTACTTAATAAATTTATTAAAGAAACGTACCGAGATTCGTTTCAAAAATGTAAAAATTGCGGCCTGTAGAGCGATTTTTAGAATAAAAAAAATGCTATAGGTTAGCACCCTTTCCCAATAATACAAGTTTGCTGGTTAAAAATTGGACGAAACTTTGTTAATTGTTGGTTAAATGTCGGGTGTTGTTGAGAAAAAACAAATATTGAGGCTACTGGAGCTTTAACAGACACACACAAGCACCCATAGATACATTTTTTTCACTGCCTACTACGTAGTATGCAGTATGATAAAAACTTTCCTTTTTTTCAAAAATCTCTTTATGGATACAAAAAGCAATAGCTACTACATTCCTTCAATTCGCTAATATTAATATGTTTACATTGTCTTCCTTCTTGTAGCATCTGCAATTACACGGCATTGTGGGGAAAATCTTTTTACAGAACCAGCAACCTGTGTTAATGAAAATGGCGGAAGGCGGGTTCTTCTCAGCGTGAGAAGCGTCCACTATTTTTACCACTTTAATGCAAAACCAAATACAATCACTCTTTTACTTAGAAAAATTAACTAATTTCATTTCATAATAGTGTAAAAGTCTTTAATTATTTTTTATTCATCTTATAAATAAATAAATAAATAAATAATCAAATATCTTTGATATTTTTCGAAGTCGCAAAGGAATGATACAATAATCGTCACTTTACAAGCTAGGCAATTTGTTCAAGTTATTTAGTAAACTCTTAAAAAGCAAATGAATTGTTTCGAACGCCTTGAGACGCCTGGGTACACCACCGAAAATCAATGGAGAATATTCGTAAAACATTCCAAACATTTATATAAATATTATTTCATTTCTTAAATTACTTCGGAATTACCTACTGCTGTTAGTTAATTTGCTTATCTATAAGGCCATAGCGGTACGGTTTAGTGGTCACAAGCAAAGCGCTCTTAATTCACCTAAGCAGAACACAATTCTCGCTTAATTACAATTAAAATGTGTGGTAAACTAACCCCCTCGGCTTCTACGACATACTTTTTTGAAAAAGTTAGCTACAAATCAATTTGGAAAAAATCTTTTTACAGAACCAACGAACTGTGTTAATGAAAATGGCGGAAGGCGGGTTCTTCTCAGCTTGAGAAGCCACCACTATTTTTACCACTTTAACGCAAAACCAAATATAATCACTCTTTTACTTAGAAAAATGAACTAATTTCATTTCAAAATAGTCCTAAAGGCTTTAATTATTATGATATTTTTCGAAGTCGCCAAGGAATGATGCAATAATCGTCACTTTACAAGCTAAGCAAATGACGCTAGGCAATATGTCCAAGTGATTGAGAAAAAAATTCAAATGTTAATGAATTATTTCGAACGCCCTGAGACGCCTGGGTACACCACCGAAAACCAATGGAAAACATTCGTAAAACATTCCAAACATTTATATAAATGTTATTTCATTTCTTAAATTACTTCGGAATTGCCTACTGCTGTTAGTTAATTTGCTTATCTATAGAGCCATAGCGGTACGGTTTAGTGGTCACAAGCAAAGCGCTCTTAATTCACCTAAACAGAACACAATCCTCGCTTAATTACAATTAAAAGGTGTGATAAACAAGCTCCCTCGGGTTCTAAGACATACTTTTTGAAAAACTTTGCTACAAATCAATTTGGAAAGCTGCCTCCCTCGCTTACCTTGTTGACGATTCAAGCGCGTGATAGACAATGGCTCGGCAATTAGCGAAACTGATCGCAAACCCCACGCTTCGCGTTCATTGGCTGGAAAGTTGAGGCGAGTGTCTGATTGGTGAAAATAAAGTGTCAGAAGTTTATTCCGCGAGTAGCGAATCTAAAACTCCACGAACATATAACTTGTATTCTTTTTCCCAGTTTACATTAAAGATAATAAAAGTTATTGTCTTAAATGTAACTTATTATAAACCAAAATACCCCGAGAGTGTTGTGTTTACCAATGAATTTCCTGTTTTTTTTTATTATTTTTTAATTGAGCAGCCTAAAAGAATAAATTGCTTTGTTTCGAAGTATTTAATGATACTTGAAAATCAAATAATCCTGAGGAATTTTAGTGCAACTTCTAACAACGGATATGATTTATCTTTTATATTCTTCCGTGCTGTCGACCATGTTTTTGGTACCAGACTTTTTTTTTAATGCTGTTTAACGCCCGTTTTTACTAATGAAGAACCACAGGTGGTTGATACTGATGATAAATGAGATGAAATGATATATTGGGAAAGGATTTTTCTTCTTCTTTTTCTTCTTCTTCTTCTTTTTAAGGAAGGAAATGTGCCAGATCTAAGTTTAGGGTACCTCACCGGCATTTGCCATTTATGAGGATCGAGGAAAACCTGGATAAAAAAACAGCAGACAGGGAGGACGGACCTGGTAGGATTCGAACCCCAGACCTCCCGTTCGGAGTCCGCGCCTTGACGACCTCTGTCACCCATGGCTGTTTTGTACCAGTGATCAACATTTCAATGAGCAGTTAATTTATAAATAGGAAAGTATCTTTTGGCATTATTGGATTCCGCGCGTGTCAATGATTTCTTCTGCCATAAATGTGCACGGTAGATCGAAACGCTTGCAGAATGACAAAAAAAGAACATTAATTGTATTTAAGATAGATTTTATTTGTTGTCCTCTCGAAAGCTCAACACACTAGGTCTAACTTTCTCTAGTTTTTCGATTATTTCTTGAAATGAATCTCTTCATTCCATTATAGTTGTGGGAAGAAATGGACATCCGAGGAGCTATATCGGGTGAATATGGTGGATGCGCAAGGATTTTGAACGCAATTGCTTTTAATTTTTTATGACCGTTTGCATTTATATGATACGTTGAATTTTAAAAGTTACAGGCAACTTTTTCGAAAAAAAACTATAATCACGATAAAGCGACTTGAAGACATTAACAAATCATGTTTTTGTTGTTGGAAATTTTTATTATTATTATTATTATTATTATTAGTAGTAGTAGTAGTAGTAGTAGTAGTAGTAGTATAATGATGATGATGATGATGATGAAATAATAATAATAATAATAATAATAATAATAATAATAATAATAATAATAATAATAATAATAGGAAATTACAGGGAATTTCAAATTGCACCGACGTTAATTAATTTTGCGAAAAACGCGAAATTCCGACGATATTCATAGAAAATAAGCAGTTTTAAATGTTGTTCCCCATTAGCAAATAAATAAATAAATAAATAAATAAATAAGTGTGCGTGTGTGTGTGTGTTTCCCTTTTCACAAAAAGATATACATGTGGAGAAAACACGGGAAACACTAGACATACTCATTCATTGCCTGCGATAAAATTGTGATCCGTGAAACAATACAATTAAATTTGGAAACAAAGTAATTAATTTTTTTAAAATGTGAAAAAGTACGAAATTTGTCGAGTTTTAAAGCATTCAATCAGTCTGGCATGCTTGCCATTGAAGAACTCGCAGTAGTTCAAAATATAGCAATTTCAAGTGTGACTCTTTCTCTGTGTTTTATCTTTATCTACGTTTATTATTAGTGTTAATGTGTTACATTGTTAATAGTGTTTCTTTATTTTTATTTTTCATTAATATTATATATATATATATATATATATATATATATATAATTTGAGACATAAAACCTTTATCTACTTCTTGTCGCTATTGTTTCTTCTGCTGCTTTTAATATTACATTTTTGAGGTTATTCCATTCCTCATTTATATCTTTAATTATTACCCTTTCATCTATATAATTTGTTGAATTTATTCCATTAATTTTACAATTTGTAACAACAATATATGCTCAATTTACAATAACTATAACTTGACATATATTTTTAACCTACTCTTTTTACTCTAGATCCTACCAGCATCCTCCAAAATACAGTATCCTACCTCGTTAACCACGTGGCTGTCTACCTTCTTTTACTTTATTCCTATTTTGTTCCCACTTCCCTTAAACGTTATATAAAAACTCTTCCATTTTCTGAATGTTTTTTATACTCTTGTTACTTTTTGTCAGCCGTGTTTGGTATAATATCCTTAAACTCTCTTGTCGCAGGAAATGTATTTTATAGTATTTCCTTGGGTCGACATTATTTTTGCTTTGTAACTTCTTCCAATGTGTTGGGATTTTATTGTTGATTTTATTAAAAAATTGTCTGAATTTACATCGCACCTTCTGTGTACTTTGTGTCTTTTATTTGTACAGCTAATTTTTGGTTTGCTAATACATAATCTATTATTGACTTTGAACCTATCACGCACTATGTATTTCTTTATGTCTAAAGAAACTATTTGTTATTTTTGATGCATTAAAACCAGCAACGTTTCCCCGAATTTGCCATTTTCATTTTAAATTGTTTCGCCTTGTGCCCATTAAATTTTATCTATGGCTTGTTTTCCTATTCTGGCATTGAAATCTCCACAGACTGCTAAGAAATCCGAAATAAGTCAGGTGTAATTGAGAAAACTCAGTAGCGAAATAATGTCCCCTGGCCGAGTGCTGTACAGGATACCTCAATAATAATAATAATAATAATAATAATAATAATAATAATAATAATAATAATGCTTCTAAAATGCTGTTTCTCTTTTGTAATATTTGTTTCCCTAATACCATACAGTAATGCCATAATTTATTTCATATCATTAATAAATAAAGTCGTAATTTGGATTGTTTAAAATTACTCTACTAGTTGGGGAATTCGCTTAGTTTATGCAGTTCTTGCGCAACGGACTTTTTTTTTTTTAAATTTTGACAATACCTCTTATAAAAATGTATATAAGGTAAACTGAAATTAACAAAATAGTGTTGCAATATTCGCCAAAAAAATTGCGTAGTTAGAAAAAAAAATACAAAAAATACCTATAATAATAGCCAAACAATTTTTTCTTAACTGTTTCCGAGAGTTGTTCCTTGTTCTCCTCGAGTGTTGTTGCCAAAGTCGTGTAGATTTTAACTCCATTTTTATGTGGCCGTCACTTGAGTTCATAAAACTCAAAATTCACGGTAATCTCGTTTTTTGCCATTACTAAAAACACCCAACATGAGTCATTTGAATGCTTGTCAAAACAGTTGCAGTGAATACGTAAAAAAGCTGCCTTAACAACGCAATAAGAATGATAATAATAAATAAAAAAATAATAACAACCACATGCTTCTGATTATATTTATCTCTTGAAATGGAGTTGTATTTTTATAAAAAATTCACAAGACACGAAAATTGGGAGGAGAAAATCTCTAAACACTGTTGTTTTACTGTTAATATAGGATCTGAAAAGTTGTAATGGATAAACTATATTGTATATATAGGTATATTCACAAATACAATTAAAATTTGTGATTTGGTTTGGTGTATGCTACGGTAGAATGTTAATATTTAAACTTTAATTATATTTTGAACTGCGTAACATAAACCTAAAATTTCATTTCTTAAATATCGTTCTTAATTCTCAGGAAGTAAATGTACTAGCATGTACTCTCTGGTGATATCTGCATCTGTTCAATGCTCTCATTATGCTGTATATTAGAATGCTCTTTTAGGAAAACAAATTTGCGTTAAGTTTATGATGTAATAAAAAGTTCGGAAAATTACGCTTATCTAATAATAAAATGAATATATAATCTTTCATTTTCTCTTAAAAATTACAAGCAGCCCAAATAAAACAAACGCTACTTAATTATCACTTGTTGCTCTTGTTGGCACTTTTATGAAACAGAAATAGATAAACGGATGCCATTTGAATGTCATTTGATTTTTATGCATCACTAAAATTGTTGTTTACTTACATAGGTTTGTTAATTATGCATTATAATGTGTAATTTTAAATTTTCCAGGGTGTATTACCTATCTTGCTTGAAGATGATTATTAATAATGCAATTAACCTTTATTTGCCGATAATTGTGGCGTTAATTTTTCATTTTAGGAACAGTTCCTTCATTATAGAATTGGAAAATGTTTTCTTTCTATGAACTTAGATACTAGGTAGTGACAGGGACACATTTTAAATACGAAAGTTTGCAATTTGTTTAGCTAATTGCGAATTTCCTTAAGCGAAAACTGCTATCATATTAGATGCAACGAAAGAATTTGATTACAACTGTCATTGTCCGTGTTACAGCGACCGTGGGAGCATTCCTGAGGTGGATAAGAGAGAGGGGCAAAGGGGGTGTCTTGTCGTCTAATTTCGCTTAGCTAGTCTAAGAAGCGGGTCGGGTGTCACACACACCGAAAGGGGGCTACGTGACAGCAAACAGATACATTTCGAAGCAAACAGTTCTCTCCGTTTACTTCGCGAGCTCTCCATGTTTGTACAGCGTTAACATTATCAGTGAATTCTATCTGAGGAGAAAATAAAATATTAAATTGATTTGTCTTTACTACAGTCTGCTCTAGTTAATAAAAATATTATTACACTTACTGCGCTACTGCTAAGAATATTTAAGATATATGTTCCTTTAACTTTCTCTGAAAACCAGATATTACGATAATTTTAGCTTACTTTGGTATCACAACATTTGTAATTTTTCAAGATACGAAATCAAAAAAAAGTCGTCACACACGTAAACTAAGAGAATTTCTTTAAAAATTATTATAAAAGCCAAATTATAGCCTTTTTATTTATTGAAATGAAATAAGTTATGGCATTACTGTGTGATATTAGGGGAACATAATTAGAAATCTTACAATCTATGAGCAGTGTAAAAGAGAAATCACGTTTTTAGAATTTAGCATTGTTATTATTGAGAATTAAACCACAAAAATTAATAGTATACTATTAATTAAGCGAAATATATGACCTCTGACAGACAAAGCCATGCTCTCTGGATATTTTTAAAAATTTTTAAATGTAACCATGTTTATGAATGGAGCCCTGGCTATAATCTTTATATTCGCTAAAATGGAGAGAAATAACAGAAAGTTGCGAGTTACATGCTGTATTTAAGAAGATGATGTCCATATGTTTCAATAAAATACAGTATGCTGAATTAATTTGTCATTTTATTTGAAAACAATAGAGAGAAAATTAAACGCAAGAACGCTTTTTAAATTTCGTTTTGCAAGTATACCCTTACTCCTAATGGTCCGATTTCCGTACTTTTTGGAAAATATTTTTCTTGTTGTACTTAAATTATATATTCCGAATTTTGTTGTGAAAAAACAAACATTAGTAACATCAGAGCGAATTTTAAATTTTGGGTGTCAAGTAAACTTCCACTCCTAATGACCCGATTTCCCTGATGTTCAGAAACTATTTTTCTTATTTTATTTTAATGGCATATACTGGGCTTCCTCTAAAAAGGTTTAAAATTGCGGCCGCTAGAGCGATTTTTAAATTTCGCTTTAACCTCCACTCGGTTTCAGGTATACCCCTGCTTCTAATGTCCTGATTGTCCTAGTTTTCAGAAAATATATTTATTGGTTTATTCTAATGAAATATGCTGATTTTTGTTGAGGGGAAAGAAGTGCTACCGTTAGAGCGTTAACAGACACATACAATTCTTGACCTTGTCCACCAGCCGTTTACATTCATAGCAGATGCCTCCATGTATGATCCCAAATGCTAAGCAATTCTTCCAGGAAGGTAATTGTTTATTTTTCTGCTTTGCATCGCGTTTTCATTTAATGCTGTGTGTTTTCTTGGGGTTGCTGGCTCTTCCTGCCCTCACGTGGCTTAGGAATGTAAGGAATGATGGAATAAACAATTCGCTTAACCAAAGTGCCTAAAGGCAAATGTTACTTTTAAGCCTTTTAACCATTCTTCTCATTAACATACAACTTTTACACGAGTTGGGAATTTTAAAAATAATCCAATAAAATCAACACCGATTTATGTGAATTGCTCCATAATGTTAAGTTCCAGGGTTGCATTTTTGATCTCACATTGTGTCCTCCAGAACTCCTCCCTCCTTTTTTTTTTTTTTTTATATATAATTCTTTCTTTTCTTATTTTTAGGAATTTGTTTTTCTTCCTTTTAGCGAATTCCGAAGATATGTAGATAGCTATTGCGGCTGTACCCCTGAAATGATTTATCAAAATTTTTCTTCAAATCTCCGAAAGTGATCATGGAAAAAAAAAAAAATTATATGAGGCATTTATAGTGTCGCTGCCATTTTCCTCCGAAACGATGGGGAAAATCAAAAAATGCTTCAGATAAAATTGAAATGCTCTTAGGGGAACATAATTTAGTGACCTAAACTTACTCTCCTCTCGTTTCAGGAGAAAATGACCGTGACATTACAAATGTCTCACTCTGTATATAGTGAGTGTGTCCGTTAACGCTCTAGTGGTCGCAATTATTTTTTCTCGACGAAACTCGGCATATAAGTATCAATTAACAAACGATTCGTCGAGCTTGTTAATCAGCAATTTCGACCATTCATTGGAGTGCGGGTTAATCTAAATCGAAAATTTAAAAAATTAAAATAAATAAATAAATAAATAAAATCGCTCTAGCGGTCCCAATTTTTTTTCCTCAGCGAAACTTAGTACATTTCTTTAAAATAATTTGATAAAAGTAGTTTCCGAAAATCAGGGCAATCGGGACATTGAGTGGGGGTACCCTGAAAACCGACTGCGGGTTAAAGCAACATTTAAAAATCGCGGTAGAGGTCGGAATTTTAATTTTTTGAAGGAAACTAGGTATATGCAATTTTCATCAAATAAGAAAAATAATATCTAATCAGTGAAATCAGATTATTAGGAATAGAGGTTTACCTGAAACCCAAAGTTTAAAAATTACTCAAGCTTTCCAAAAAATCACCCCTCTAATGTTATGAGCAAAGGGGTGAATTGCATCACCGTTATGAGTTGTGTAGAAGAGGCCATAATTCGTTCTGAGAAATCTGCCATCTATACACAAAGTTTCAAAATGTAAATGTTTTATAGTGTTTTCATACCCAAACGGGTCATCCTGTATATATCTACGATAGAAATAGTTATTACATAAGTCTGTAAAGCTAGAAACCTTTTTTTATACGAGGGGCATAGTAATCTTTAAGAGCTTTTAGTACCATTGTTTATGTCAGAATCTCTCTAACGTACTGCAAATACTTTCAAATGGAATGCGCTAACTTGCTGCCTAGCTTCAAGCGCAATTTCATGTAACACAAACTGGAAACAGCCACACACATAAACATTACGTTCTACAGAAATTCATTACCTGATATTTTAATCCAAAGGTACTGCTGGTAGCCGTTCTGTGACGTCACCATTACCAGTTAACTCATTGTTGCCTTTTTTCAGCATGTTGCACGCAGGATTCCCCGTCTTTTTGTGTCCTTTTGTCAATTTCTTTGTAAACAAGTCGATTTACGTCTTTCCGTTTAAAAGTGGTGTTTCTGTTTGTCACACTATGTTTTATTTGAGCCACAGAGCTCAATTGGGTTGAGAGGTAAGGAAGAAGGTGTCCCTTTTCATTAGCAAGTAATCCAAATGATACATTTTTACTTTTTTCCCTTTTTTTTTTAAAGAAAGTACCCGATGCAATAGCTCAGTTTTGGTTTCTGGTGCCAAAAATTCAATCCCCCATTTTGTAACCATGGCATAATTTTGTATTTTCTGTTGTATTTGCAATTTTATTTTGAACATCTGCATGGTATGGTGCATAATTTATTATTATTATTATTATTATTATTATTATTATTATTATTATTATTATTATGAGCCGGATGCTTTTCCCAATGTACACCCTTTGGCCCTCCCCCAAAATAGTCGTCCCCAGATCCTAAGTGTCGACCGCAGAACTTTGGGGACGCTCGTAAACACTGTATTACAAGCGCATGCGGCGACTGGCACACTGCAGTGATCGCTTAACCTGTAAACGTAATAGACTCAATCCTAAACATCTGGAAATAGTACGTTTGGGTAGAGTAGCTGCGGCCGAGCAGTTTAGAAGGCATTGCTTTTGTGTGTAAATTCCTGGGTTGAAATTCCCTATACTTTTTACAATTGGTTTTATAAATATACATCATGGTGTCTTCATATCATGTTATTTTAACGTATTATTTTAGTTTTATTACACTACCTATGTGCACATAAAAACGTAATCATAAACTAACGTATTCTTTACAAATAACTAAATAAATACTTGAACAGAAACATTTATGTTCAAGTGAAATCACACAGAAATTAACACAAATTAATACCTTCAGCATGTATAACTACCCTCAATCTTCGGGGGTATAGATGATATCAGATTTCTACAATGGTGTGGGCGACAGGCTACAACATCCTAGACTTCTTGAAATTGTGTCCATAAGTCATCATTTGTCCTTCGTGTATGTGCAGCACATTGCATTTAGATAGAACAGATGCTGAGGGAAATATTATAATATTCATTATAATGTATGTCAACGTTATGCTTTCTGTGTATAGGAAACAACATTAGGAAACTAATTTGTTACAAAGTGCTTCATGCCTGGAGGCGAACCTGCGCTCTTAACCACGGCATCATGGCACACTCTGCCACAGAGCTAACGGAACACACCGCAACCATCTTTGGTGCATTCCGTGCTGCAGCGACTACATTCACAGCTTTGCTGGATACCTTGTGAACCGCGCGCTATAACGGGTAGGACTTAGAAGAATTTTGCGTTCAAGAGATGACTCCCCCTCCCCCCCAGGCCATCCGTTTTGTAAGAGTCTTGCTAGATTGAGTTTTTTGTGTTGTTTTTTATTCATCTAAATCTCGTCTAAGTAAAATACAGATCTCGCTATAGACATAAATTCGAATTTCGTGCATTTTATGTAAAAATATTATCGTCGGTGCAATAATTTCCCTCCTCTCCATTAAAAATTTAGCCGAACAATTGTCTATTTATATGTGAGCCCTAAACTTCACGGTATTCTATAGGTGGACAAATTGGAAGTAGTGTATGATATTTTAGATCCTAAAGCGTCAAGTACTTTTTGTACCGTTGGAATTTCTCCATTCTAATACAGTCCTTGTCACAGTCACTTAAGTTTATAGATCCAATATGTTATCTTGGCGACACAACTGTAGTACCACTAGGATCAAACTTTCTAGCCTCACCGCATAAAAACAAACAAACAAACAAAAACCATATACACACTCTAAACGTGTTTTACTTAGAGACTGTTCTCGCACTAAAAGAAACCAACAACTGACTTGACGACACACTTCCTTCGAGATTTTGCAAAAGCAGCACCCGATCCTGTTGCACGCCTTTCAGAGAAACGTAATGGAATCACACATGACGTAACTGAAAGGAATTGTTACAAAATCCTGTGCAGGAAGTCCTTAAGCATAAACATTTCTTGGAAGGAAGTGCGAATTAGTTTACAATTTTAATAAACAAATTAACACCCGTATTGTTAAAAAGATATTTAAATGACCTTAATAAAGTGTATTTAAATAAGTACAAGGAAGCACCAGTTTTTCAAGAATATGTGTTCCTTTAGTTTTATAAACCCGGCCGTTCATAAAGCTAAAAAAGTCCGTCACGCAGGAACTGAGTCAACTAAGCAAATTATTTACCAACCTCAATAACTTTAAAAAATGAATATAAAATCCTAATTAGGCTTCGTTAATTAATAAAATGAAAAAATTAGGCTTTACTGTGTGGTACTAGGTAAACAAAATTAGAATTCTCGCAATCTATGAGTATCACAAAATAGGAAGAATCTTTTTAGAATAATAATAATAATAATAATAATAATAATATAATTATTATTATTGAGATTAAACCACAAAATTAATGGTATACTATTAATTAAATAAAATACATTACCACTGTTAGACAAAGCTACACTGTGTGGGTATTTTTAAACATTTTTAAATGTAATCATGTTACAAATTGAGCTCTTGATATCATCTTTACATTCGCTAAAATAGAGAGAAATAACACAAAGTTTCGAGTTACATTGTGTATTTAAGAAGATGATGTTCATATGTTTCATAACACAAAAGCATGTTACTACTTAAAAACAACTACAATGCACTAAGCAAATATACAGGATCAACAATAAACAAAGGAAATTTATATCGATTTTCATTTGCTAGGAAATTAAATTTAAATGTTATTGTAGCAAAAATATATAACGCAAACGTTTTCTGAAGGTTATTACATAGCGCTCTTACATACAAATATAATTCTCAAACACATTTTAGATTAATATTTCACACCTGCTATCTTCACAACGATGTTTTTATTAAATATAATACATATGCATCGTTACAAATATAGTTTGTATGCAAAATTAATTTATCATTTTATTTTAAAACAACAGAGAGAAAAATAAACGCTAAAACCATTTTTAAATGTGAGTTTTCAAGTATGCCCCTATTCCTAATTGCCCGATTTCCCTGATTTTGATTTTCATAAAGTATTTTTCTTATTTTATTTAAATGGTATACACCAATTTTCGTTGCGAAAAAAAAAATGGGACCGCTAGAGCAATATTTAAATCCCCCCCCCCCCTTACGCTTTAGGTGAAACACACCTCCAATAGTGTGATTTTGCTGGTTAACGAACTGGACAAATCTTTTACTAATTGGTGGTTATGTGCCGGGTTTCGATGAGAAAAAACAAAAATATTCTACCGCTAGAGTGTTAGCAGATATATATTAGCTGAATATTAGCTAAATATACAGGACACGTTAGCTTTCTTTCTTATTGCGCTATTACTGGTGTGTGTCCTAACGGAATATTAATTCAATTGCCATTGTCCGCTATAGCTCCTAGCACTCATAGCCAATTTCAATTATTTAGGCATCATATCTCCCAACAATTTCTACGGATGATCCTTAATAATTGTCAATATTTGCAGCAATTTCATTTGTCTAAATTAATTAGTTTTATTAAAATTATTTTCGCATGTTCTCTTAAATATATTACCACAGTTAATAGTATCTTGATGAGTGCTAATAAGTTATTAAGTTCCCTCAATCAGAAACATCTTCTTAAACTATCGCGGTTATATTTACAATATTTAAGAGCAGGTATTCCTATTCAGTTTATAGCACCTTTTTTCCAAAACTTCTCCCCGCCGCTCGTAGCGTCAGCTCCTGACTTGGCTTCTATTTTCAATTTACCTCATCCATCTAAATTTTACTCCGGTAATGCATACCAGCAGCCCAATAGCAAATGTACCCCTTGTACATCTCCTACTAGTAATATTGCGGTTGTTAATTTATCTTCTATTTCACTTTCTGATGCTGATACATAGCTTTTGCAAAAAGGATTATCTTTTGCCCCAACTCCCAGATTTAATCGCCTTAAATTTGTTTCTGATGGCGTTAAATTTAGCCGTAATTTAAGATGGCGTTACTATTGGCATACTAAATCTTCTCAGCCTACTTCAAATGTTACTCCTTGCCTTCTCAAATTTCGTTCTCCCTCCAAACTTGAACCTCCTTCTTTACCTTCTAGCCATCCTTTAGAAATGTTTATTAACAGATTTTTAACTTCGATCAGTGATTCTAAATTTCTAGATAAGATCACTCCGAAAGACAACTTAACTTTACGTGAGAAATCAGCACTTAAAAGGCTATCTAATAATCCTGATGTTATTATTCTTCCAGCTGATAAAGGGTCCTCAGTAGTACTACAGGACACTTCTTCCTACAATGCTGAAACTTATCGACAGCTTCAGGATGTCACTTATTATGAACTATTGCCTTCCGACCCAACAGTCAATTTTAATGAAGAAATAGCTTCTTTAATTGCTTCTTCAGGTACAGCTGAAGGACTTGGTACTCAAGATATCACTCTTCTTACTCCTCATGTCCCTCGTACTCCCACCATATATTTTCTCCCTAAAATTCACAAAGAGAACTGTTCAGGCCGCCCAATAGTAGCCAGCTTCGATTCTCCCACTGAACGTATTTCCGCTCTAGTAGATTGTTTGTTTCAGCCATTTGTTACTTCTAGGCCATCCTATATCAAAGATTCCTTCCATTTTTTGAGTTTACTAAAGAAAGTTGACCCTTCGGCACATTCTGACATACTTCTGGCCACTATCGATGTGACGTCACTCTATACTAACATTCCCCGTCATGAAGGATTAGCTGCCGTTAAACACATCTTGAACTCTCGAGTACCTCCTCATATCCCATCCACAGATTTCATTTGTCATCTTGCTTATCTGGTCCTCACTCGCAATGCGTTTAGTTTTGATAATAAACATTATCTGCAAATTAGAGGTACTGCGATGGGCAACAGGATAGCGCCTTCTTATGCCAATCTTTTTAAGGCTCGCTTAAAGGAGGAATTTCTTAAGTCAGAACCTTTGGCACCATTATTATGGCTAAGATATTTGTGCTTTGGACTCATGGCTCAGAATCTCTGGAGCAGTTCCTCCCTAATCTTAACTCCAAGTTTTCAGTTAAGTTCACTTCTTCTGTTTCTCCCAATGCTGCTACGTTTCTAGATATTGATATTTCTTTATGCAATGGCTCTTTTCTTACGTCTGTGCACATTAAGCCTACCAATTTACAACAGTATCTTCATTTTGATAGCTGTCATCCTTTGCATATCAAAAGATCTATTCCTTTTTCTCTTTCAATCCGTGGTCATCGTCTTTGTAACAACTTTTCATCTCTTGACAAGTATATTAAAAACCCAGCTCAAAAGTTCCAAGACCAAAATTATCCTTCCGCTCTTTTAAAATCCCGTATAATCCCAGCGCACAAAACTTTCCAATGCAAATCTAAAACTTCTAATAAGAAATTCATCAACCTTGTTACTACTTATATCCCCGGAATTGAAAGCATCAGACATATTTTGAAAGAATGTCACGATACTTTGTTAATGCATCCATCTTTAAATGATTTTTTTTAAATTTGTACCCCGCCTTACTTTTAGAACACCCCCTAACGTTAAAAGTATATTTCGCCGAAACCTATCTCCACCGTTTACCACGTCCCTTTGCTTGCTCATATCCTTGCCAACGTCCTAAATGTAAAACCTGTGCACTAATTATGCCGTGAAAATCATTCCACAGTCCTAATTTATCCAAGGAATTTAACATTTCTTCATTTGCTACTTGTTCTTCCAAGAACGTCGTATATATGTTATATTGTAAGCTTTGCAAAGCATTTTATATTGGTTTAACTTCTACTGTTGTTTCGCTACAAATGAACAATCATATTCGTTCTGTTAAAACCAAGTCTCCCTTGCCGGTTGCCCAACATGCCTTATCTCACTTTAAGGATTTTGATGATGCTTTTAGTCTAACTCTTATTGATGCGTTACCGACACAATGGTCTGAAAGTTTACTCAGAGATAGAGAAATGACAGTTATATTTTTACATAAAGCGCGTACACCACTTGGTTTAAATCTTACATATTAGTTGTTTTCTTCCCACACACTCATTTCTAGTTTCATCTGCTTCCATGCATAACGTTACCTTCGATACTCAATATTTACTTTTATCTCTTTCACTTGTCTAGCTTTTTGCCATTGAAGAACTCGCAGTAGTTCGAAATATAGCAAGTGTGACTTTTTCTCAGTGTTTTATCCTTATCTACTTTTATTATTACTGTTAATTTATTACATTGTTAATAGTGTTACTTTATTATTATTATTATTATTATTATTATTATTATTATTATTATTATTCATGTATATATATATTCATTGCCATTTCTGATACCCAGTAGATAGAATCAATGGAAATTTGAAGGAAAATTTCAAAACACATTTTAATTTAACAACCGCACAAAATACACGAGTTCCACTTTTTTCAACGTTTGTTGCTAAATCACACATCCAAATTGTTTCCCTCAAACACAGTATTGACGGCCTCGCTTAAACCGTAATTTTACAATAGAATTTTAGTGTCTTATTTTTCTCCAACATTT